>JAKTVD010000036.1:0-79989 GCA_030557035.1 Saturnispora kantuleensis | reverse complement strand
GTTAATTTATGATAAATTACCGGATCAGGGCTTCAAGGAGACGACGGTGTTTGTGAATGGTCCATACGGTGGGTCGGAAAGACAGATCGACTCTTTCAACAACCTTTATCTTGTTGCCTCCGGTACTGGCATCACGACAATCCTGCCCTTATTACTGGTGATTGTTGACAAGAGCAAATGGGAAGGATTTCTTCTTGAAAATGTGAGACTTGATTGGATCACTAGAGATGGTGAAAACCTGGAATGGATAAAACCCAAATTGCACAAGGTCCTGCAACGTTCTGAAGAACTGATAGCCCAAGGCATAATCATCTTCAACATCTATGTTAAGAATGAACTTTCTGTGAAAAATTCGGCCGCTCTGGATCACTTCAATTTACCGTCCAACCCATTCACCGATTTTGCTGACATGGTTGCAGTCAAGGAGCCATGTCAAGAGATAAACATAGTCAACGAATAACCACAGCTAACTGAGAGGATTGAACAGGATATTTTGGCCATCTTGGGAGAGAAAAACGTCTTTGTTGTTTCCGGTTCTTATTCCTTGAGGTCCCAGTTGGGTAACTCAATAGCCGATTTACAAACGGTTTTACTCACCTCATCAACCATCAATGAGGTCTATTTGAGTTCTGAGGCATATGGATGGTAAGATTTGTTCTTTATATACAATTTTTCATTTTGTATGTCGAATATATTCTAGCTTTTTTTTGTGGTATATTACCAAGAACATGTGATGTTCATCCACTGAGCATATGAGCACACTCCCCAAACAGGTGTAGTCCACGGTTGACGCAGATTGGAGACCAAATTCACCGTTTATTAACTAAGAATGGCCGTTATACACCGAGGTCCCATATTGTAGCCCAACATATTCATATCAACTTACGATCATGATTGATCCGGAGATTAAAAAAATTATCTCCGGATCTCAACAGATTTCTTCCCTTAAATCCACTATTCGCCACCTTCCGAAGGGTCTTTTATGTTTATTAAATATACACTGAGAAGACAACTTCGAATTCCAACAAATATGTCCGTTTCTAGAGAGTTAACCACGTCATCTGCTGTGCCTACATCCCCAACAGCCTCTGAGATGTCATCAACGCCAACAAGTGAGGAAGACGCATCTACCCACAGAAAACCCACTGCCCCAAGTGGGGTACCGATCTCAAAGGTGTTTGGAATGATGTCTAGTGCGTTTCCCCTGAGTACGGGGACCAGTTTCAGCCACTGGATGAACAGGAAAGATTTGTTGGGTATCCAACAGGAGTTGGTGGAGTCAGTTTTGAAGGACGACGAAGGGTTGCCTTTCGAAATCAAGAGGTTCGTTTCCAAGAACGATGATAACGTGTTTAAGGAGATCAACGAGTTAGTCATACCGGCAAGAGATTCCAAGAAGGATACAAAACATGTGGTGTTTGTTCATGGTTACGGTGCTGGTTTAGGGTTCTTTATTAAGAACCTGGCGGTTCTTTCTAAGATGCACAGTGACTGGACTGTTCATGCCATTGACTTGCCTGGTTATGGGTGCTCACAAAGACCTGATTTTCCTCACAATATTCCTTATGAAGATTACGAATTGGTGGAGAGGTTGTATACAACACCATTGAGGGAATGGTTTGTTGAAAGAGGCTTGGACGATACCAATACGCTTGTTGTTGCCCACAGCATGGGTGCCTACTTGATGGCCGCTCTGGGGATCAATGAGGTCAATCATAAGAATCACCTACAAGATTTGAAGGACAGGGTACCACCCTCCAGATTTGCCAATCTGCTGAACAGATACAAAAAGCAAGATGAGCCCATGTTTGAAAACGAGCAGGTGACGAGGAAGTTTTGGTCCACGTTGGTTTTGGTCTCTCCTGGGGGAGTTTATAGTGAAAAAGAGAGAAACATCCCCAGCTGGTTTGTTTCTTTGTGGAACAGGAATGTGTCTCCCTTTGTGGCTGTTCGTTATGCTGGTTTTTTTGGATCCAAGATCACCAGTGGCTGGACCTCCAGGAGGTTTGGTCTGGATTTGTTGACCCCAACTGAGCAGGAGATCATGCACAGATATTCATACGCCATTTTCAACGCAAAGGGTAGCGGGGAATATATGTTGAATTATCTTCTAGCGCCAGGGGCTTTTCCTAGACATCCCCTAGTGGAGAGAATCGAACCTCTCTCAAAAGTGACCAATAGAACACTGTGGTTGTATGGAGAGAATGACTGGATGGAGCCAAAAGGTGGGGTTTTAAGTGCCCAAAAACTGACAAACAGAGGATGTGATTCGGAAGTGAATATCATTAGAAACGCCGGCCACCACATTTATCTCGACAACTTCGATTCTTTCAATAACACTATTTCCAGAGAGATGAAGAAAATACAAAAATGATCAATTTCAATTTGGTTAAACAGAGTGATAAAAGTTGACAATAATTGATAATAGTATAATAAATGGATTAATTAGACCTCCGTAGTATGGTAAAAGACGTATAGGCGCTCGCCCAAAGTCACTGAGCAGATGAGCACCATTTAGCACAGTCCCACTGCACCCTCTCGCGCCCCCAGTGCATCCCTCGTCCTGAAAAAATTTCCCCCAAATGGATCAAACAGACACACCAAGAGCTCCCAAGATTCAATGTCTACGTTCTACGACAGGAATAAGGTAGCTGTGATTGCCACAACTGCCGTGGCAGTGGCTTCTATTGCTGCTACAGCATACTATTTAACCTCACAACAGGGACCTTCCGCCACATTGAAGGAGGAAACTCCAGCGGAAGGGAAGAAGAGGAAGAAGAGTAAGAAGAAGAAGACGAAGGCTGCTGGTGAATCGCCAGCCAGTGGTGAAGCCAAGGATGGTGCTTCTCCTCCCACAAGTGCTGCTTTGAATGATATCAACCAGGAAGCAGTGGACGGTGCTACTGCGGAACAAAGGGAGCAGTGGGCCTTGGAGCTGAAGGAACAAGGTAATGTTCATTTCAAAGCGGACGATTATGAAAAGGCGATTGAATACTACAGCAAGGCGCTCATGTGCAAGGAGGATCCAATCTTTTATGGTAACAGATCAGCATGTTATAACGCATTGGGTGATTACGAAAAGACCATTGAAGATACCACCAAGGCGTTGAAATTCAACCCACAATACATCAAATGTTTGTTCAGAAGAGCCACGGCTTATGAAGAAATTGAAAGATACGAAGATGCCCTCTTTGATATCACCGCAATGACCATTTACGGTGGTATGGCCGATAACTCAAATGAAAAGATGATGGAAAGAGTGTTGAGAAAGTTGTCAGTGAAGTTGGATGAAGAGGTCTACTCCAAGTTGCCAAAGGAATTGCCATCTGCCTCCTCAATGTCCTCGTTCTTTGGTGCCTTCGTCAAGGAGGATATCGACAGATCATTGGAATTGTACCCTGAAGGTACCGCTGGTAGATTCATTGTTGAAGCTTTGAATGAATTGGACAAAGACACCCAAGAAGGTTATGAAAACGCTAACACGTTGTTGAACCAAGCTGTTGCCAAGTTGGATGTTTCCACCGAAGGTACTGATCCAAAGCTTGTTGCCATTGGTTATGAATACGCCGGTTCTTTCGGATTCTTGAAGATCGACACGGAATTGGGCAAGAAATACTTGGAAAAGGCCATTGAAATCTCTCCAAGACCAAGACAACACGTTGTCTTGGGTCTCATTGGTGCTGATTTGGGCGACCTCAACAATGCAAACGCCGAATTCCAAAAGGCAATTGAAATGAACCCTGAAGATCCAAACATCTACTACCACTTTGGTCAAATCCATTACTTGATGGGTGCCTTGCCAGAGGCCCAGACATACTTTGAAAAGGCCAAAGAATTGAACCCGTTGAACGTCTATGCCCACATCCAATTAGCTTGTATTGTTTACAGACAAGGCGACTTTGCCAAGTGTGAAGAGATGTTCAGATCCGCAAAGTCCGAATTCCCAACCTCCCCAGAAGTTCCAAACTATTATGGTGAAATCTTGTTTGATAGAAAGGACACTGTTGGTGCCATCAAACAATTCGACATTGCTGCCATCTTACAAGAAAAGTTACCAACCTTTAACGTCGGTGCATTGCCATTGATTAACAAGTCCGTTATCTACCAAATGCAACAAAACGTTGACAAGACCATTGAGATCTTGTCCAAGGCTGCGGAATTGGATCCAAAGTCCGAGGTGGCCAGAATGAGTCTGGGTCAAATTTACTTATCTAAGGGTGATGTTGATGGTGCTATTGAAAAGTTCGAAGAGGCATGTAAGTTGTCGAGATCCGGTGAAGATAGAAAGCAGGCCATCTCTCTTTTGGAGGCCTCTAAGATGCAATTGAGAGTCAGAAATGACCCTGAGTTGAACAGAAAGGTTCAAGAGATGATGTTGGCTGCCGGAATGGTTCCACCACAGTGAATGGATCTGTGAATGAAATGCAATGATCTTATTATTTTTCTTTTATGTACATATAATATTTAGTTTGATTATTGGCTTATTATCGATGATAAACCAGCTGGTCTTCAAGGTAGAACGCTCAGCACAAGTGTGAATTAATTATACAGATAACGTCGTAGAATTGTCTTCCCATTGTATTAAACTCAAGGAACCCAGCACCACTGAAATCAATTATATAATGTGATGATATGATCACCCTTTTGGTCACAATTGTCCCATTCTTGGCATTCAATCATTTCTTGTTAATTGTGAGCCCACAGAATCACCGATAAATCCAATGCTAACTACACGGGGATAGGTGAATACAAGCAGGAATATCAATTCCCGTATACTTACACCCTCTTATTCAAAATTCAAACAGGCTATTTCCATACCACAACGTCCACCATAATTCTTTCCTCTACAATTGATCATTGATCATTTACAGTTCAATGACACTCCAATTGCACCATTGACATTCCAGCCTTTCGGAATGAGTAACAAAGTTAAAAAGTATATAATAAATAACCACCAGATGTTTATTTGGTGAAGATGTGCTTTAATGGACCCTTGGAATGGTAGAAGTTAGCAGAGTAATCCTTCTTCTTGAACTTCTTTGTCTTTGGCTCTGAGACGTAATAATCCCAGTTGTTAGACTCGGCAAACCTGATGGCTTCCTCCTTATGTGTGAAGTTCATTCTAGTGGCTTGCATGTAATCAGCGGTACCTTGGTAGCCCATCATATCGTTCTCCCATCTGTTACCCTTACCCAGGATATCCCATTCCAGCTTCCAGAAGTTCGTGTTTCCAGTACCGTTTTGAGTGGCGTACGGGGCCTCCTTGTAGATCTTGACCAATCTGTTGCCGGATTGAGAGAGCTCGTGTGGAGCACCGGAAATGAGTTGCTTTCCCTGATGAGTTGCGTCGACAATCTTCTTCACATCGGCAGCCTTCGTGTAGGAAGCCACGGAGGTGAGAGTGGATTGGAATCTGATGGCCTGTCTGTACATCCTGAATGAAGTGATTGGTGGTGAAGTAATGATGAAGTTTTTTTTCCCCTCATTTTGGTAGGTGGCGGTCACGTGATGCTACGAAATGTTACATAATCAGAGCTCAGCAAAAATTTAAATCACAAGTCTTTTAAAAAGTTTACAGAAAAGTTATGAGACTAGCACCCAGACGAGGAAAAAGACAATTATGATAGCAAAGACCTGAAGAATCAACCATCTATTTGAAGAAATTGACTTGTAATACTTGGTCAACTCCGTGTGAGCACCCATTATGTTCAAGCCGACGTCTTCAATGTTATCGTCGATTCTCTGGATCGTCTCCCCCTGTTCCTGGACCATTGTGGCCAATTGCTGAAAGAGGCCACCAACCTCATTGATGGTAGACTCAATCGCCTGTACTGCATTGCTACGTTCCTCCATATATTGTGCCCTCTGTTCCTCCAGCAGCAAGAGCTGTTGGTCTTGGTTGGGCAAATATAATTCGCCATCTTGAGTCTTTGGACCCTCCTCCAATTGGGAAAGAAATGGATTGTCGCTAGTCTTGCTTCTCAAAGCATAGGGCACCTGTTGATTGGCCTGTTTGCCCTGAACCGTGGCAATCAATTGATCCTGACGCGCTCTTCTAATCATTTCTCCCTTCTGCCTTTCCTCCAAAACACCCTTAAATTTCTCCGATATATTCCTGGTCTTAGTGTTTAGCAACGTCACCACATTCTTAGAATACGTGTCCAAGTCGCTACCCTTGCTGACCTTGCTGGATTGTGATAATCCCTTCAATTCCTTCTCTATGCGGAAAATCTCCTGCTTAATAACATAAGTCAACTCCACCACTTCAGTGGGATTATTGTCTCCTAGAACCTCCTTCTTCTTGGCCAGCTGTGCCAATTTGGTGAGTGTACCGGTCACTTTCACGATATCTTTCGCAATGATCCCGGCTTTCTTCGTGAAATCTTGTCCTTTTTGGACAGGTGAAAGTTCCACCACCGGCTGAGTGTTTAGTTGCCTGCCAAAATTCCCAACCGCTCTTTGGAACTCTTCTGTGCGGTCTTGAAGAGCCATCATTTTGTCGTCAAAGAGAGTGTGTTCAAAAAAGATAACCTTACGTAAGCGAGGCTCATCCATCAATTGAATTCCAAGGATAAATCAATGTGAATCTTTAATCAATCAAAAAGAATCCAAACAATATTCGTTATAGATATAATTTAAAATAATTCATTAAACATACTAAACAAAAATAGAGTGGTATAATGTTCCTTCGACACTGAATCTGAATTGTAACTTCAATGGATGGAGCCAACCCTCATTGACATCATTTAAATCCCTCTCCACAATCCTTACAATAGAAACTGATTTCATTTGTAGGTCCGACCCCAATGGGTGTGGCGCCCAACGAATAGCTACCACAAAAGGGACATTTTCCATCCTCTTCTTCAAGACTCTTTATACTCTTATTTTCAAGATTATTTGATTTTGCTTGATGGTCATTCATCAACTTTCTCAATTCCTCATCCACCTTACCAAGAGTCTTATCCACCAGCACACCCTTTTGCATTTTTCGCAATGTGTCGTCAGGACCAGAAGAAACGTCAGTTATTATCCCACCGGCTAGATTTCCCGTACCTATACTGGGGGTTATGGCTCCTAGTGTAGATTCATTTCCAAGAACACTATCGTGGGATAAGACCAACCCTAATTTATCCAACATTGGATAATCACCCAAACCAGGTTCCCGGCGATATTCAGTCCCCCAATGGTTCATTGTGTCCAACGTGGAAATTGTGCTAACATTAGAATTAGATCTGGATCTGCCAGCACTAGTTAGTTCGTCTGTACCCTGCGTGAATCCCCTCGTTCTGGTAGGTCTCAGAATAGATCTGGACCGGGCCACTTTTTTAGCCCGATATTCATATGCAAAATCCATTCGAAGGACCTTGATCGTGCCCGTGTTATCTCCGGAAACTATGATGCTATAATTGCCATAAGATTCTCCAATGGAGCTGCCACGATCAGGAACAGGATTTTCCCTCACATAATGGTCCCAAATTGGATCGTCGCTCAATTGAAGCAACTTCACCGTGGTTGGGGGAGACCATTGAGCCGCAGTTGCTTTTCCCTGAAAGAGATGCCATGACACATACTTATTATTTCTGACCAAAACAGAACCATCAAAAATGGTCTCGTTATGGTCCATCGGCGCCATTGAAGCATCATCAGGAGAAGTGCCATTTTTAGAACTGGAGTGAGATTTAAATATATTAAATCGCAACTTCTTAGGCTTCTTACCTTCGGATTCTTTGTTTGATTTGGTCTTGACCGGGTGAGGTTTGCTTTGCGCCTTTCCGAAACCATTTTTGAAGCTTCCCATCCGTGTTTCCCAAACATAAACCCACCCATCCTCTGACCCTGACAATATTAGAGATTTGTCATCATTGAAATGGGCTCCAATAGAACCTCGCTTATTCTCAGAACCAGAATACCTCACTTCCAGGGTTTTTGTTTTCGAATCAATCAATCTTATACGAGAATCTGTTGTAGCAACCAAGGTCTTGGAGTTATCATCGATGTCCTTGAACGATTCGATAGAGGTAACTCTTGGCTTCGCTTCAAACCTGCCCATTATTTGATACTTGTCTAAGACCTCCAAGGAGTTCAAGACGTCCAGCTTATAAACCCATCCTTTGTCGCCGCCTATTATTAGAATCGGTCTCCCGGCGGCATTCTTTTCAAAGTTTAAACAAGTTATTTGAATCCCTTCTAGAGTCCTTTCGGTGATGGTGTCACATTCTTTCGTAGTCATCAAATTAACCTTACCTCCCCATTGGGTAGTTATGAAGAACCTATCATCATCTAGTACAAACTGGGCATCTGTAGGAGGCGATCCTGTCACTGTGTAGCTATTCAAGCAGGTTGGCCTATCCAAATGCCAAAGATTTATACTGAAATCTTCTGAAGTTGATAATAAGAATCCATTAGGGGACCAGTTCAACGTATTGATCCCACTCTCATGATGGAAAACCCTGTACGGTGTTTCCTTGAATACCTGGTATGGATTTTGTATGCTTCTATCACTACTGGAGAGTACAATTCTCCAAACGGTGATTGTACCATCTGAACCTCCAGTGGCCAGATATTTCCCGTCAGGAGACCATTCCATTGTATAGATACCGCTGGGTGTGTTCAACGTCTGGGAGAGAAAGAAATGACTAAATTCCGAGGGGAAATGCCCATTATTGAACAGTTGAAGGTATTGCATAGCTAAGAAGAAACCAGTAAGGTTATGTTTGAGAAATAAATCTCGCAAGAAATGAGAGGGTAAATGATGTCCATGTCATAAAAAGAGGAATAGAGGAGGGATAGCTGTTTCTAGTGCAGTCTATTGTCTACTTTGCTCTTTGATCCTTGTCTTCTTGTCATTTATTAGCTTCGGAGATAGCTAATTGTCCATTCGATGTGAATGTCTGAAACTGAATAAAAAAAGACGTAATTCAGCGATAGCGGGGGGATTAAGCAAGCAGATAGCATGGTGTAGGGTCCTCCCTGGACCATTAAGTGTTGATTTTGATTTGATAAAAAATGCTCATGTTGTAATGAATTGCGAAGGATATTTAGGAATTACCGTTTACTGTGGCCTTTTAAAGAATTTTGCAGCTAAGAAATGAGTTTTTGTTTCCTGGTCGTCGATAAGAATCGTGCTCAAAGTAATAATGAGTATACATTGGGTTAAAAGATGGATATTATATATATGTTTGTCTTCTGCTTCTTTATTTTAAATATAAACGGTAAAATCTCAACTTAATTGGTTTTGGGATAATATCAAGTGTATTATGGCCATATGGAGAATAAATAAAAATAAAATGAGGTAGTAATCAGAGAATGGTTAGAGAGTGATTGAGAGTGATTGAGAGTGACTGAGAGTGACTGAGAGTGACTGAGAGTGACTGAGAGTGACCGTTTAGAGAGTAAGCGGTAGGTTTGCCAGCGTTGTTAGTATTTGGTAAGTGAACACTGTTTATGCAGATGATAATTTGGCACATTTCACGTATGGCCTATTAGTGAACTCTTTGCTATGAATTGCTATTCTTTGACTTTCGTGCTGTAAGCAGCGTTATTTGCAGTGTAATAATTTTTATTATGTTGAAAGTAAATTTAAGTGGGATAAACCGTGCAACCAATATTATATTTACTCCTTGAAGTTTACACCATCCCTTCACTGTTTAGCTGACAATGTGTAATGATAAGGGGTATTTTCTCTGCAAATGTTATATAAAACCAGATAAACACCGAATTCAAAAACCATCATGTTGCAAAAAGCCACCATTTTTATTTCCCTCATCAGGTTAAGTGTTTACATTATATGGTAGTAGTATGCGCAATCATGAGCAATCATGAGCACACTAGTTTAATGTGATGCTGAATCCACGAAATGGCTTCCCATCTCTACTCAACAATGCCGTACACATAATTTCATCAGAAATATTGTTACTATTACTTTTCTTTAGATCAACTACCACCTTTTTCACTTCCAGTTCATCCATTTTACAAACTAACAGGTAGATAATTTTCCCAAATTTATTCCGTTTTTAGGAAAGATTTTTTTAACTGTGTGAAGTGGGAAATAGCCACCACAGTATACTAAAATGAAATTACCTCTGCTTCCCCATCATCTCATTTAAATATTTGATATACCATATTTCCCACTACAAAATACTTTATTTTAACATCAGAAAAATTTTTCAGCTGTTCTGCCATTTCGATCTAAGTTACCTCAAACATGGCTACATTAATGGGATCCAACTCATGGGCTGAGACATTACCAACACCGGAAACGGTCACAAACTCCGATGGTACCGTTACCACAACATCATACAGAAGAACTCCTCAGGGTCAGCTCATGAAGACTACACAAACTATCAAAAAGGTAACGACCGAAACCTCAGTGGATCCAAACGTGGCCCTCCGTAGAGGGTGGACCCGTTTTGGTGCGGAAAGAGGCAACACAACCGTGGGTCCAGATATCAAAACTACTCAATTGGACGAAGTGGCCCAACTGGTGTTGGGTACCACCTGGAAGAAGGAAGAAGAGGCAGCCAAAGAAGCCAAGCAAAAGGAGCTGAAGGTCACGTCCACATTCAAGTGTAGAATCTGTGAAGGTGAACATATGACTGTTAAATGTCCATACAAGGGCACATTGGGTGCAGAAAAGAAGAGAAACGAACCACAAGGTGGTGACGCGTCTGCTGCAGAAGCTGCGGCTCCTGCCACGGGTGGCAAGTATGTCCCACCAAAGAGAAGAGCAGCTGCCGCCAACGGTGGCGTGGCTCCACCGGCCGAAAACACATCCTTACGTGTCACCAACTTGAACACGAACATCACAGAAGAAAACTTGAGAGAATTGTTCTCCAGATACGGTCTTGTGGAAAGAGTCTTCCTCTTAAAGGACAGAGATACAAGAGAATCGAGAGGTATTGCCTTTGTGGATATGGCTTCAAGAAAGGGTGCCGAAGAGGCAATGGAAAACATCGATGGTAAGGGTTTCCTGAGTATGATTGTCAATGTCGATTGGGCCAAACCAAAGAAATGAATTATATAACTGTACTTAATCACCATTGGGTAAGATCTTTTGTAGCACTAGGAGGGATTCGTAAACATCATTGTGGACTCCAAAAGAACCTTGGATAAGGTCAACGGATATTCTGCTTTGGCTCAACCATTGCAGGACAACGTTGGTCGTCTCCCAGTCTAACAACTCATCCTCAGAACTGTGCACCAAAGTAATCCTATAATCCTTGTAAACAAGAGCATCCTTATCGGGTTGATCAATGAACATCGAATTCATCATTTGATCTCTATTGGAATTGAATTCATCAAGCACAAACCCAGTGTAGGCCGGATATCTGGAGATAAGATCTCCAATCGAGTAAATACCCTCGAGAAGAATCAATCTCCTCACTTGACCCGGAGAGACCTGTCCTGACTCCACAATTTGACAAATTAAAGTAGCCCCAACAGAATGTCCACAGAGAACAATTTCACGGCCTTGATGATTCGACATGATCTCTTTCAAAGCAGTTAAACAGTCTTCCAACTGGGCGGGGTGCGCAGACTCAGGAACCAATCTGTAATCAAGAGAATACGATTCATATTTGGAACCCAAATAGTCCATCCAAAATTTGAAGTCATTGCAAGTATTTAAAGGATCCCTCCATGCCCCACCGTGAATGAAGACAATAACAGGAACACTGATGTCTTGTGAAGGTCGATGAAGGTACACTTGGCGTGGATGACAGCCATACGATTTGGTATGATAAGACATTGACGTAGTAAAAATCGAGACGCCCTCAAGAAAGATTTTGGCGGTGCAAGAAAAGTCCCCACCTTGTTAATAGACAATGAGTGACAGAGAGTTGATAAGATAATGGAGAGATGATCAAAGAGGATTGAAAGAGATTCCACGTGGATTACAATTGAATTACAATTGAATTACATAAAATTTTCTCATCATTTTCTAATGAAATCCTTTGTATAGAAAAGGACCCTGCGAATTACTAGGGTTATGTCGTGGACTGGATGTCAAGGTGGCACCTTTTTTGGATAACTGAATATGTTAGTAACTTTTTGAAATTTGAAATCAAATCTATTTTGCATGAATTTCCCGTTATGGAACATCAGATTTATAAGGATTGGCATTAGAATCGAATAAGAAAATGGATATCATTTGATTTAAGTTGGTCACGCTGTTGAAGACAACAATAAATTCAAATTCAAACATTATTTTATTGGTGAAATGGGATTAATTATGGATAAACTGACAGTGTAAAACTTGAAAAACGGTGCTCATTCGTCCTTTGATATCAAATTTGTAGTAATCTAAATAAAAATAGAGGAAAGGAAAAAAATACCAATTTGCTCAACATCAAGATCGATCAAATGACCAAATTGCTCAACTTTCAAAAAAAACAAAACACAACAATTCAATTTTCGACTCAAAATAACTCAATAATTCTTCAAAATACCCGGTTCATCTTTAATCAATATCTCCCTGGAGATCTGTCCCTTTCATAATCCCTGGAATCTTGGTAGCTTGGCATGTCGCCTGTGTCTCTGTCACGGTAGTCATTACCGTCACCGTTTGGTGGAGGAGGTGGTGGGTATGAGCCACCGTGGTAACCACCATGGAAGCCGCCTCTCCCACCTCTTCCACCTCTGTGGCCTCTGTTGCCACCGTATGGACCTCTTGGAGGTGGTGGACCACCGTATGGTGGGTAGCTGTCCATGTAACCCCCTCTTGGTGGTGGGCCGCCGTATGATCCCCTTGGTGGGTAGCCGGAGTCGTAACCACCCCTTGATGGGTAACCGTAGCCTGGACCTGGTGGGCCGGAAGGTGGAGGGCCACCGTATGGGCCGCCGTATGGACCACCTCTTGGTGGGTAACCGCCGTGACCAAAGCCACCACGACCATAACCACCACGACCACCCCTGAAACCGCCACGGCCACCTCTACCGCCTCTGAAGCTTCTACCCGAAACGTAAGGAGTCGTATCTTCTTCAGCGGTTAAGGAATAGTCGTTAAATTTTGTTTCGTTCATACCGGCCATGGCGGCATCCATGTCGTCCTTAGAAGCAAATTCCAAGTGGCAGATGGTTGGTTCTTCATGAGGAATTCTAACAAAGGTTGGTTGAACCTTGATCTCCTCTCTGAGGAAATCCTTAAAGTCTTGCCATGCGGTACCTGAAGGTAGGTTAGCCACCTTAACTCTGAATTCACCCTTCTTGGCGTATGATGGCTTTTCCTTGGCATATTCGACTTGTAATGGGGCGTCCATGAATGACATTTCCGTAAGTTGCTTGTAGGCGGAGTCCGCAACCTCTGGTGATTCGTACTCAACAAAAACATAACCTGGCATCAAACGAAGATCCTTGATCGCTCCCACTGTGGAAAAGAAGTCCTGAACCTCGGAGTGTTGTGCATGTGGTGGGATGGGACGAACAAAGAGCTGAACCTGTGAAATCTTTGGACCATTCTGTGAAGCAATGTCTTGCTCTTGAACAGGGATGGTTTCTTGTTGTTGTGGTGGAGGAGTTTGATCTATCTGTTCCATGTTCTTAATTTGTCAAGAAGAAAAAGGTAATACTGAAAGGGAAGATAAAATTTGCCACCCAAAATCACGGAGTTAACTTTCGCGACCGGGAAGGTGCTTATAATTACAAGTTTTATAATATGGTTAAGGCACGGTATGTTAAAGATAGGGGCTAGAAATAGAGGGGGATGTTGTTATTTTCAATTATTATCCCCAAATACGAATTTAAACGAAAACATTCCATTTTTCAAAAAACAAGTTGTCATTTTCCCAATGGGAAGTTGAGATGAAGAGATGTGATCTATACCAAATTGATGGTCTCCACCTTGAAAATACCCTGGTATGATTTATACTTGGTTTCCATGATCTGTAGTAAATATTTCATTGGAAATACCTTTTCCGACTATTTTATGTCTCGTGCTCTCTCACGTTCCTTTATACGATGAATGATTCATCTACCGAAACCATCTTATCCCAGTTCAAAGAATTGACAGGATATAAAGATTCGGAACATGATAGGGTGGTTCACCTTCTGGAATTGACCGACTGGCATTTGGAGGTGGCTTTAGGAAGATATTTCGATGGTCAACTTCCGGAATTACCTACTCTTAATCAACCCCCAATTGTTCCAATAGAACGAAACGTGCCTGTGATTGATGCATGGATACCATCTGATATTGTGCGGTATCCCAAGGCTCTACCCATCTCTTCGAAATGGAAATTCAATCCTGGATTGGCTCCTACCAAGTTGACTGATGGATACCCCTGGTTTGTGACAATCCTCTTGGTGGTGCCCAACATTTTATGGTGGTTGGTCACCAAATTTGGTACTTTGATTGGATTATTCAGCGTTCCTGTGAGAACATGGGGGACCCCTGTACCTACACATCCGTCGATTTCAGGTTTCTATGAATACAACGTGTTGAAAGAGATAGACGCCGACATCGAGGATGAAAATGGGTTGGTTTTTCAGGGAGAATTCAATGATGCATTCCAAAAGGCTAAATTAGATTACAAATATTTAATAACCGTGTTGATCAATATACCCGGTGTTGATGATAAGGAGACCTATAAAGATTCCGAGAAGGCCTCTTCTCTTGAGGAAGTCTCCGAAGACCTCAAATTAATCAAAATCCTTTTCAGCGACCCTGTAAAAGAATATTTGAATGGGAAGGGAGTTGTATTGTTCATCGGAAATGTGCAACATGCAGAATCACATTTGCTGACCCAAACATACAATATTAAAGCCACACCTACAGTTCTTTTTATGGCACATACCCCTGACTTTTCCCTAGTGAAAAAATGGGATGTACTGGGAACACTATCTCCAGGGCAGAATAAAGATAAAAATAACGTTGAGTACCTCAAGAAAAGAATACTGAAGAGGTTCAAAAGTATCATGGAACCTTTAGAGCCACAATTGATTGTTTTAAGAACTGAAAAGGAGGAAAGGGACATTGCAAGGGCCGTCCGAGAAGATCAAGACGCCCAATACGAAAGGATGCTCATGGAGGATAGAATAAAGGCTCAAGAAAAAGAAGAACAAAGAATTATAAAAGAACAGGAAGATTTAAAGGCACTGTTATTAGAGGAGGAAAAGTTGCAGAAAGAGAAGGACAGAGAACAAGTGCTAAGTCATTTCATCAAAAAGCATTTGAACAAGAGCGATGAATTGGAAGGTGATTGCACTACAATTCAGTTTAGAACTCCCCAAGGAAACAGGTTTGTTAAAACATTCAGGGGAGACCAGGTGAGCTCCGATGTTTTTGAATATGTTGCTGCGGTTCATCATCTAGAAGAACTTCAAAACAGATCACAGGGGTTATCGAAAGATGAGATCTTGTCAACATTACCCGAGGTGGCGGTCGATTCCAATGAGTCATTTAACTTCGATTTTAAATTGGTCTCACCGATGCCCAGAATGAAACTGGAGCCTACCATGAAAATATTGAAGGATGTTAGGGAATTATGGCCCAACGGATCACTACTTATTGAGATGATTGTGGATGAGGAGGAAGAAGAAGATGATGAAGATGGCGAAGAAGAAGAAAGTGTGAATGGATCGGTATGAATTGAAATCTTGTCAGCCATTGGGATATATATCAGATCCCGTTAAACATAAAATCTGCTAAAATGAAATGAAATAGACCCAGAAAATATCGTGACTTAACTACCAGCATCGCCCCATTTTACCTCGTCATCGTTGTCGTCATCCTTATCGTCATCCCTTGTGCCCACTATACTCTGGCCATGTGCTGGCTCATTAAAGGTTCTAATAATTAACCAATTAATTAAAAACAATACGTCACCATCCACGCCTATAGTCTATAAAAACACACTTAACGTTCATTTTCTCCTCTTTGAGGATCTCTCATCATCTGCTTCACCAGCTTCGCCCAATTCACCCATTCTGCCACCTAAGATCCCCATAACATACAGTTTCAATTTTTCGTCCCTTTCTTGCTCTGTCAAAGATTCATTGGTCATAATAACCTCTAGTTCCTTCCTTTGCTCACTCATTTCAGGACCCAACTCTGATTCAGGGGCCTGCATGAAAGCCTTCAGTTGAGATTCAAATTGAGACACATCCATGGCTGGGGGATTCGTGTATAATTCCCACCCCTTTTTAGCATCACCTGCCGCCTCCAAACACTTCAAATACTTGGCCAATTCAGGGAATTCCGCCTCTTCATCAATATACCCAGCTGCAGTTTGGCCCTCGTTGTTCTGAAGGTTCCAGTTGGCACCGGCTTCAATCAAATACTTGGCCATGGAAACTGTTTCACAGTGATGTAATGGGGTGTCGCCATCATTATCCTTTATGTTAGGATTTGCACCACACTGGAGCAAATACCCAAGTAGCTCCATATGATTATATGAGGCAGCGGCGTGCATCGGTGTGTAACCCTGGGGATCAGCAACATTCACCGACATTCCCTGTGCTTCAATAAACTGCTTCACAGCGTCTAGACGGCCTTCGGAGGCGGCAATCCAAATGTTGGACATTTTGATATGAAAGGAGATTGTAGTGTGTATTACGTAAGGTGAAAAAACGTGGAAAAAAAAAATGACGCTGAGCGATTCTTTCGCCAGTTGTTTATGTAATCAGCACAGTTTGATTCTTCAACTTTCTCTTAAAAACCGATGGACGGTGCCCCAAAAACTGAGGAGGAGCTTCAACAATGTCGCTCATGCGAAGAACATACTGCTTTTATGTTGCAGTATTCACCAACTGTCACTTTTATGCGCCAGGAAATTGCAAGAGTTGGAGGCCATTTCAATCCAAAGGCTATCCAATGTCAGATATGTCCTCAACCAAAGCTGGGAGGGTTCCACCCTGAGCATGGGATCCAACTGTGTGCAAATTATATTCCAGATAAATGGACTTTGAATGACACTTTGACCCACGAGATGATCCACTGGTATGATAATTCCCGTTTCAAAGTGAACTGGATGGATTTGAAGCATCACGCATGTTCGGAAGTTAGAGCAGCTTCCTTGAGTGGTGAATGTGCACTTATGACCGAATTTGGGAAGATGTTAATGAGAGTGGAAACAAATGAGAAGGGTGAAATGAGTCTAAGGTCTAAATCGGGTGGCTTCAGATTCTCAAAAGGCCACCAAGAGTGCGTGAAGAGGAGAGCTGCGTTGAGTGTTGTTGGCCATCCAAAATGTAGAGATATGGATCATGCAAAGGAGGTTGTTGGAGAGGTGTTTAGAAGTTGTTTCAACGATACAAGACCGTTTGAGAGAATTTACCGCTGACAGGTAAACTTTAGCCATCTCTCATTACTTCTAGGGAGTACATAAAATTTATTCACAAATTCACTTCCTTTGTCTGTTCATAATAACAATTATAATAATCATTTGTATATATTTCCTAAAATACCAAATACATCGTACACATTAAACTTGGACCAAACACAATACCAAACCAGAAGATACAATTACCCAAAACCTTTTTTCCCTTTAACCATTTTGTCCTACTCAATTGCACTAGCGTGAGCTGTTGCATTTGTAGCATCAACAGGTATCCTCTTAATTTTTTAAAGATCACATACATTGCCAACTCATGTATCACTGAACTGATGAAAAAGGTCATAAATGCCGCTGTCGCCTTATTAACCCTCAAAGCACTGATGCTGGAATGATAGACGTGTCGCAATAAGAACTTGTGAACCGGTGCATTCCAATCACGGGCATATTCTGTCCACTCTATCGAATTCCACCAGTAGCCATAGAAGTCCCTGTCTGCAAACATAGATAGCTCTCCAATGGCATTCAGAATCAATTCCCAAATAAGATAAAACGTCAGCAGGTAAACCGTCATAAATGGCGGGATCGTCCTCACCAATATCAAGGGATAAATTTGAATTCTGTACCAAATGGTAGTTGTTTTCTGTAATTCCAAGCATTCCATAACTATTGGATACAAATCCCTTTGGGCAACCCCAATGAGAATGAGGATGATCCCAAAAATCCCCCCAACCTTTTTAGACAGATAACCCCACCTGATGCGATCATTACGCGGATACCCAGTTTCATACACCAAAGTAGGAAACATGGTATATTCAAAGAAGTTCCACAGCGTCAATCTCTCAGGGAACTGTTGAGCTTCCAGCTCAAATTCACAAAATGTGATGGATTTCTGTAATGAATCCAGGATATCCTTGCTTATGTCCTCGCTCTTGTGGTTTTCCCTGTACCAATTACAAAAGTTCAGTTCATCCTTTATATCCCACAGATATCCATTGAAAAAAGAAAAAGAGTGAGTTTTCATCAAGAGCACCATTCCATGTAGCATTAAAAAGATTTGGCCAATCCAAGGATAATCCATCCATTGACTGAACCAAACAGGAAGGACTGTAAATGCTAATTCAAACACAATCTGGAATCCTCGGCCAAACGGCCTCCAATGAAGAACCCCCTTTTTTATTAGAATTTGAACCATGAAGGGAATGTAAAGAGCCAAATACATCACAAAATCAGTCAATGCAATTTTCCAAATATCTGTTAGCATGATTGTGACCACATCTGAAGTCAGTAAAGAGCCCTCCTCATTCCAGTACTCCACCACCACGTTCAAAGCGTAAAAGAATGTGCACACCCAAAAGGCTACAAAGAATCCAAAAAAGGAGTTCGACGTGAATCTTATCTCCGTATCAAATATGGTGGACCGTGGTTGAAAGTTAAGGTCTCCAAAGTTGGACCTGAGACTGCCGTCATTTTTATACCTGTGTTTTTTAGAAATGAGTAGTTGACGATGCTTATTCGCTGGAAGCTTCGGGATTCGTGCAGAACTCTTGCGCTTTGCCAAACCATCTCCTGCATGTAATTTGCCTGTTTTATTGCCTTTTTGATCATATATAACACCTCTCCGAATCTTATCAGTTGTTATAGAAGATGTCTCACTCTCCTGGGTGTCTTCGCTGGATGTGGATGACTCTTCGCCGTCATACTCATTATCCAAGATCAATGATCTTCTCCTCTTTCCAGATTGGAGTAAGTGTGTCACTTTCTGGTCAATTGGCTGCTCCATTAAGGAAAAAAGGGGAATCCAGAATATTAATCAGGTGGAATTATGTCCGGAAAAGCAATATTTATGATATTTAGTTGATCATTTTATGTATACAAATATAATCAACGCCCCAAGAAAATACAAAAATGGTTTAACGTTGATTCTCATTTTAATGGTAAAATCAAATCGTAACTCTGACCTTTTATTATTGAATAGTGATCGTATTCAGTCCCATCAGGTGTTCAAAAAATAGCTCATCAAATTTAAAATCTGTAATGAACCACTGTTTATCTCGAACGATCTCTTGCTGTGTTCGGCCTTTCTTTGTCATGTTGTGGTTTGAAACCATGTGTTTGTTGTAGTTAATGTAGGAGTTGTACAATGTGTGTCCAACTTTGAAGGACTCAATATCGGTAACTCTGAAAAGTTGGATGTGATCACCACAGATGGTGCAACAGCTCCAATGGTTGCCCAAATCATCTTTGTACACTAATGGTAGTGGCAGTTCATAGCCCCTATTCCAAACACCGTGGTTTCGTGAAACATGGTGCTGGTAACTACATCCATCAGTATCAAAGAAACATCTCTCCAAGTTTTTCATATCAACAGGGCAGTAAGGACACAAGGCTTCTCGTTGAAACCTGTTCTGAGGCCTTTTACGGCTTCTACCATTGCTTGTTTCAGAAGATGGTATCTTTCGTAAACGCTTCACAATAGGCTCATAAAAGTTAACGTGGTGAGACATCATCCTCAATGGTAGTTTCCTCAAGGGTTGTAAACCGTTTTGAAAATACTTCCAACCATCCACGTCCTCCAACTGGGCGAATTCTTTAGTGCCGTATCCATTGGGCAAGATGAAGGCAATATAACATTGAAAGTATTCTGCACAATTCAGGAGTTTGATTGGAAGCGTGATATGTGGGTTCTTGGGTGATGGAAACGTGTCAATTTTGGGTCCTTCAAGCTTGAACGTGTCTAAAATATGTTGCATAGTGCAATTATATGCTTTCGATATCCTACCCATATATCGTTTATCCAAAACAATGGAGATGACCTTAGAAACAATTTGAGTTACTGGATTGTAAGGTGGTGCGATATCAGGATAAATGAATGAGTCTATTGGGAGTTCTGTGAATTGTGTTTTAACCCTAGGTTTGGTGATCTCCTGCTTTTGTGACACAGTGGGTATTTTTGACCTTGTCTCAGCTATATATATTTTTTGGGGATAAACTTGAGGGGAACGTATTAAAGTTGAGTGGTTATCATGAACCTCACTTCCATCCAAAGCTTTTAATTGATAGTCATTTGTTTGCATGGGTTTTTCTGACTTTTCAAAATCAGGGGTTGTCAAATGTTGTAATAATAAATCAGTTATATTTGATTCCCAAGCAGCAATACCTGACTCCATTGCGGGTTTTGGGTTTGGACCATCTACTGAAGAAATAGAATCACTGGTTGATGCATCTGGTTTACGCTCAGCAGTAAATCTGGGAATATTTGTTGAATATTCTTCAAGTTCATCTGCCAGTGCCAAACCTGCTAGGTTGAGCTTTTGAGTTTGTATTTCTGATAGTGGAATTGTATGGATCCCATCATCAATATTGTGTTCTTTGTCGTTAGAATCCAATCCAACACCGCATGACATGGTGCAATTGGGATTACACGGCGCGTCACTAAAAATGTCATTTAAATCCAATTCGTTATATGCATCAAACATGTTTTCGTTGATAAATTGCAGTGGGTCAAAATTAGATTCAACTTCCGCTGATATCATTTTCGTAGTTACAGAGTAGAAATAACTAACTGGTAAGATGCCTGTTTATGCAGTTACGGGCTTTTTATAGCACTTATAATGATACAGAACAATAACTTTGTGCATAAATATTTGCTCACTGTTTCTTGTACAAAAAACTCCGTAATTCATGGACGTTTGAATATATGTTAAAAGAACAGTACCTAATGTCAACAATCATATGTGATATTAATTGAACTTTGTAACTAATATATGCTGAATTGAGGATATCATATCATTGGTTTTCGTCTGTTTTATGCCTACTTTGAGATTGGTTTCATTTCCAACAGGCATAAACAAGAATGCTGAGCATTACAATGCGCCACTTTCTTTAATTTCTGCATAAACCTGAAGAAATCATACTTAAAGGCAACACTATCGGTTTCTCTTTATCAATTAATAAGTAGAGCCTAAACTCACCCAAATATATCTGTGTTATACAATTTCTTCAAATTATAGAGATATTGTCTAAGTAAACTCACGATGTTACCCCCGCCATCAACAGGTGTGGCGCAGAAATAAAAAAAATTCAAAATTTTCAAACTCTATAGAGATCAAACTATTCTCCTCAATCCTCCAATATGTCCCGTCCAGAGCAGATTGCACCGCCTGAAATTTTCTATAATGAAATAGAGTCCCAGAAATATACAGCCTCGACTCGTGTCCAACATATTCAAGCTAAAATGACTTTAAGGTCTCTGGAATTACTCAATTTGGAACCTGAGAGGAAGCATTACATCTTGGACGTTGGATGCGGGTCAGGTTTGAGTGGTGAAATTTTGACGGAAGAGGGCCACGAGTGGATCGGTATGGACATCTCCCCAGATATGTTGGCCACCGCTTTAGATAGGGAAATTGAAGGTGACTTATTTTTGGCGGATATGGGATGCGGTGTGCCGTTTAGGGCCGGTTCTTTTGATGCTGGAATTAGTATATCCGCCATTCAATGGTTGTGTAATGCGGATACAAACACCAATGAGCCCAAGTTTAGATTGGCACAGTTTTTCAATACATTGTACTCAGCATTGAAGAGAGGTGGTAAGTTTGTGGCACAATTCTATCCTGCTAACGAGGATCAAATTAAACAAATAACAGGTGCCTCAAAAGAGGCAGGTTTCATGTGTGGTGTTGTTGTTGACGATCCTGAAAGTAGAAAGAATAGAAAACATTACCTGGTTTTACAAGCCGGTGTTTCTGAAAGACCCTTGGATATCTTCAATTTGGAGGTTGAAGACATGACTGCAGAAGGTATTAAAAAGAAGGAAGGGAAAAAGAGTGCCCTCAAAAGAATGAAGGCTTTGGAAACAAAAAAGGAGTACATTCTGAGAAAGAAGAAATTGATGGAGAAGAGAGGTAAAACCGTTAAAACAGACTCCAAGTTCACCGGTAGGGCAAGAAAGCCGAGATTTTAGATCATCCGGTATTGTTTTACCTTTGTACATTAAATAAAATAGAGATGAGCGTGTTCCCAATTAGGCAGGTGACCAAATTTTTCACTCTGAACATTTTCTCCATTCTGGACATCAAGTCTTATTCAGAGATGTTGTGCAGCCAGGGCCCCAAGACTGTGCGTATAAACCTGCTTAATCAGGTGCGTTTTACAGCTCAGTCAAAGAGAAATAGAATTGAGATCCAACTCTTGAAAACTTTCCCTGGTGTTGGTGTTGCTGGTCAAATTGTTAAGGTGAAACCAAGTGCCATGATTAATAGATTCCATCCAAACAAGGGAGCAGTTTACTTGAACTACAAGGGCGCCACCCCTCAAATTCCAGTTGTCACAAAGTCGGCAATGAATAAGAGCGTGGATGCCTTGGAGGCTCAAAAGAAGGCCAAGCAAGAATTGAAGGCCGTTAAGGCCCAACAACAGTCCAAGGCTTCAGAAAAGAAGATTCAAAAGGAATTAAAGACGTTGTCATTGGATGAGATTTTGAACATTGATTTCAACGTTTTAACAGAAGCCCAATTGTCCACAGTCTTCTCAAATTTACCCAAGAACTTTGTTTTCGTCAAGAAGGCCAATGAAGATAAGACCCTTGTCACCCCAATCTCTTCCAGTGATATCAAGACATACATTCAAACCTCCTTGGCAAAATCTGTTCGTCAGTCCGACATCATTTTGAAGTTCATCAATGGTAAGAACACTGGTATTGAATTCAAGACTGCAACTGGAAACCCACTTGCGGACGGGATCTTTTCCTTGGGTAACTACGTTGTGACTGTGTCTAACGGGGAACAGAAGGCTGATTTGACCGTTGTCGTCAACGCCACTTCCAAATGAGGAAATTTGCTCATGACTGTATATATTTAAATAAAGCTATTCGGGCTTGGCTTTTATCTTTCTGATATCACTGCCTTTATAAAGAGAAATGAATAGTTAAGTTAGCTCCACTTATTATCAAGAAAATTAGGATATATCTAAAAATCGATATAAACATTTATATTACAAAACTAAACACATTCTTCATTGAACAAAAGCATCATCAAATTACTCAAATTAGGGTTTAAACTCCCATAAACCCGCTCTGTTCATCACCATCCAATAAGGCATCATTCATAGAGGCACTGGGCAGATTATTGGTATCAAGCAATCCACTTTGGGCGGCACTCTTGGCCACGTAATTTTCACCATTTCCATCGTCATCAATTGTACTAGGCCCTCCTAAGAAGTCCAACATCATATGCATACCACCTCCACCTGAGTATTGATCAACATCTACAGGTAAGACGGTTGAAACCCCTTCCAAAAACCACACTTTCTCCTTCATCTCTTCAGTGAAATTTCTCAAAAGGGTATAATAACATCTCATTATTCTCATTGCCGTCAAATCACAATTGATTAATAAACCCAAAAAGGTCTTATCCAATAATGCAGGAAAAGCAAATATCCTCAAAATAAAATCCGACTTCTTCCTCTCTTGATACAATTTGAACATGTAAGCCAGTGTGGGGAAGTATGGCGAATTTAATGCAATTGGAAACATGTCTGAAATATCTTCATCAAAACATTGAATACTAGAGTATCTCACTTTATCCGATTTAGAGCATGTTTCAGCAAGAACATTGGCCAAAGTTGTTAAATCCGGATTTATCTGAATGGTGTGCTTTCTGTTCTTTTCAAGATCACCCGAGGTGGTGGTGGACAACTCACCGCTGATCAAATCATAGCCAATCTCACCTAAATCCCCCAAATCCACAGAGATGAATTTATAGAACCGGGATTTTTCACTTAGGGGCCAGACGGCCGTCAAGATGGTGGCCGCACCCTTGACATGGAAAATCCATGCAGAGGGTGGCAATGATTTCATGGAAGTTGAGGAAGGTAGCGATGCATTTGCTAGAGAGTCCATGATCAGTATCAGAGCTGAAGCCACTAATGCGTCCGTGTTCTCCGGTGACATTTCCAAAACAGCATCCCTTAACAACCTCAACGCCTCTGCTCTATGACAGGTAACATACTGGTCCAAACCTCTTTCTGATCTCGAGAGATGTGTTGCAGAAAAGGCCAAAATTGAATGCATCAAAAATGGATACTTGAATGCCAACATTGGTATATCATCAGACCAAATTTTTGAATCTGAGATACCTGCATCTGTGATAGTTGGCCAGACCTTTGTGGTATAATGATACATCAGTCTCAAGTCCAACAAGTTTAAACCTTCACTACTTGGTTGAGTGTTCATTTGCGGAATGGGCGAAGATTTGATGTTATCAGGAGATATTGATGGTTCATGCTGATGAACAATTGGTTTAACATTGGAGTTGGATTTTCCTTTTTTTATTGGACCACAACTTGGAGGTCCCTTTGGTGCCTTAGCTGCGGTGAATTCTTGTAATTCTTGTGGAGTTGGTGTCTTCCCCTCCATCTTCACCTGGACTCTATTGGGCAATAACTCCCCAACAAATCCCAACCCACCAAGAGGATCCATATTACCAAAGAGTTTCCCTAATGTATCACCGTTAAGATTCATACTCATTGCCTGGCTTTGCAACTGTTGCTGTTTTTCTTGAGGCAAAGATGAGAATTGTTGGATCAATTTCGCCTGCTGTTCTGGAGCCATACCGGAAAGAAATTGTTGTGCCAATGTAGAATTGAAACCTGTGCCTGGTGAATTACCTTGGGGCAAAACATTACTTTGGGGTGGTGCCAAATCTGGTAAACTGCCGTTAGACATCGAAGCTGCAGCATTTACCAGTCCAGACATTCCTGAAAAGGGACTACCCACTAGTCCACCGATAGGGGATTGATTCAATTGTGAAAATAGTGTGTTTGGAGTCATTGGTGAAAATCCAGATGTGCTGGCACCATTACCTACCCCTAGCAGTTGAAAGGTCACAGGGGTGGTTATTGGATCCTGTGGTGTTTGTTGCTTAGGATTTGTTGAAACTTTGGCCATTTTAGGCGCTTTGATAGCAGTAGGCTGATCCTCCAAAGGTTGATAAATACATTCAATACCCATTCTATCACAATTCTTGCAAATATCTCTAGTTTCATCACATTTCACTCTCCTCCTCTTACATGTCATACACCCCTTCCGAGACTTCTTGTGGAACTTCCTCTTCCCAGTGGACTTCTTCTGTACCTTGGAATCCGCAATACTTGACTCCGCTTTGGTTCTTCTTCCGATCATCTTATTTTTTTCCTTTTAGAATCTCCTGGTTGAATTTGGGAACTAGAATTGTGGTTGAACACTTCTTTTCTTCGGACTTTTGTCAGTTCTAAGGGAAATCAGGTGCAAATTTTGTCGTTCCCCTCGTACCGGTATCACCAAAAAAGGGCTTAGCAAAGGCTAGTGTGGGAGGGATCAAAAAATTGAAAAATGACGCCATTAAACGCGATGTGTGGCTTCATGAAGAGAATAGAGCTTTAAAAATAATTCAATAGGTTAGTTTATTATGTGACCTTTTTGAAATACAAAACCATTCTATCAGTGAAATTGATATCACGTGGATGATTCCAAATGAGAGTAACCGTTCATTTAAGTAAGGAATATTTAAATATGGCCATAAATCAGAAAGCAAAAGAACTAATTTTGGATACTTGGGTCTTCTCTGATTAATTGGACAAAACATTCATATTTTTAATTGTTTTTATTAACTATATTCATTATATTAAGTCAATTATACTTGAATGTCAGCTTGTACCACCCTATCTAGGACCCACATTGGGTTCAATGATCATGTCCATGAGGATCCTCCTTAACAGGTTCGGGGTCGACTGTAATCATTGTATCGATTCTCAAAATGGCAACGCAAGCCTCCAAAGCAGACTTCAAAGATTTGATCTTGGACAATGTTGGTTCCAAAACCCCATGGGCCACCTCGTCCACCACTTTACCCTTCACCAAATCCAGACCGTAATTCTTATAGTTTTTCCTTTTAACATCGGCATCTGAAACCTGTTGGGATGCAGCATGGTAGGATCTCAACTTGGCTATCAAATCACTTGAGTCCTTGGCAGCATTCACAGCCAAGGTCTTTGGAATGACCAAGAGGGCATTGGCAAATTCAGCAATTGCCAATTGTTCTCTAGAACCCACTGTTGTAGCAAAATTCTCCAAATAGATACTCAAAGCACATTCCACTGCACCGCCACCAGGGACAACCTTCCCGCTCTCCAAAGTTCTCTTCACAACACAGAGGGAATCGTGAATAGATCTCTCCATCTCATCCAATGTGTAATCGTTTGGACCTCTTAAGACCATAGATGATGCAGAATGTTTGGCTGGGTTCTTGATAATGATACATTCGTCGTCAGAGAATCTTTCTTGGGAGACAACTTCGGCTTGACCAAGGTAACTGGCTTCAAAGGTTTCATCACCTTCCAAATTGGACATACTTGTGATCAATGTGGCACCGGTGGCCTTTGCAATTCTCTTCAAGTCCTCCTTTTTACACCTCCTGACGGCCATGACATTGTTTTCCACAAATTCCTTCAAACATAGATCGTCAATCCCCTTGGTGGTTAGAACAACATTTGCACCTGCTGCAATGATCTTCCTCACTCTTTCAATGATGATACCGTATTCTCTTTTTCTGATCTCTTCCAATTGATCAGGGTCATCGATGTTGATTTGAACCCCCAGTGCCATTCTCGCCTTTTGTAAGTTCATATCTAAGACGGCAATTTTGGCGCCTTGGATTCTCTTTGGCATGGCTTGAGATGCCACTGTACAGTTCAATGCATACCCTTGGACCAAGACCGATTCCAAAGATGACTTACCATGGGCTTTTAAAATGTTGATGGCCTTAACTGGGTACTTCAATTCCCCCTTACCGTTTGCTGTTTTCACTGCCAACATCGCATCCACAACCATCTTTGAAAAGAATTCGTCATCTGAACCGATGATCTTTGAACTCATTGAAGTCTTTGCAATATTGATCAAAGTTTCTTTGCCAAGGGAATCCACGGATTGGGATAAAACATCATTGATGAACCTGGTGGCTTCCCTCAATGCCAATCTGTAACCGTTGATTATAGTAGTTGGATGAATCTTATTTTTCACTAAATCGTTGGCTCTCTTGAGCAATTCTGATGCAATTACAACAACTGAAGTAGTACCATCACCCACTTCTCTATCTTGCTGTTGAGCCAAATCCACCAAGATTTTACCTGCAGGATGTTGAACGTCCAATAGGGAAAGAATCGTGGCACCGTCGTTTGTAACTGTCACATCACCAATGTCATCCACTAACATCTTATCCAACCCAACTGGACCAAGAGAAGATTTGATCACGTTAGCCACTGCTTGTGTAGCTAAAACATTCTGATTTCTAACGTCCTCACCCGAAAGCTTCTCACCCCCCAAGAAGAGGGTCTCTGATCTCTTTGTTGTGAACATTTGTTGAAGAGAGAGGTTAATTTGAAGATTCAAGGTTGTGAAAATTATTGTGGAAAAAATAAGGGGGTTACCCGGCTTGGATGGGATCTCGATTGGTTCAAGGGCTAACGGGGTGGATGAGGCTCGTATGGCATAATTAGCATGTTTTAAATTAGAAGACCCATTCTGAAAAAACGGGGAGTTATTAGCTTCAAAATCGGTGGATTTAATATAAAATGGTATCAGTGAGGAATGAAATATCACAAAATGGGGACTCTATCAGCTACAGAGTTACAATGGTGTTACCTATTATGGCATTGAATCGAGAAATTGTTAGTTACCGTTTTTGGCCATTTAATATTAAGATCTTATGATTAATCTATTAAGAGCAAGAAGTTAGTCAGTTGGTAAATTGTTACAGTGAGAAGTTTAAACAATACCAGGAGGAGTATATTGTATTAACATTTTCTCCACTGATAAAGGGCGTATTATATGGTGGGATTGAGATATATGTTGTTAATAGGTGTGATAGGTAATTCACCTGAGATATCATTAGTTTTGTTGATCGCCATGAATTGTTAGTCCGTGTAGATATGGATTATAGCCAATTAGCGCTTGAATGAAAATATCCTTATTGGCGGTTGGATGACAGTGCTTCCTTCGGAGGTGTACTGGAGATTTTCGTTTGTTGATCGGCCTAGTAATGGCTAAACGTTAAGGCTAATAACTGAAAGTCATAAAGATACAGAATTTTAACCATGAAATATGTGGAGTTTAGTCTGCAAACCTTCATAGAAAAATTAATGGAGAATACATCATTATACATGCTATTGATGTCAATAGAAGGAGAGAGCCGCCTTTACCAGATGGAAATGAGAAACCATTCTTATGGCCATCCTTCTTCTATCCCTTTCAAGGAGTTAAAGGAGTTAAATTGCAAAAAGTGAGCACCAGGTCCTCAAACAAAGTCACAGAAACTCTCTATTTTAGTAACCCTCATTTGTTGGCTTATCTACGATGGGTCAGATGAGCTTTCTTACTAATCAAGATTGATGGCTAGATCCATCATTCTGGTGTAACAAGCTAAAATCAAATCCAGAGCCCTACATCAATCATATCCAAAAAACTACTTCACCAATATCTTCTATTAAAGCAAGAGAATATCCACTAATTATAAATTACCAGCTCCAATCAAACTTCGCCCAAATAAAGTTCTTAAACTACGGAATACACTCACTTACAAACCTACAAGCTCGATTGGGTTATTGTACCTGCGCTCTTTTGTTTTCACCTTTGAGCATATAATTGATTACGTATATTCACGAATGCAAAAATTCGTTTGTATGGCTCTCGACGAAAGCTCACAAACTCATATGGTTCGTTTGTTAGCTGGTATGAGTTCTAAATATTAATCAACACATGATCTACAAATAGCGGAAAAGTATCTTCAATTGGATCCCAATGGATCAAATAACCCGTATAAACCATCCAAACCCTCTTAAAGAATAGTACACTTTTTCGACTTCTTAATCACTGGCGGTTCCAAAGCCGCCACAATGGCGTCATCAAACAAGCTCTTCAACCCCACCTGCGTCAAAGCAGAACATTCTGAATACTTAACAGCTCTTAATTCTCTAGCTAATCTTTCACCTTGCTGTTGGGTAATTGGCTTTTGATGCTGCCTTTTTAAGTTAGCCAATGCGGTAGGATCATCCCTCAAGTCGATTTGGGTCCCAACTATTATGCATGGAACATGAGGGGCATGATGCGAGATTTCTGGATACCACTTTTCCTTCACATTATCAAACGACGATGGCACAACAACTGAGAAGCAGATAAGGAAGATATCTGTTTGAGGGTATGACAAGGGTCTCAATCTATCATAATCTTCTTGACCAGCGGTATCAAACAACCCAAAGGTGTACGGTTCGTCCCCTATCATAACGGTGACTGCATAGTTGTCAAAGACTGTTGGAACATAGTCCTCAGGAAACTGGTTCGAAGTGTAGGAGATAAGTAAGCATGTCTTACCAACAGCACCATCACCCACCACGACACACTTGATTGTATTAGAGAAAGCACCCATTGAAGAAGAAGAGATATTGTTGTGGACGAGAAGTGAAACAGCGACCGCAAATTCACCACGTCGCGCTTCTTTCCTCCAACACGAATATATCTTCTGAGGTGACTAAATGAAGAGTGACTTTGAACAGACACGGTCCTTACCATTAGAATCCCCTGGAACAGAGCTTCAAAATGATACCGATAAAGCCATGGAAGCAGAAATGGTCAAACTTTTGAGGGATCAAATCGACCAATTGAAACGAATTATAGAATTGAAGAATGAAGAGATTGGGGATTTGAAGGCCCAATTGAGGCTGAAAGAACCAACAGAGCCTGAGGATCGACAACTCAACCCACTAGACGCGCCTCGAGACCAGAAGTGCCGATTGGATAGATCTTTACAAGGTGGACAATCTTCAAGCTGGTCCATCCCGGAGAGAAGCCATAGGCGAATGACCTCGCAAACCTCTGTAACATCATCACACTACTCCCCAATGAAGGTTTCTGAGATTACGAAAGACGATACTAATCCAGGCCTAGGATTGACATTAGATTTGTCAAATACAGAACAAGAAACAATAGCATTGGGATCCTCTCCAAGGAAGGGGACTCCACGAAGATTCAAGTTCACAGAGGAGGAGTTTTACGGCAAGGCAATTGACACTCTAGTTGACAAGGACGAAAAGGCAGATCTTGAAGCAACTAAACCTTCTTCCAAAATTGAGATGGGTAGAGCCGTGGAAGAATGTGAAGATGAGACAATCATTGAGGAAGAAAAGGCCGACACTACGCTGAAGTTGAATAAGACCCCGGTGGAGTTCTTAATCCAAACACCAACAATGGATGAGTTTAACTTCAACGAATCATCATCAACAACACCATTGGAGCCAGTCTATAAAAAATTGACGGCAAGCAGCGGTCCAGTAGAAGAATCGCTACGGTCGCCTATCACCCAACGAATGCTCATGTCCCGTACATCCTCTGAAGTCAATCGACTGGATGATCCAATCAAAAAAGAGGACTGCAGAGTGTCAATAGATCCATCAAAGGATCGAGACGAATTTGACATTCTTAGACCATTGACACCACCCTCATTGGTGTCCAATCCTCCCCCGATTGACCAACGACTGCAGAAGGTTACAAATCTCGATTCTAGTCAGGATCCAAACCCAATACTAGAGTATGGGGTTGATAAAAAGTCCATATCACCAACTGCTATTAAACCACTGGTATATAAACCGGTGGTCTCGAAAAACTTGACTCCAATAGCCACACCAAGACAACCGTCTGATGATTCTCAAAAGTTCCTAATCAATTCCCTCCAGTTCACCATCATTAAAGTGGAAACGATTGTGGACCCCTTTTCAATCAATGATCCAAAAAATCCAGATTACACTATTCAATTCATTGTTTACACGAATGAATCTCCTTCTCAGATAACTCCAATGTACAGGGTTAAAACCCGACACTCCCAATTTCTCCAGCTGGATAAGCGTATAAGGAATCAAATGCCATTTTTGCAGCATCCCCCAGAATTGGCCTCTTTGAAAAGGTTTAATTACAGGCTCTGGGAGCAAAATAAGTTGGTTTTCGATAACTATTTGGAACAAGCCCTGGCCTACTTGAAAAGAGGCATGCCAAATATGGAGACGGTGGTCAAAAGTTTTGTTACCTTTTTTGAGTTTGTTCCACCTCCACCGGGTGAGGAGGAACTGTTGAATTTAAGAACCCATTGGGATTACATGCTTAACCTGAGGCAAAAATTTCCAAATAAGTCATACGAAATAATCCAGTTGATATTTAACGAAGATAGCGACCACCTCCAATTGAAACCTGTTGGTGGTAATAACACAAAGACTGAGTTGATACCAAGGGAGGATATTCAGGTGACATTCAAAGGCCAGGAGGTGATACTGAAAAAGAGAAAGAAATTTGCAGCAAATAAGGTTTGGGTTCTTTACGCCCAATCCCATCAAGATGGTGAAGACATAGGAAAGAGATTAACAGAGTGGGTGGGTGATATAGGTGATGCAACAGATGATTCTTTTGTTGAAACTCAGTCGATACCTAGTATGAGCACAAATTCAAGCGTCAACGTATTGGGAGTTCAATCAACAACAAACACTACGGGTACCACTGGTGGTACAAGCAGTGAATCAAATGGAAATTCTCCATCGATTGGATGGTCCCTATTTGGGAAGCGTACTTCAAAGATGCCTCCACCGGTGAGTCCCAGATCACAAATATCCAATCCATCGCCTCAAAAATTGGATGATGTTTTGGCTTTCAAGAGTCAACCATACGATGGTGTCATGACCACAAGCACCTCTTCCTATAGATCCGCCTTGGAATCCCCAAGAAAGCGTGTGGGTGTCTTTGAACCTTTGGATTCTGTTGGGCCTAAATATTTCGGGACAACCCTTCAGGGGGCATTTGATATGTGTCCTAAATACCAATTGGGTGGCCACAACGTTCCCAGTGTTATTTTCCGTTGCATTAACTATCTTCATGGCAATTCTGCTGAGGGATTTGAGGGGATTTTCAGGTTGAACGGGATGATGAGTGAGGTGAACAACATCGAGAGGGAATTTAACTCACATCATGACTGTGCCCTTGAGGAGTTGACCCCATCGCCGGACGTGTATTCCGTTGCAACGTTGATGAAGAGATATCTGCGGAAGGTTGACGGGGGTATCATATTGGAGGACGTTGCTGAAGAGATGTACCAGATGGTGAAAAATGGGGATCCCGAATCACTTAGCCAGGGGGATTTGGAAAAACTGAAAGCACTTCTATTGGGTCTACCGGTGATGAACAGGGATGTCCTATTTATTGTTTTCAAGTACTTGATGGATGTGTTGAAACAGGGTGTCCATAATAAAATGGGAGTCAATTCCATGTCGGTTTTGATTGGCCCCAATATCACAGAAAGCAGGGGAATGCCTATTGCTGCTGTCTTCCTCACCCATTTTGGGGTCATATTCAACTTCAGATCTTAGTAAGATCATTTAAGTGTGTTTTGTAGAATAATCCATTCTAAATTTGGAGCCTTAAGTCAAAAAAAACTGTACCCACGTTGATACATCACATTAAACCCATTAATTTCAAATTTAACTTTGCTTCCACATCCACTTTAGACCTCAGTGACGCACTTCCATTCAATTTATCCCCCATGTCGCTCATTAGAACCTGCTCAGCATTTGCTGAGCTCCCGCTTACGTAATCTTATGTAATCCCCAACTTTTGTGAATCGCCCAATTTGGGTGAGCAAAAAGTTCACCACCGTCAACACCAAATCAGAGGCCATGGTGGAATTGAAGAGAACGGTGAGAATCACAACCCGACAGCACGTGCTTCCGGACATTCAACCGGTTCAGGAGGGGTTTCCAATGAGAGAATGGTCAATAGAGGTTACAATGGTCACGGAGGATGGTGAGGAGGTTCCCGCCACCCTCTTTGACAAGGTGACGTATTCTCTACACCCAACGTTCCCAAACCCAGTGAGACCGTTCAGAACACCCCCATTTAAGATCACAGAACAGGGTTGGGGTGGGTTTGATATTCCGATCGCACTCACAATGGTGGAAAAGGGGGGCACGATCAAAATCAACCACGATTTGAACTTCTTCAAGGACCAGTACATTGTTGATAAGGTGATCACAATCTCGACCACAAGACCTGCGTTGTTGAAGGAGTTGGCTAAGACCGGATCAATCCCAGCAACTGCCATCGACTCCCAGGCCGGCGATAAGAGAAGGGGTGTTCCAGTCGATAATAAAAATGTCAAGAGAGGCAAATCCACGGCCACAAAAGGTGGGATAGATTTGGAACGCATGGCAGATAACTTGGGCAAGTTAAGAGAGGACGATCTTTTGGGTGTTGTGCAAATGATCAATGATAATAGAACGCCCGAAATGAACATCAAAAATGATGTGGATAATGGTGAGTTCACCATGGACCTGTATACTCTGCCCGACACTCTACTAAAGTCCCTCTGGGATTACATCCAAAAGAAAGTGGAGTAAACTTATCTATCTTTTTCTTACTCTTTCTTTAAAGTACAAATGTATAAGCTAATTGTACACAGTGATTGGACTAGACCAGCTAGACAGACCACACCTTGACAGTTCCGTCCATGCTAGCGGTGGCAACACCCAGTCCGTCCGGTGACACTGCGACTCTGCTCACTGGTTCACAGTGGCCCCTCAGTGACCCAATCACTCTACCATAAATCACATCCCAAATGAAGACATTGGGGTTCTCCGCATAGGAGGCAAACATCAGCCTACCGGAATGGGAAAAGTCGACCGACAGTACACCCGAGGAGTCCATTGCTGTTTGAACGCTCTGTCGTAGTGATCCCAATTGGGATTTGGTGTCAATGTTTATATCGTTTCTGCCACTATCTATTAGCTCTGGCTGCAAAAATGGGCTGGAGTCAATGTAACTCTTCACCTGGTCCACTCCATAACTTCCCAGTTCACCATCTGATCGCAAGTCGTAGATTTTGATGTTTCCATCGTCACGTCCGACACTAAAAGTGTACCCATCAGGTCCGAATTGAATAGCGGTTGCGTCATAGTTCGCACTCACTAAATACTTACGAGCCGCTAAGGGTTCTCTAATATCCCAAACCATGGCCAGTCTATCGCATGAACAAGTCGCAAACACGTCACGCTGACCATCGTTCCTATTAATACCCAACGAGAGTACATCTCCCAGGTGGCCATAAAAATGTCTCACGTGACCTCCTTTCGTGGTATCCCATAAAATTGCGCTCTTGTCTCCAGATGTGGTGACCAACTGAGAACAACTTCTATGCAAAAACCCTACATCCGAGATATACTCCTCATGACCCTTCAAGATCGACATAAGACTATTGCCATAATTTCTTTCATCAAATTTTACTCCAATTTTGTGTACAGTACAAATATTGTCCAAGCCTCCGCTTGCGACCAATGCCCCGTCAGAACTCACATCACACCCCAGGACGTATGGATCATCAAGCTCAACCAGGTTCCTCTTTAACCCAGTGTTTGCATCCCAGACAAGTAGATAGCCGTCTTGGGAGGAAGACACCAAATGAGAATTGTCCGGATACCAAGCACAGCAAGACACTTTGTCAAAATGCCCCTTAAGGGTCCTGTAGTTGTTCAACGTGTACGGTGACCGTATACTCTGTCTGCAGTTGCCAGACATCAACTGAAGTGAGGAATCCAACTTTTCGTCCTTTATCTTTTTGAGCCTATCGGCCAAATCATTGCTCTGTGACTGTACTACGCCTATTTTGTAATTGAGGGACTTTGAAATTTCATACTGTTTCTGCATTTGATTATACATGTGCATGTCGAATATCAAATACCAATGAAGTGGTTGTCAATGTCTGAGAAATTTACACACGATATCACCAATCAACTAGGCACGGCGCAACCCAACACATGGGGGGCTAAGCCAATCTGAAACAACAACATATGTTTCAGAAATAATCACAGGGCGTCTAAGGTTGCGAAAATATGCAACGTGCTCATGCGCTCATTGAGTAAAATTGACAAAATTGCGTGAATCATTGCAAATATAGATCTTAAGCTTCCTTTACCCTCAAGATATCTCAACTTATTACTGTTAATACCTGAGTACTAGACCCAAACATCCAACTCCTCAACGCCTAAATCGTGCATTCCAACTTGCAGCGAGTCCCTGCATGGACCAACATGTTTCATTCTCGGAAGAAACGGAACCATTGCATGCTGTGAATCGACATAAATAATGTTCCAGACCTTCCAATAGATGCTCCGCACCTTCTTTGCAGGATGGAATAGGCCCTCCCATATGTATCCCAATAAAATTCCAGGACCAAGAACCAAATTCAGCGCCCTGATAGTCTCCAGCACCTGGGTAATCACATGTGGCGATGTTTCAAAAATATTAGGCCAGATAAGATCCAAAAAATTAATAAATGCGTCCTCATATCCCCCGCCAAGTGCTCCCATAGCCATATGATAAACAACGCCCGAGGCTATCTGTCTATGAACAAGATCCCTGTCTGTCAAGGCATCCAAGACAAGAGGCGTACAGGCATAGATATAGCCCGCACCCAAATCTAGAGTGTATTCAAACATGAAGGACATCGACTTCAAGACACCATTTTGGACGTTCTTATCCAAGACACGGTACTCGTTCATCAATGCCGGTAGAACAGTGAATGGTTTGCATCTCTCAGAGATGATTCCAATGGCCACAGATGTACAAACTCTCAATTGACGCTCCTGCATCTTTAAATTGTTCAACAACGTCACCAAAACGTCGGATGGACCTATTGCCAGTGAAATCAGACCAAATGTTTCATTTGCCGCCTTACGAATGCTCTTCTTGTACGCCTTCAACATTTCCAACAACTCAAACGAGATCCTAACCCACTCTCTGTGATTTATCAATCCTTGTGCTCTTTGAGCTATGTCACCAATTAAATTGATGGTTTTCTCCTGGACCTTTTCATGTCTGTTTCTCAAAATTGGGGTCAAGGTGGACAATATTTGGCCGATTGGTGGGTTCAGGAGATCAACTGATCCAATATTGCTCACCACCTCATGAAGTGCCCCTAGAATGGAACCCAAAACATCCGGATAAACCTCTCCTAATGATTCGTAAAGAATTGAACCAAGTCGTATCAATAGATCATGCTCCTTGCAAACAACTACAACAGGAACAAACTTGGAAATGAAATCAGCAGCCTGTTCTCTCACTTGAGGATCTTTGTTCTGTAATCTGTAAAGGAGGGCGCTGGCAATGGTCATAACGTTAGGCTTAACTCTCACTCCCAATGTGTTAACAATATTTCCCGAACAGGTCAAAACCACATTGTTAGTACCCTTATTCTCCAAATTTTGTCTCTGGAACGTGAAGACAACACCATCTAAGAGCCTGATAATCGACCTCTCGCTCAAATCAAACCCTCCTAGCTGAGTGATAATTTTATCGCACGTCTCCAATCCCATTCTTCTGAAAGGTTCTGATTCGTCCTTCAAACTCGTCAAGATTTCTTCTATTACCACGGAAGATCCCATCTTCAAAGACAACGAATAACAGGCATTGATGCATAACTGATTGAATTTTTTATCCATAGAGACCCTTCTTAACCAAAACTGCTTCAAAAAGGTTGGGAATAAGTTAGATCTCTTTATTATTCCTGGATCAATCTCTCCCATTGAACAAAGCCTTTCGATGATGGTCAAAATTGTTCTTTTCATCTCCTCATCGGGTGATGTCATTTCTTTAATAAGAACACCCTTAACCAAAGCATTTGTGTAGTAATTAGCATACTCTGTATCCATTAATGGAATAAGAGACCCTATAGCTTTAAGAAATTGGGAAAGTGTTTTACCTCTTTCCTGCTTCAAACCCGTCCATAATGGATCCAATAATGGTTTAAGTGATTCAAACCCGTAGGGCGCACAAGAAACAGCCAAGCTATTGATTGTGGATGCAGTAATGGAGCGAATCTGTGTATTCTCGTCGTCCAAATTCGGTTGAATGCATTCCACTAAGTAATTCAAATGGGGTAGCATTGATGGTCCCAATAATATTGCCATATTATTGATAATCCTAACCCCTGTGTGTCTACCAAGGTGATTTCCCTCTTTATTCAGGCAGAGGGATCTAATGAAAGGTGTGAGAGATTGGACTCCTAAGGAATTAGCCACCACTGCAAAAGTTCGTGACACCATGTTTCTTGTATGATCATCATCTGAAATAAGGTCCTCTTTCAAGGAGCTGATCATTGTCACCAATCCAACCGATTTGGCCAAGTTGGAAATAACCTCTCGACCTTCAAGCTTGATGTAGGTGTTATCATCCATCAAGAGAGGCATAATTACTAAGAGAATCCTCCTTGTGAATGGTTTAATCTGATCATCCAATTTGAGTAAGATTCGGTCCATTATTTTAATAAGAATGTTTCTCTCTTGATCATCCAAAGCATTATCGCCAAGCAATGGTAAAACAATATTGAGGATGATTTCCGGTCCAAATTCTCTGGAATGATCTATCAAGTTTCTTAACGCCAATTTACGTGATAACTGGCCTGTGTTCTTCACTTTTAAAATAAGTTTCATGCATTTGATCTCCAATTGGTCGCTTGCTGATAACGTGTCCGCGGGAGTGTCGCCCAATTTGAGCAACTTCTCAAAAACCTTGATATCGTGCTCCTTGTGTATTGTGACGTCCTTGAGATCTGGAATCTCACTCAGAACCAACTGAGGATCAAACTTGTCCTTGGATATTAATGCAATGTCATTTTCTGGGATAATGTACTGATCTGTCTGAAGTACGCCTGATAGTTTTGAAATGTCCACACCATTGGCCTGGACAAAATCCTTTGGAAATGGAATCCATTTGAACTCCTTGGGAAGCAATTTCGTTAGATTTTCCTTGGTTAGTTGGATTCCGTTAAATGTCGGCACGCTGACCGTTCGAGGTGCTGCAACTTCAAAACCGTTGTCAGGTACATCCAATCCATTTAAATGTTCGGTAAGTACTCTTCTTTTTCTTCCTCTGCCAGATCTAGTTGGAGTGGAATCTCTCTCTGGAGTTTTACTTCTTGATCGAACCAAATCTTTGTCCTCTGTCGGCCTTTTTCTGCCTCTTAAAACCTCTCTCGCGGATTTTTTATCCCCATTATCGGCATTTAAAACTACTGTGTGGTTCCCAAAGCCTTCTGTGGCCTCTAAACCTTGCTTTTCTCTGTTCTTGTCTTCAAAATCACCAAGTTGTTCACTATCAGAGGCAATTCTAACTTCTCCTTCTTCTGCTCCAGTCTCTTCTTTTGTCAAACCTTTCACATCATGGTTTTGTGTTTCTAGCACCGGTTGGCCCACCTCGCCAGCATTCATTTTTCTTTGAAAACACAAAAAAGATGATAGTTCTTAAAATATCATGAGGCGGAAAAAATCATCTATCATCACTTCTTTCTCTTCAAAGTAGCAATGATCTCCTTAATATTGAGTGTTTACGCCCTTCTGATGTTTGCTATAACATCAGCAGCTGACACGGCATCTATTGTGGGTACTTGGAGTTCGAAATCTAATTCCGTTTTTACAGGACCCGGCTTTTTTGATCCAGTCGATGAATTACTCATTGAACCTGCTTTACCAGGTATATCCTATTCCTTTACAGATGACGGCCACTGGGAACAGGCCATCTATCAGATTACCCCCAATCCTAAGAATCACTCGTGTCCAGCGGCCGTTCTCATTTACCAACATGGGTCCTATGTGAAGAATTCAGATGGATCCTTAACGTTGACTCCATTCGAGGTGGACGGTAGACAACTTCTTTCGGAGCCATGTAAAGATGGTGGAGTTTCCTCCTACACCAGATACACCCAAAAGGAGGCGTTCAAAGGTTACAGTGTTTATGTGGACCCATACCATGGCAGATGGAGATTAGATTTGACAGAATCTAATGGGGAAATAATGCAACCACTCTATTTGGCATATAGACCTCCACAAATGTTGCCTACAGTGACGATGAACCCAACTGAAGGAGCAGCAGCAGCAACAGAATCAGCATCCGCTTCAACATCAGCTAACGCCAAGGCCAAAAGAGAAGAATTGGGAATTGATTTCTCCCTTGGTCAAAGGGTGCGTAGGAGCTTGGAAAATAGGTTCAAAACAAACGCTGTTAAGGAGCAGGGCTTCAACTATTCTCTCTGGTATTATACGTCGTTTGGGATGATGATCGTTGGTGGGTTGCTCTTTTTTTCGGCTATTTAGTCTCCCTTTACACATATCTCTGAATTATTGGGTTGGTCGACATATGTAGAATTATAAATCAGTTCTTAACTTCATAGAATCTTCTGTATTTGTCATCGACGTTGACAAGGTAGAAGGATCCCTTAGGGATGTACTCGATGGAACCTTCTGGCTTGAAGTCCTTCTGTAAGTGAGCCTTCTCTCTCAAAGCAATGGCCTCTTCATATTGAGCTGGAGTCTTGTGTTCTCTCTTGGACAATCTTTCCTTAACATTCAATTGGTTCGTGATCTTGGAAATGTCACCAACAACCTTAACTGAAAGCATGGTGGCGGCCAAACCAGACCCGTAGGAGAACAAACCTATTCTCTTATCTTGAAGCTCTTGAGAACCGACAATTGACAAGAGTGAGCACAAAGACCCCCAGGTGGAACCTGTGTACATGTTACCCACGTTGGTAGCCAAGTCTAAAGCTGGGGCAACAGTCTTAGCGAATCTCTCCTTGGCAAGAGGCATGAAAACCTTTTCAACAGACTTATCAACCAATGTTTGTTCATAATCCATAGCCAACAAGGATCTATCCACCTCTGGGAATAAATCTGGGTTGGCCTTCCAATCGTTGTAAAGCATTCTAGCATAAGACTTGGTAACAAGCTTACACGTTGGAACATGGAAAGCGTTGTAGTTGAAATAATCAATACCCACTGTACCAGTCTTGGAATCGCTCAAACCTCTAGCAATGGCCTTCTTGGAGTATGTCTTGTAACAGTAATCAACAGCCTTCACGTAACAGGAAAGAGAAAAGTGGCCATCCACAACAGGGTATTCAGAAGTGAAGTTTGGCTTGTAGAAATCATATGCATGTTCCATGAAGGAACCTCTAACTGGGTCAAAAACAATTGGAGCGTCTGGACCCAAAAGCAAAGCAACAGTACCTGCACCACCCGTTGGTCTGGCAGCACCTTTCTCGTAAATGGCAATATCACCACAAACAACAATGGCATCTCTGCCATCCCAAGCTTCAGATTGAAGCCAACTGATGGAGTTCAAAATAGCCGCAGTACCACCATAGCAGGCGTTGACATTATCAATACCTTCAACATCGGTGTTTTCACCAAACAATTGCATCAAAACTGACTTGACAGATTTAGATTTATCCAAGAGGGTTTCGGTACCCACTTCCAATCTACCAACAGAGTTGACATCAATGTCGTATTCCTCAATCAAATTCTTCAAAACGGTCAACGACATAGAGTAGATATCCTCTCTATCGTTAACAAATGCCATGTTGGTTTGACCCAAGCCAATAGTGTATTTACCCTTAGAAACCCCGTCAAATTCCTCTAATTCCGATTGGTTGACATATTGACCAGGAATATAAAATTGAATTGCTTTGATACCCACGTTTTGAGCTGGCATTTGATTTTAGCTATTTAGTTAATGAGGAGAGATCACTTAATGAGAATGGAGAAAATTCATCTTCTATAAACGAGCGGAGCGAGAGACGCCAAAAATGGTGTTGCAAAAAATTAACCAGAGGGAAAGAGCAACAGAGGCCGTGGTTTCTTCCTATTTTAGGATGAAGGCCTGGGGGATCAATTGGTATCAATATTATAATGTGGAATATCTTTTTTTTATTCAAATTTTAGCCAAAATTCACCATTTTAACATTCCAGCAACAGCATTGAAGGCTTACTTCACTCTAAAAACGTACTGGTTGCATTTGCCTGGTGTTTCCAGTGAAATAGTCTTAATTTAAAGTCGGCCAGCCGTTTCTTCGTCTCATAATTACGCGTTTTATTAGTAAAATCTGGTTTTGATGACTTAATTTTCATTCCACAGATTCATTATCACCAACTTTCTCCTAATGAATCAAATGGCCGATTTCCAAATTGGAAGAAATTTGGGCACGATGTTTGAATCGGCGACAAGAAAATTCCAGAGGGGAGTCGATACATCCAATGTGTCGCTTCCACCATCAGTTGCCACCTTCATCAATACAAACTATTACAACGTTGAAACCAAATTCTCGTCAAGTGAGATAACAAAAGCCCTTGATTCGACAAATGAGGGAGAAATATATGCTGTCTTAAAGTACTTAGTCCATTTGGCTGTCACGAAGCAAACACCAGAGGTGGAACTTCTGGATTACTTCCCATTCATTGTCAAGAATGTCAACTCCGCCAATCCTAAGGTGAAGCGATTGGTTTACATGCTATTGCTTCAATTCAATCACCACAACCAGGATGTCGCCTTACTTTCCATCAATGCAATCCAGAGATCCCTAGTGGACAAAAATTGCGTTAATCGATCATTGGCAATTAGATGCCTTTCCGGAATTCAAATACCGGCAATTTTGCCAATCTTGGTGCTCTCCTTGGAGAAATCCATTAAAGACTTTTCCCCATTAGTGAGAGCAGCTTCTGCTATAGCAATAAAAAAGTGTGTTGAATTGGATGCTATCTATAATGCCCAGGAAGGGGTGAATCAAAGAGAGTACATTATTGAATCGCTGAATCAACAAAATTCCACCATTTCACAGTTATACTCCTTTCTGGACATCCTATTGAGTGATAACGACTCCAAAGTATTGAGTGTGGCTTTCAATGTTTATCAAAGCACGTTTCCGGGGTTCCTCGATCTCTTCCATAACAAAATTGAGAATCTCATCAATCATCTGGTCGAGCTGGATTCCGAATCTACGTGTAGGTTCTTGGACTTGATGACAGATTATTCCAAGGCATATTTCCCATCATTCAAGACATTTGATGATGCCCCGAAGTTATTACAGACTCTCTTTGAAAATGGCCAATCATTCGTTTACACTCCTCATGGGGCAATCATGTTGAGTTGGATAAGATTCTTGAAGAATGTCATGCCCTTTACTTTTGATAAAGACTTTCCACTATTGAGAATGTTGCTTAAGTTTATCAACTTGAGTGATGATTCAATAAAAGTCATTTTTCTTAACGAAACAGAATATTTACTCAACGACCCCGCAGTCTCCCTTGTTATTAAGAATTATCAGTTGAACTATTTTTACCCTATCAATGGTGATTCCAAAGAAGTATTCCAATCAAAAGTGAACATTATTTTTCAATTGCTTAATGAGGAAAATTTCACACAAATATTTGATCAATTGAGTGAGTCAATGAGCATTTTTCCTGTAGATGACCAATTGACCGTCTTAGGTAAATTGAATGCTCTTATTTTAACTAAGGGGCTAACAAAAGAAGCCCATGACCATCTAATTAAGTTTTTTATGACGAGATTGCAATCCCAACTTGTAACTAGTGACGCCTTGATTGGTGAATATATCACAGGTTTAAGACAACTAATCCAAAGAGATTTGGCGAATCACGTTGATATTCTCATTAAACTAGTGGGGAAATTATATCCAAAGGACAATGCCGAATTATCCAATAATGCCCGTGGTTCAATTATTTGGTTAATGGGCGAATTCGTCTTGAATACTGAGGATCAAAACCAACCTCATGTCAGTACCCTTTTGAAGTTTATACCCAATGTTTGTCAAATGCTAGTTAGGGGCTTTACTGAAGAGGCGGATCATACGATTAAATTTCAAATATTGACTCTATTGGCGAAATGCGTAACCACTAGCCTTTTGAGAAACCCCGCCTTGGATTTGAGTCAGGATATTTTTTTCAAATTGTGGAACTATACGTTGGAGTTAGCTAAGATGGACACCAGTTTGGAACTAAGAGACCAATCTCGTTTCCTTGGATCCCTTATTCCCAACGTCATTTACAACAACGAAATCAATACCAAAGAGGAGTGGTCTGTTAAGGATTTAGTGCTGGATCAAGATGGCAATCAATGGAAGAGTATCGACTTGGGGCTATTAATGTACCAAATTAATTCAACTGTGACCGCTGCCGGCGGGGTCAAGGGCGATCAAATGGAAGCGATTCCTCTCATTTGGAGCTTCAATAAGGTGACCTCCGAAACTTTGGATGTGGGATATTCAGATTATTATGATAATTTGAGATCCATTGGGTTTGAATTAAAGGATTATAATAAGTATTCAAGGGGATTATCATCAGCAATGTTCCAAGACAGCACCAAAAGACAATCGTCGAGTAATAACGAACAAAGAATCGGCTCCATGAAGGAGGATGATCATGGATTTACAAGCCCCACTGGATCCTTTAAATCGAAAAAAGTCAACCAATATAAATTCCAAACCTTGGATGATTTCTTGGGTGCTTAAAATTTTCCATTTTATAATTAAAAATCTTATGTACACTGCTGAGCTAATCTGACTTGGGTTGGAAGAGACCATACAAACCGGATAATGAAGGTATTACCACTAGTAAAAAACAACCTAACTTGTTGCATAGGATTTTTTATCCTAAGAATATCTCGGAGATGCCATTATGGACTTTGTTTGTTGATATTTACACTTTCACAAATTGTGGAAGTAAAGTGTGGCTCGACTTTTGATTACTTAATGTTTCTCATTTCTGTCAAACAAAAGCCAAATATTTACATCTTATAAATAAACAATGGCGCATCATGTGAAAACAAATCGGACCCTTTCCCTTATTATGCTGCTCGTTCCATCGCCACATTGCATGTGACCTTGAAGTTACGTAATCGACGAACTTGAAGATTTTGTTACGTAATGACTGTATTTTTTCGTTCTCCTATGAAACCCTTCTCTTATTTAAGATGTCTTCATTTTTGGGTTTCGGTGGCAACAAGGACGCGGCTTCAGCACAAAGCTCTCCTCTTGCTGATCAAATCAAACAATCTATTGCAGCAGAACTTTCGACCGCTTACGCACAAGCTTTGGTGAATGGTCTCACAGAAAACTGCTTTGAAATGTGTATTTTGTCCCCAAGTTCAACAATGACCTCTGTTGAATCCCAATGTGTTAATGATTGTGCAAGCAAGTTTATGAAGTCTTGGAACCTGGTTTCAAGAAGTTACATACAAAGAATTAACCAGAAATGAACTATTACGTAACTGAAAACTTTTCCGATTGGCCTTATAACTCTCTTTCTTATATTTAATTCACTTGTACATACGATGCTGATAAGGAGAATTGTTAGATCATTCTCTTCAAAAGCGGAAGGGGAGCTTAATTTACAGACAAAAAAAAGAAGATCGCATAAATCAACAAGGATCATTAACCCTAAGGTGCAATCACCGCCAAAATCAACTCTGACACCTAAAAGGGTAGCGGGATCTACCACCCAAACTCCAGTTATAGTTGGTCGTTCTAATAATGATACTTCTCCCGTTAAAAATTCTAAAATCATTCAAGAAATCAGACGAATCGATTGGATGAAAGCGATTCAAGAACCCTCTAAAGTGGATAGGGAGACCCGTATTCAAACCTTTTTAAAGCAATTGATCACCTATACTTGTATTGATGAAGTGAGGGAATTAAAGCCGAATTTTCAATCGATGTATAAACCGCTCATAACCCATTTTGGTCAAATGAATCTTCCTCCACCGGAAGAAGATATAGAGGAGTTCTTCTACTATAATCAAATATTGGGTGGTATTGTCAAAGGAGATAATGTGAGGAGAGATAATGGACAAATAGAAGAGGTGACGCCGCAACTAACTGAGGCTTTAAGTAGATTGATCCAATTTTATCATTTGAAAGGCAAGGCTCTCTTGAAGTCTTTAGGAATGGAGGAAATGGATAATTTTCTCAAGATTTGGAATAATATACCTCAGCCAAAACTTTCCAATATTAGTTTGAATTCATGGTCATTATTAGAGGAAGTGATTGATAAATTCCAATTTCCTCTTCAGTTTTATGACAATTATCTTAAGGAATTGGTTAAATTGAAATATCCGGTTGATATTAATGAAGTTAACGGTTTTGTCAAGGTTTATGTCAGGGATGGTATAACCATGAATAAGTATAAATCGCTCATTGGATTTATGAAGGAGCTTTCGTTGCCCATTAATGACATCACATACATTCATTTAATGAGGGGGGCCTTGATTGTTGACGATTATCAATTGTTTGATGAATTGTTACTTCAATATTCCAACTTTGGATATACTCCTACCAGACAGCTTTTCAGAGTGCTCATTGAATATTTCACTCAAAAATCACAATTTGATCAAATGGTCAACGTTATTCAATTACAAACAGGTTTGTATGGTATGTGTTTAATGGAGGGTGATCTTGAGGGAATTATTAAGGGCATGGTCTTGGTTGGTGAGAAAGAGGTTGGTAGTGATATCCTCAATATTCTTATTTCCCTTAGAGAAAGGTTTGAATCACTTAATGATGAATTGATTGATGGAAGTGTTTATGACGAATTGAATGTTCGCATATTAGACGCTGCCTGTCCGCAGCAAGGTCTTTTAGGGTACCTACCCGAAGTTACAGGAGGTATGTTTAAATGGCTCATTTTAACAAGTGAAAACTTTGATCAAGTCAAGGCGTTAACGGGGGATATGAAGCAGATTAACTGTCGCTGGGACGTTGACACATTTTTGGCGTTTTTGATGGCCATTGAGATGCATCAGCCATCTAACCCTGCTGGTATCATCAAGGATCTACTCAATGGCATCCAGCAAGGTGATGAAGGTGATGATGGGGCGCTGAGCGTGCTTCTTGCAATCTCATTCGACGAGGACTGTATGGCACTCTTACGTAAGCATGGGTTTACCGAAAAAAATGTGGCGGCGTGGCTTACGTAAATGACTGTGGTGGACTTTTCGGAGGGAGTCATTTCCGCAATCGATGACACACTAAATTTTTCATTTGGTATAAAAGGCAGCCGTCTCCCCCCACCTAATGACCTGATTAATAATTTAAACATAAATATAAAGAAAAAGATGAGCTACAACTACGAAGATGACTTATTCGACATGGAACTTGACACCCAAACTGTTGACCTTCCACAACTTATCCCAGATTCCGACGAGCACCTTGTCTACGATGCCGTTTCCCCTCAACTGATAGCACAAAACATCGATACTGGTATGAGGATAACCAGAATGAACTTGGAAGACCCGAAGGGGTTTAGAGACACATCAAAGGATAACTACAAGCTATGGTTGAGAACACTCTAGCAATAAGATATTGAAGTGAAGAATGATCGGTTCATTATCTTTTAATTTGAGGAATAAATCAAAAGAAAGCACAATGTGGTCAGAGCAACCATCACCTACCCAACCTTAGCATCAAATCCTTTATACCCCCTTCTTTCTATAGCATTAAACTTACCATTTCTGGAAACTTGCTCACCCGCTTTACCGTCTGTTAAAAATTGCTCATCTTATCATTATTAATTGCTGTCACGTGCGGAGTGGCACCTTAAACGCGCCACGTATGTTTACTCCGCGGAAAGAAATTTCTAGAATGGGACAAGTCGCGTGATTGGCATGTGATTTACGTAATAGCGGCACCTTGCCGCCCATAAGATCGGCCTCGCTAACCTCCCGCGAGTGCTGCTAGATAACGTATCACTTTTGAGAGGATGACTAATTATGGTGTGAAATCAAAGATAATCCCAACTGGTATCCGTATCCGAGCGCAAACACACGTGAGTTTTATCACGTGATGTCAATAAAGGTACACGGCATTTGGGCTCCTTTGCGTCCCTTTCCTTTCAGCATCACCTGATTGATGTATTGCCACCTTTTAATAAGGATATGGCATCTTCAACTATCATCCATATTCAAACCGTAATCATCAACATCAGAACATCTTCAATTTCCCCATCGTTTTTCTTAAAACTCATAAGCGGCATTTTTCTCAGCTGGACATACATCTTCATTGTAAGCTACATGATTACATTTCAATTTCAACTTTTCCCTCTATTTCTTTTGGTCCAATCTGACATCTCTCAGCATCTTGATCGTAGATTCTGGCTTATGTAATCATCCCGTGCCCGCAACATGTTGTCGCGTCATAGACGCGGAAAAAAACAAAGCTTTAACAGCACGTGATTTTTGGCAAATTTCATCGTTGGATTCTTTTCATAGGCGGTTGATCCGGAAATGTCAGATAGAGTCTCACTTAAAAGGACAATCTCAGAAACCCTGTTTGGGTCTCGCAAAAGATCTTTGGAATCATCAGATCAAAACTCAATTGATAATAAAAAGCCCAAGTTGGAGTCAAAAGATCTAAAAGTAGACGCTAAATTCCAACAACAAGAAAAGGAGTATGACAACTTGTTGGCCCCAGAAGATCGTAAATGGAGACCAAAGGGATACAAATTAAACCCACCCCCAAAAGATAGACCAATCAGAATTTACGCAGACGGTGTTTTCGATCTTTTTCACTTGGGCCATATGAAACAATTGGAACAGTGTAAAAAGACATTCCCTAACGTTGAATTGATTGTGGGTATTCCAAATGATAGAGAAACTCATAAGAGGAAGGGGTTGACTGTTTTAACGGATAAACAACGTTATGAGACCGTTAGACACTGTAAATGGGTCGATGAGGTGATTGAAGATGCACCTTGGATCCTCTCAATGGAATTTCTCAAAAAGCATAAGATTGACTATTGTGCTCACGATGATCTCCCTTATGTCGCAGATGGTATTGATGATATCTATAAACCCATGAAAGAAGCGGGGATGTTCATTGCAACTCAAAGAACTGAGGGTATTTCCACCTCAGATTTGATCACAAAAATTATCAGAGATTATGACAAGTATTTAATGAGAAACTTTGCTAGAGGTGCTACTCGTCAAGAGCTGAATGTTTCCTGGTTGAAGAAGAACGAATTGGACGTGAAAAAGCACATCAATGACTTCATGGAAACTTGGAAACAAACCAATGACAAATATCAACATATTACAAAGGATTTGTACACAATTGTGAGAGAATCCCTCATCAAAAACAACACATTGCCAATGAAACCATCTCCATTGGAAAAATTCGCCCAAAAATTCAATGCAAACGGTCTTCAAAGATCAAATTCCAATAAATCATTGCTCAACACCGTCATGGATTGGGTTGGATTCCAGAGTGAGCCTCAATCGGAAGCTGATGACTCCTCCGACGACGTAACCCCCAAGTCCCAAGTCTCTACGCCAAGAAAGGCCAAAAAACAAAGGAAGATCGCCCCCCTCAAAACCAAAAGAAGAGGTCAAGTTAAATCCCCCCATGTAGCATAGTCTTTTATTATAATGTCCTTCAACTTATCCTCTGTAAAACATCTCTCGCCGCAAACACTCAAGGCGTGGATCTTACAAGGCCACACCAGTCTTGGTGACAACTTTCGCGTCGTCGACGTGAGAGATTCCGATCATTTTGGTGGGCATATTGTCAACTCCATTAACATACCTTCGGGTACATTGCCAAGCAAGTTGGATTGCCTCTATGCCGCGATAAAGAAAGACGATGTCAAGGTTGTTGTCTTCCATTGCATGCTTTCCCAGCAGAGGGGCCCTCGTGCGGCTCTTCAATTCGGCAGATATTTAGAATCTCAAGAATTACCTTCAATCGATATATATGTCTTAGATGGAGGATTTAATTATTGGCAAAGATTATACAAAGACGAACCAGATTTAATGGAAAATTACCATAAAGACCTCTGGTGACTTCACCATCACTCCCACTCCTCGTCAGATCCCAAAAGATCCTCCATATTTTGGACCTCTTTATATTTTAATAATTTCCTAATTGATTCCTGAATTCTCTTACTAAACTTCCCAAACCCCTTTTTTCCATCTACACCAATATCCATAAACTCGTCAATGCTGCGTTGTACTGGTTTAGACATACCTTCCAAGACAAGATCTAAAACACCCTTGATTGTCTCGTAATTCCACGCCAAGCTTAAATGTAAATACTCTGTCAATTGAGGAACATCTACTAACCCCCATTTAAACTCGGTATCATCTTTATCCACCTCCGGATGCAGATACGCTTTCTTAACAGCCAACGAAGGGAAATCCGATTCATTGTTAATAAAAAAGCCCATTTTGGCCAATCGGGTCCTTATCGACTTTCTAATCGGGTTGTCATCCTTAATTGCCCCTCGCTGATAGTCCATCCACCAATTTCTGAATCCATCCAGTGCACCAAACTCCCCGAGAATTTCCATAGCCATGACTTTACCTACACCTTTGACCCCCAAAGTATAATCACTACCAAGCAATTGGGCCAAATCTACCAATGATGGTCGTGATAATCCCATGTTCACATTCAAATCATTAATATTGAACCTTTCAGTAAAGTGTTTCTTCATGAACATGTTTTTATAAATGTGGGAGCCACCAAACAAAAAACAATCTGAATCATCGGTTATAATACCATCGCATAGACCCATCATTTCCAATTGTGCACATTGGGCTTCTGCCTCCTGTGGTGACGTCAGGTAGGGAATTCCCATCAATGTTAGAAGAGTATGGATCTCCTGAACCATTTCAGGGGTTATATCATCCGATGTAAATGTAGACGGTTTAGAAGCGTGTTCCAACTCAGGAAAATTGTGGATAACATCAGCGAAGTCCCAACTTTTGAAGGAAGTTGCGGGTATACTATAATTATGGCCTTCGTCATCGGAGAAGAAATCTTCCTCAAGTTCAATCGGCCCAGCAGCAGTCCTTCCTGTGTCTTTATTCGGTGTTTTTGTTTCTGGGTCTGCCTCTGCCTCAGCTTCTACATCTATTTCTGATTCCAATTCTGACTCCAATTCTGATTTTGACTCTGGAGTTTTTATTTCAATAACTTCTGTTAACTCTTTACTATCACGCGGGTTTGTTTCCTCAACCAAGGCAATAAGATCTTCCTCTCTGGATTGCCTTTTATTGTCCTCTTTGATATTTTCAGGAATAAACTCTTGTAAGGATCCGTTAAAATCTTGTGCATCCTCTAAATATTTATCCTCTTGATGCGTTATATGTTTTATTAGAGGAGTTTCATGTTCCTCTAAAGGGCCTGCATTTAAATTAGGCTGATGTCCGAGTATGATATTCACATGCTCAATGTTCGCTTCATTTTCTTGCTCATCCTCTTCTTCATCGCCACTCTCGATATCCTTTTTATCAACTGTTTTCCATGAATCAAAAGCCGATGTTTGAAACCAGTCAGGTAATGGCAATGGTTTCTTTTCTTCTTCTTCACCTTTTTCTTCCTTCTGAATCTCTGTAATATTTTCATTTTCAACCTTCTCACTCTTCTCATTTATCTTCTCCTCCGCTTCTTTTTGAACTGTAACAGAATATCCTTTCTGAAATAGGGCGTTCTTTGAAAAATCCAATCCTTTAAACATTGTTTTTGAAAGTACACCCTTTGATAAAATGATTGGAAGTTCCCTTGACTTTGAGCTCTTTCCTGATTCAACATCTAATAAATCCCTTTTAGACTCCTGAATAGCTCTTTTCAATTCCAGCTCTTGCAGCCATTCAATTTGGCCTTCAAGACCATCGTCCATTCCATGTGATGCTGAGGGGGTGTCCTTACTATTGTTTTTCTCTGCATAATTGTACAGTGATTGAATCTCATCCATTGTATCCATTGGTTCTACTGTGGCAACCTCTTCAAAATCCATGTCATCAAACTCACGTTCATTTAACTCGTCTTCAGCCCCTTCATCACTGACAAACAAACCGGCATTTTTAACTAGTTTTTCCTCTAATGGAATACCTGATTGCACGTGATCATTCCAATCAATGTTATCATCATCAGAGGCATCATCGAACTCCTTTCTAACGCACTTTTCTAACTCAGTCCCCTTTTGATTCAACGTCATCACATATCCATTATCCATTCTTTGCAATTCATAAAGCCTGTCTTTGTCGCCTGCGAGTCTACCAGATGTTATATCATCGGAATCCATACCGGTGACGTTCATCAACTTCTGAGTTAGGAAATTTCTCTTTTGGACCATTCCAATTTGAAACCTTGAAAATTCCATGGGATCTGGAAATAAATCCATCAATTGGGCCTTTGTATACCCCATCCTTAATCTAGATCTTAATCTCAAATGAGACAAGATGATGTATTGGGTCTCTAGAGGTAATTTACCGAAATCTTCACCCTGGGGATCAATAGTATCCAAATCTATCCTTTCGATATCTATAAAAACCTCTTGTTTCACTTTGTCGTATTCGCCGTCCGTTTGAAACCTCTGGTCATCCTGATTATCGATATTAATGCTTACGGGTGGTAAATCATAATCGTCTTGTTTTTTGAATAACAATCCCTCTCTTTCCTGAGGTGGACCATCTGGATCATAATAAGCATCAAATAGTCCGTTTGTATCTTTAAGCGGCTTCTTTTGAACCTTTCTCTTTTTCGACGGATTTTGTTCCTCCACAATTAAATCTGCCTGTTCTTGTAACTTTTTGGAAAGGATTCTTTTTGCTGTTGTTTTTAGATCTACTTCTTCACTATTTCGTTGCTTTCTTCGTCTAATAGTCTCTAGCTTTAGTAAGGGGGGTTTTCCATCAAACACAAAGATTGGTTTTATGCCGAAATATAATAATTTACAGATTCTTTTGAAGAACCCCCAGATATGGGGATTAGGGTGAGACTGAGAATCTTTCAACGCAATCATAAATTGATAAATCCAAATCGACGCATCAATAGCCAACCGCTTGTTTCTCAATGTCTCCACCTTGATTGGCTTACCCATTGGGGTCACCAACTCCCAAAGATTTTGGACACCCATTGCGGTGGGAGAAAAAAAAGTGGTTTTGAGAAGAATAAAAAAAATTGAAAATCAATGATGGGTCAAGAGTGTATCGGGCATCAGCGTCAATCGTCATTATCAACATCACGACTCACCCCAATTTAAAGGCCAACGTTTTCGGTTTCAATCCGAAAAAAACCGTTTTTGCGTTTCAGCCGTTCGCTGCAAAAGAAAAACTCCGAGGTCCGAGGACATTTTTCTTGTTGGCTCCATCTTTTGCCCTCTCTGAAAGGTTTCTCACCAGTATTAAGATGGAATCAAAAAGAATTCCTTTTAAGCCAATAAACAGTCAAATGAAAGTGGCTGATAGGAAGGACACGCTGGTTGTTCCTCCAAGACCACAAGTTTTTCCGTCGAATTTTGATCCAAGAAGAGAGCTTAATATGCCTCATCAGGAGAAGGTGGACAAATGGATCATCATGGTGCCTGTTTTCCCGTCAAGCAATTGTGAAGAAGCTTGGGATAATTCATGCTATTGTCCAATGGTGGGTCTCAGCGACAAAGTAGATGACGAGGATTACACCAGTCAAGAATATGATTTTGCCAACATCAGAGATGTCATGGAATTTCAGTCCCATATAATCACATTTCAAAGCAACCGGCTTTATTTCAGAGACATGGAGCTGGTCAAACGGGCACCAGATACGAGATTGTGATTCCCCTTTGAATAGATTAGCTATATAGTATCATGAGCACTAAGAAATTTTTTCAAATCAATCTTCATCATACCGATTGAAAGAAATTACGTAGAATTATGTCGGCAAGTTTAGCTTCTCCGGAGATTCTACTTGGTAGAATTTTGTCTTTAAAAGAATCTTCACCGTTTTTGCTTTCTTTAGATACAATTAACCAGCCTCATGATCACATGACGGAGGAATTTGTTCATATAATTAAATCATTGTCAACACCACCACAGATAACGTTCATCTCGTATGAAACCCCAATGAAGCATAATCCCCACTATTTGTCTTCCACAGATACTTTTATACCATTTTATTCAAAAAATGAGGAGGAACAGAACCAAATAATAACAAAGTTATCACAACAAAAGGAGGGCAGGCAATTAATCATTATTGATTCATTTAATTCATTGTCAAGATCCAAATTGATGATTCTTTTGAAATCCCTTCTTTCTTCCACAAATATTCTTTATGGTGTCTATCATTTGGATATCCCAGGCAACCAAACAACGCTAAACTATTTACGATTCCTCTCATCAACAATATTCGATATAAGAAACAAGGATATCGATGATAATGAATATTGGGCACATCTAGAAGCCCCCAAATTTCCAAAATATTCTGTCTCCTCCACTTTTCAACTGGATTTGACTTACCGCAGGAAATCAGGTCGTGAGCTAAAGCACAAATTCATGATTGATTCCGCAAAACACAGCTACACACAGGTGGTCACGGACGAACCGCATGTTCAGGAGGAGGACGAATCCCTTCTCAAAGATCTTACAACTTTCAACCTCACCACGAACGATAAACAAAGAAAACAAAGAGAACAGGTGGAACTGCCATTCATGGAAGCGCAGAAATCCCTGGGGGCTGTGGGGTCCGCAATTGTCTACACATTCGAAAAGGATGATGATTACGACGAGGAAGACCCATACGAACACCCATTCTAATTTATACTTTATACACTCTCTTCCATATTCACCCTCGTGTTCTTCTTCCTTGGCCACAACGATGGCAACTTGATCAACTGGAACCTGGGTTCAATGCATCTATCAATAAACCATTTCCTGAGAACGTTTTCCACCAATGAAGATATCCTTGGAATATTCTCCAACTTTGCCTTCGATCCAATGAGCGACTTTATATCAAACTCTAATCGGAAATCCGGTGAGAATGCAAACATCAACCCAATTGAATGGCCCTTCCTTTTATGATCATTCTTCCCTTGCTGTTGATCTCCTGTCTTTTCTTTATTGGCATTATCCTCATCATCTTTGTCTGTTGTTATGAGTGATACGGTCAAGCAGGAAGAAAACCTCACCAATGACACCTCCAATTTGATTGGCAAACAGGCAGACATCAATCTGGGCTGATTTATCAAGAGATTGGTTTCTATTCCCAGGGTAAATGTATCTGCCACGTCCACATCTATCTTGGCCTCCAATCTACCATCATTATTCCTAACTCTACAATTTGAAAAAATCGGATAATCGTGACCAATATTCACCTCTGTAATCTTCAGCCTATCACAATACTGTAATAACATCGGTTGGTTTAATGCCTTATCCAATGAGTTGTAAATGTTATCATTTACCAATGCCTCGAATCTCCCCTGGGAAATGATCTGTGCTATAAGTACATTAAACCAATCAAGTGATTCCGCCTGATGTTTGTTAACATCATAATATGTTTTCTCTAGGATTTGGCTCACGATCTCGTCATCTGACTCCAGCAAATCTGCATCCAAACTGAATGATCCCATACCATTTCGTGAATCTGTGGAACGTTTAAGATTCTCCTCACTTGGTTTGCTGCCTATTTTAACCTGAGGAGCTTGAATAGGTGTCGCCTCTGTGAACACAAAGAACTTGATAAAGGCACATAACAAAAGAATAACACTAATCTGACCAATAAGCAACCCCTGGGTGAATGTCCAAGCCGTTGAAGCTCTTGATGGCATAACCGTTGAAATTGTCACCGTAGGGCCTTTGAATCCCATTGTGGAAGTTCCTTCCACTGCGGTTGTTGCCGTTGATGAGGACCCAATCATAGGATGTAGTTGATCCATAATCACCTTGATAAGTTCCGTCTTCTCCTTTTCTTGTTGCTTATGATACTGCTCCAAAAATTTATTAATTAAATTAAGTTCATCATTGTGAGTCTCACTCAGTTCACAAATCGCATCACTCTCAACAAACGACATCCCTGTTAGATCCAATCACCTTAAAGAAAAAGAGAGAGAAATTCAAGTAAAAAGGCTCAGCAATTTTACATCAAAATAAGTTGAACTCAATATCAACATCTAAATCTAAGCGAAGGATTCTTTTAAACTATTGTAAATAACGGAAGACAAACGAAATAAACATGGAGGCAGCTAAGGCACCACAAATCATTCTTGGACCAAATTGATCATCATAGCGGACAGCTCTCTTATTCCTGATTGAGATAACTCTCCAAACATAGACCCCGGAAGAATAGGCAATGGTCAAGATGGCGGTCAAGTAAAAACAAGCAGCGGTAATTAATGAGACAACATCACCATAATTCATCAAAGTGTGAGCAGTGGCACCAAACACCAACGACATAGACAGCCACGAAAGAAAGGTTCTCTCAGTAGCAAAATAAACCTTTGGTTCAACACGAACTGGGACAGAAATCTTTTTACCTGGTGGAGCCTTAAACAAGGTTTCAAATGATGTTCCCTCAGGAACCTTATCAAAGGAATGGTCTTCCTCAAACATGGCCTTGACAAAGTTGACCACCGGAGCCAATGGACCTGTGTATCTTCTTTGTGGTGGAGATTCAATATGGTTATGTGATTCATCGATATTGACCGATCCATATCCATCTGTGACACCAAGCAACTCCTCTTCATCCATTGCGTTACCTGTGGCACCAGCAGTTCTGTGTTTGGAAACAATACCATAAGTGGCATCATGTTTTGGCTTTCTAATATCAACATCCATTTGGGGAGCCCAGAAAGGAATTTGATTCACCATATCTGGCAACAGGGTGGAACAACCGTGAATGAACTTGGAGAACTTTGGAACCGCCTCAACCAAATGGGAAGAAACCATCTCTCTAACCCATTGTGGTGGCTCTTGACCCATTTGAGTTTGCAACTTGACTTCCAAGACAGCATATGGAAATCTTTCCACATCTCTCTCCGGTAGGTTTGAAAAAGGCCAGTTGACACCAATATCCATTCTTCTCCAATTGTTGTTAGTTCTGTCGATACCATCGAAGTTGTCCTCTCTCACCATTGTCAATTCCGTATCAAGAGAAATTCTCACTCTAGCGTCACCAGGTAATTGGAAAGCAGTTCTGTCGTAAAAAGTTCTCATAACTGGTCTCATCTTATCCTTGAGAACTCTGTATTGAACTTCTTCGGCCAATCTCTGCAATGAATCAATCTCTTGTGGTGATTTCTTACCATCTTTACGTGCCTTTTCAAACAATTGTTTAGCAGTGTATTTACCGGCCAAGAAGTCATTGATCTTTGATTCCTTAATTGGGAAACGAGCCTTGACTGACTTTTCACCTGTCCAATCTTCTCTATGTGTTTTTCTTTCGATAAAGCAAGTATCAGTAGACATGCCACCATACCATCTAATTCTGATTGCTTCGGCACCTTCCGTTTTCAACAATCTACCATAGTATAAATCCATCTCCTTATCGTCAAAATAAATTGATGTGATGGCAGAGTCCTCAACTTCAAATTCCTTGTTTGGATTAAACACCAAAACAGGCAAATGCTTCAAAATGATCAATTTCAATTCCGTAATATTATCAGGATGAACCCAATACTTTGTAGTCTGTCTAACGAAATTTTGCATCTTTCCACCTGCAGAAGAATCACCTAAAACTGGATTACCTCTTGTTCTAACCAAATCATAGAGTTTGGATAACTTAACAATTAGGGCATCCAAGTTATCCTTAAAGAAGGCCTTGGAGTTCAATCTCACCTGGAAGATTGGCTTCAAGATGAAATTGGTCAATTTATCATGTTTTTTCATGATCTTTTGAAACCCAATGTAATTCAATCTAGAAAACGTGTTCAAGTCGTGGACATCTGCAATGATATCACTCAACTCTTCTTCCAGATCCAGGAAATCCTGTTCAAAAAATTGTAACTCCTCTTCATCAGTAGCACTTTTAGCAGCTTCCACAGTCCTGTTAACAAGTGCTTCAGATTCCTTGACTCTTCTCAAGATCTCTCTATGCTTTAAACGAAAAAAATTGTAAACCTTATCCAATTCCCCCTCCAATTTGGCCACAAACTGTTCCTCTAATGCATTCGACCATTGGTTATCCGTCTTTTCAAGACCTTTCTTCAAGTCATACTTTAATTCATCATAACAAATATAGTAGTATGCGTAGTCCTTGATAAGGGATGATTTAAGAGTCTCTCCGAACTTCATTGAATAAAAATCTGTCACTCAGCAGTGCAAATTGGAAAACCCTGTATTGAAGTTTTATCAATCAGCAAACCACGTGGGAAAATTAAGAGTGGTAGAATAAGCAGATAAAGATATTTCAAAAAAATGTTCTCGCGTAGTCGGGTATCGGCAACTAAAATTGAGTGTCGGCACTCGGGTCTCGGATACTTTTTGTTTTGACTTGTCGACACTCGGCTACACTACCCGATCAACAGAATAACAAAAAAAGAAGTAGCAAAAAATGCCAACAATCACCTCATCACCAAATGAAGGAGACGGTGATCGAGAAGGAACCGGAGACACCCGACACTTCGGTGATTGCAGAGGATCCTCCACAAACCCCGCAGGGAGTTCTCTTGAACGAGGGCGAATTCAATATTGAAACCGATCGTGAATCAATAACCAGTGGATCACCGAAGCATAAATTTCAACCACCGAATTTCAGACCCAAAGTGGTCTTCCAACATAGAAATTCCACTTCCAACATTGTTAATGTGAAGCCCAGAGCTTTTAGACGGAGAGCCAGTACTCAACTTTTGACAAAAGCCCAAAAAAATCAAATGTTTGACGAAGATGATGATTTCATCGATGATTCAATCATTTACAACGTGCCCATAGCATCGCAATCCTCGCTGGGCATTCTGCATCAAGGAAATATGAAGAAATGTTGGAATTCTTCCGATTCCAATTTGATAATACCCCCATCTCCTCTTCCTGGTATATCATCAGATATATCGATCTCCACCCTGGGAGCCAGCTTTGTGGACAGCCCAAAGTTAAAATCCAATACCAGCTTTAACGTGTTATCACCTGAGGCGAAACAGTTATCCGCCTTTTATGAATACACTCTGCAAGCCACTGCCCAGGGCGAATTGAAGAAGAGGCAAAAGGTCAACTCGGAATTGACCAGTGCATCATTGGATAATTTACAGCTAGCATCACAGGAAAAAATGGGTCAATTGACGATAACCAGACCCACTTGGTTTCCTCCCAAGCATCAAACAGAAATAAAATTGCATGAAAATGAATACAGAAAGATGTTGATTACTCAATCCAAAATGGTACTAAGGGAATCCCGCAAAATGGAGCAACTGAACGCCTTAAGATTGGTTGGAGATGAAAGATTAGGTTACCTCACAACCAAAAAGACCTTATCCAATAAGAATTTAAACGAGGTAAGAAAATACATTGGAGGTAGTAAGATCACTTGTGATACCAAGGCTTCCCTTCTTAGTTTGTGTGTGGCATCTCGAATAGAAGGCACAAAAGTCAAACTGTTAGAAGGCGAGGAATGGGAGGTTATTGAAGAGGCTATAATATCTTCTGGATACACCTCCAAACAGGGGGATGAATTGATGAAATGGTTGAATCTTGTGTTCGATGACAAATTTCAAGCTTCCTTCCTAAAAAAGCTGAAAGCCTATCCTGTCACAAAAATCTTGAAGGATTTTCAAGATGATTTAACGGTTTTGAACTTCAGGAGCTGGATCACCATTTTGAGTAAATTACCCCCTAATGTCATCGGACGAATTGTTGAGATGCTAATTAGTGCTTGGTGCTATGATCTTGGTAGTTGCGTTAAACGCGCTATTTCCATTTGTGTGTGTGTTCTCAGGGATTATCACTTTGGATGGAGCAATCTTCAAATGTTAACAATGACACCAGAGTTAACCATTTTTATTGGAGATTTTGAAAAAGATATTTTCAGCTTTTGGATAAAGGTGGATAAGTATTATGGGGCCATTTAGAACCCCCCGAGTTCTCCCCTCTCTTTTGCCTCCTGGAAATGAATGTATATTATGTAATCATGAGCAATCCTATATCAGACTCAATGTGAAAAATTTATATAGAGAATCAAAGAAAAGTTTTCAGTCAACCAATCTTGTAAATAGTAAGGGATGCTGGGCCACTGTTTTAGGCAGATACTTTTTAAAAGAATACCCATACGAAGTTATGCAACAGATTATAAATTAAATCAACTTTCCTCCAATTTATCAAGAAATTTGAAATCTTTAGAAGATTTGACTAGTAAGGTGGAAAAGGTGATCAAAGAGAGGAAGATTGAAGCTCAAGTGGCAGAAACGAAACAGGAGTTAGGAAAACCTGATGAACCAATAGCTACTTTTGAGGAGGAATCAATAGAGGAAATATTTCAGTCAATAAACACCCCACAAGGTGGACCAAATCCTATGGAAAATATCAAATTGTTCCCAACACCAAGACCCTTTGTCCACTTACCTGCCTCTATTACAGAAAATGTGAGTGTGGAATCAATAGGGAAGATCTCCTCTCCAACAACAGCGAACTGGACTCCTCTACTTGAGGAGCTCATTATTAAAACCGATTTGGAGAATCTATCATTAGATTCCAGGGTGGAATTCAGAGCAAGCGATTATCACACTCTAGTTAAATCTATTCCAAAGGACCAGCGAGGTTCTGTCATTGATTTATTGAATCATTTGGCATATTCAAGTGGTGTGGTGTACGAAGGTAAAACCGTGGTTATTAACGATCTCTTATCTTTATCCATGTATTTGGAGCCAGAAAAAGCTTCCATTGTCGTTGATAAGATCTTGGAAGATATGGACACTTCATATTTACCTATTGAAAGAAAGGAAAACAATTTGGAGGGAATCAAACCGGATTTGGCAACAAAATGCATTCTTGTCAACCATTTTGCAAGGGTCAAGAACCCCCAGGTGGTGAAAAAGTTCATTGACGACATCAATAGTCTCCCTGCTCAGGTGAACCCATTGCTGAAAAGTCCCGTTATTTACACCAATGTCATGCAGATGTACATGCGGATGGACCAATATGCGTTGGCCAGAGAAACTTTTGATACCATGACGTTTTTGAGTAAAGACACATCTCCTTCTTCAAGGACATATTCCTCGATGATATTGATGGATACTTTGAACAATGAAGTCGAGCACGGTTTAGAGGTTTACCAGAGAATGACAGATGAATCGATGACTGTTGAACCTGATGCCCTTTTAGCACTTGCCAAAGGTTGTGGTACGCGCGCAAAGTTCAAAGAAGGTCCCCAAATGATCCTCAGAGGTTGGAACTTTATTATAGAATATTACAATGTGGGATATCCTATCAATGAGAGGGTGATGGAAATAATGATATATTTGGCTTGTGTGGATGGTGATTTGTCTTTTGCAAGAGCCATTTTTTTGAATGTGTGCAAGCAAAGATCTATTGGCATCCAAGGGGTTGATATCAATAACGGCAGGATGATCAAGTGGTTGTTCAATACCTACTATAAGGTTGCGGATGGTAAAAGACCGATTGGTGTGCTTGATGACAAGGTGAGGAGTATAAGGAACAGAGTGATGGGGAACGTTGACTTTACCTTTAGTGACAATGCTCCACCGTTCATTCCTCAGGTGGACGTGGATCCCAGGATGATTCTCAGTGAGGTGAAAGCACTTTGGAAGTACATCAAGAATCACCACAAGCATAACCAAATAATCAGTACGGAAGTCTATGAAGCCTACATGTATGTTCTTGGTAGGTGGGGGACAATCAAGGAGTTCCAAATGGAATGGGACAATCGAATGTTCACGAATGATAGACTTTACTGCATGTGTCTTCATATTTCCAGATACCAAAAGGATATTGATTTTGCTAAAAAAGCGTGGGTGGAAAGAGGTGAATACCGTTTGACCACGGAATTTCAAGAGAAGTCCGTATTGGAACAGGATAAGGCGGATTTCAAATTTGCACGCTTGATGCTTTCTCTTTTTGTTACCACTGGGGAGATTGATGATGCTGTCAAGATCATTCTGAGTAGTAAGAGACGATTTCAATGGAAATACTATCACTTGAAGTCATTGATCCAACTCTGTGACAAGTTAGGTGATGAAACCACTAAAAAGGAACTTCTCAAGGTGGTTAAATAAATGATTTAATAATGATTACTGTATATACAAGAGATTAATAGACTAGGCTAAAAGCATAGATGAAAAATCACTCCTCTAATCCTTTGCATCAAAAAACCAGCTTAAAAGTAAAGATTAATTGATGGATCCTTCAACAAATCAACAGTCTTATCTTTTGAAATAAGTTCCCATTGGATCATTTCAAATTGCCCCTCTAGGCCTCTTCTTGCCTTTAAAATCATCAAGGCGCTTGATTTGTCACCAGAAAGCTGTGTCGTACAATTAACCACACCCTTCATTGTGTTAACTTCCCCCCAAATCCATGGGATAAGACCAGAGTAAGTGATTGTAGAACCCAAAAGATCTCTAGCTTCGCTAGATCTTCTGAGGGAGTACATGGTGGCATTCATTACTGGGGATGACATCTTTTCGAAGTTAAAGATACCAAGAGAAAGAGCCGTGACACCTGCTGAAAAGCCGAGAAAAGTAGTCCAGTTGACCCATCTCTGTTTAATACGTGGATCTGGTGGTAGCTCGGCATTGACCACCATTGGGCCCCTCGCTTTAGTGGCCAATCTCCAAAGGGAAGCTCTCATTATTAAAGAAAAGGGTGTTAGTGAAAATCACGTTCTAGTATTTCTCTACCTTCTCTTAATGGTCACTGGACAAGCTATTCACATGAAGGTCTTAGGGGTCTTGTCACTAGAGGAAGAACAAACCCCGCCAATGTTAAACTGGAGAGCACTCGAGGGGGGGAAGCACGTAGAATTGAATTTAAATGAATTGAACTCCCTCCAGGCCTCGAAACCACAGAGTGGAAAGTTGGGAATAAAGCTTATATTAAATGACTCAAGTAAGGTTTTTGCATTTAGATCGGTCCAGGTGATGGATACGTTTAAGGAGGCTCTTCAAAGGGTCATTATTAGAAGAAAATCAAAAGTTGAAGCACCAAAAGTGGAGGTGGTTGTGGTGGATCAAGGATTGGACGACGAATCTCTTCTATCGAATCTTCCGCTTCAGCAGCTAGTGTTGAAAGATTCCCCTCCGTTGATGAAATTGTTTACCAGCGCAGTGATAAAAGAGGGTCTGACACCTCAAGAATTCTGGTCCACAAGGGTTCAGCATTTAAGATCATTTGCTATTCAAAAAAATCAGAAGAGAGGACCCTTCAATGTGTTGAGTACAATTAAACCAACAGCCTCCAGTGATAATGAGGTGAATGTGAACGTCACTAGAGAAAAGATTAAAGAAATATTCAACCAGTATCCAATTGTCAAAAAGGCGTATAATGATCAAGTGCCTAAACTGTCAGAAGGAGAATTCTGGTCTAGATTCTTTTCCTCTAAATTGTTCCGTAACTTAAGGGGTGAAAAGGTGAATTTCCACGATAGAGGCGATGTTATCATCGATAAGTACCTTCAGTACGATTTGGATTATGATGGTGAGGAAGATAATGAAGAAATCAATAACCTCATGGACGATACTGGAACAATGAAGATCAAGCTATTTCATGATTCTTTCCATCCGATCACAAAATCCCTCGATTTGAAGGCCAATGACGACGATTATAATGTGGGCGGTAACAAACCCGATATTACAATGAAAAGAGATCAAGATCCTCAATTGGTGAGTATTCTCAGAACAATGAACAGATTATCAAGGAGAATGATGGATTCTACAGAAAACGAAGAGGACCCTGTAAACCCAATAGAAACTCCGCTCAAGGATTTGACCACAAAGGAGTCAAAAGCATTCAACGAACTACATTTTGACCAAAAATCCAACATGGCATCAAACATTATACCCAAAGATACTACAAGATATCACATGGACGGGATGAAGTTAATAGTTGAGGGAGGGTTTGATTTGTCTATCGTGTATGATGATTTGAAAAAACCTATTCACGAAGTTTACAAGGAGATCAACACTATTGTCAAATCCAACTCTAAGCATTCCCTTGATGATGGGGTGGCCGATCATTTAATTCCCACAAATAAAATGGAATCCATCAAATTGACCCATGCAACGACCATTGAATTCTTGACCCAATTTTGGGCTAAATTTAACAAGATCCAATCCTCGAACCCACATAAGACCCCCAATTTTAAATCCATGTTGATCAAATTGAGAAGAGACTATTTTGCTTTGCAGAATTGCGTCAAGAGATTGAACGTTCAATTGGGTCAATTTCAAGGTAAGGAAAGAAGTGAGGCGCAAGCAATGTTGGCCAGTGTATCAAACAGTTTAAAGATTGCAATGGAAAAGTATGAAAGTTCTATGGTTCAGGGTTGAGTAGAGTTAATGACTATTATTTAGGAAATTGTCTGAAAAATGTGTAATGACTTTATAGAGGTTTAATAGTCGGAGTTGTGGGTTTACTAGGTTTGTTCTCAATTAAAGTTCTCAAGTTTGAGTAACTTAATACTATTTACTTGAGATGTTTTTACCCTGCAGAGAGTTGGCCAGTCAGCAAAGCTTCGCTACTCCTCAAAGAGTTGACATTCTCAGCTGGCCTAAATTTTGCAATTGGTTATTTTGTTCCGGATACTCGTCCCGGGTAAAGAACATGTGTTAATTCAACACTTTGAACATTGGTACCATAGAGTTTGATGCTTTTTACATACCATACACCTAATAAAACAATATAAATGCAATGAATACCCAAAAATGTTCCCTTCTTACTTTTTGAAATCTTCCCATGCCTGGTTTAAGGTAACAAAGACTCCCTCAGCAATTAATTTCCTCTCAACTTTGGTATCTTGAGGTATTTTATCAGGATGAACCTTACTGACTGCCTTCATATAAGAAATCTTCACCTTTTTGTCCAAAACCAAATCAGTTAATTGAATAGTCCTCCATCCCAATTCTGGCCAAAGGATTAAATCTAAGGAACATAGCAATGCTCTAATATTATGCTCATTACCTTTTCTCCACATGTCTAACTTCTGAGTGATTTGATCATACAATTGGAATTTCTGAGCCTCCAACTGAGCGTTGTTGATATTTTCTCTACGCACCTTATTTATTGCTTCCTGTTGGACTTTGGAAGGCGATGAAGCTGTAGGCTGAGGATGTGTTGTTGGTTTTGGTTTGGCTGCTGGTTTTGGTGCAAGTGCCTTAAGACAACGAGCCTTACCTTCTCTGATTGGTTTAGTAGACTCCCCCAGAGTGATCAATTCCTCGTATATCTGTTTGGATTCCTCCCATTTTTCCAAATGATCTAATGCCTCTGCCTTTTTGGTTAGTAGCTTTATCCAAAAGCTCTTGAGCGGCTTCCCTTGTTCTATTTCCACCCCATTTAATTGATCCATTTTAGGTTTCAATTCTGTAAGACTTTGGATTAATGATAAGCCGTCTGAACTTGCCTCTAATTGATCTTTGGTATTTCCTAGTTTAGAATACACGATAGCCAAATTTGAGAGAAACATTATGCATAGAGGATGGCCTTGTGGTAAAGTACCAAGAGCATTTTGATACAATTCGATAGTTTTAGAATAATCACCAATTTGAAAACATTCACCCGCGTGGGTTCTCAAAGTGGAAAGTTGTTGCCTCTGGCCAGGTGTCAATTGGGGTATATTCAATGTGTAACCAGTATTTTGTGGGGATGTTTGAACATTTTGACGACGGCGGCGGTTGATTGGAATAGAATGTGCAGACGGATTGGAACGAACGGATTTGGATGGCGATTGTCTAACCGGCTGAATCTTTCTCGCCAGTGGCTGCTGTCCAAGTGGTTCTGATATCATTTGCTTGGTTGGTTTCAACCCCGATTCAAAATCATCAAGTAGGGATTTTTGCAATTGAACCTCCTTTTGTCTTTGTCTTTGGTTTTGAATTGCTAACTTTACTTGATACTCGTCCACTTCAGCGTTCTCGCCATCTATAATTGTATTCTCGTGATTTTTGTACACTTCTGCCTTTTCCATCCATGCCGGCAAACCATTGCTTGGTCGATTCTGATTTGTGTAACTTTCAATACCCTTTTGTAGCGTCTTCCTGCCTGAATTGAACAAAAATGATGCTTTATTGAAGAGATCTGTAGATAAGTCATTCGCAATTTGTTTAAAATCTTCAGGATGCCCTTGTGGGGCTTTATTTCTCGTTCTAGGAGCATTGGACATCAAGTAAGAGATAGCTTCATTGAGGTCAAAACCCGTTGATGTGGAATCAAGAGCTCTATTTGCCGATTCGAGTGGAAACCCCATATCTAACAATTCTGCAAGAGATTGATCCCTCTGATCTTGTTTCATCGATGAGGGGCGGCTATTAAGAAGCTCAGAAGATGGATTGTGATTTGCATTACTCTTATGATGTGGCTTGTGGGACGATTGTACGGTTTGAAGTGGTTCTTGCCGTGGTTCCTCATGTGGTTCACTTTTCGGTTGGCGTGGCTCACAAACTGGAAAATCAAAATCCAGTCCATCCAGTAAATTGCCAACATTAGCCGTCTTCAATTGCGGTTGAGTGAGTCCCTGAGGTTGAGTCTGTGATGGGATCCATTGAGTGGATTGATTTGATGCCTGCGTTGGTACTTGCGCGGATGACTTTGATGACACGTAAGTGTCTAAAAAGTCCAAATCTAAATGGTTTGAAGGTTTGGATTCTCCATTCTGCAATTGATCCAGAGTTAGTTTACCTCTACGTATAGAATTGGAATCCTGGGGTTTCGAGCCTTTTAATAAATCAGCAAATAAGTCACCATTCATTCGAATAGGAGTTCGATAAAAATATTGCCGTAAAGTGATCCAAAAAAATTTTCAGTCATCTTATGAGAACTCTGCTTTACTTAATTAACGTTTCAAGATGCATTTGATGTACACTTTGGACAACGAGGGTAAGAGAATTTACACTTTGAAGAAACAACTTGAAGGTGGTGTGATCACGAAGTCTGCTCACCCTGCCAGATTCTCCCCAGATGACAAGTTCTCCCGTCAAAGAGTCACTTTGAAGAGAAGATTCAACCTCTTACCAAAGAAATGAAGGATAACTGGTGTATAAAAAAGATATAACTAATTAATAGATCGCTTGTTGGGTAATTGGTCCATATAGGACTCTTGTAGTTTGGCAGTAATTACTGTCTTATCATTCACCTTTTGGATCGCATCCAACTGGCAAGCAATGTGGTCCAAGTTGTTACACAGTTGAGTCAACTCCCTCTGGATTTTCGACTCCAGCTGTGATTGTTTCTTCCTCTGGGGGTGGTCCATGAATGAAGAAAAGGTGGCGATTTTTCAACACCTTCTTTATCATAATAATGTTCAAAAGAGTAATGTCTACGTTCAACAAATCTCACCACTTAGCTGACTCCGGGGCGCCAATTGCCCGTCTTAGCGCAAAACCGTTCTTTGATAAATTGACACCAAAGGAGAAGCTCTACGCTCACCACTTCTCAAAAGCCTCCCATTGGGGTTCCAGGGCGGTTTTGAGGTCTGTTTCTCCTGAATCTGAAGGTATTTTTGACCTTATTTTGGCCATTGACAGAGAGGTTGATCACGATTATACAAAGTTGAGCTTAGATCAGAAAAACGTGGACCTTTACTTGGAATATGCTTCGATGTTGCTAGCAAATTTAGGTAATTATAAATCCTTCGGGGACTCGAAGTTCATCCCTAGAATCCCATTGGAGAAGTTTAAAGAATTGGTGGACTCTTTGGGCAACTCCCAGTTGACCAACTCGTTCAAAAACCTCCAATCAGGTATTTATGATATTGATGAAAAGAGTGCTTTGTTGGGAGATCCATCAAAAGGTCACGTTACCGGTTACTACTTGAATGTTGTTAAGCAAATTGAAGGTGAGGCGGTGGATTATGCCTTGGCCCAACATGGTATCATGCCTGAAAACATCCGTGTTGAAAAGAAGTCGGACACCGAATTCATTGTACACGTCGCCAGTGCATTCCAATCCAATGCAACCGGTTATTACCCCAAAAGAATTGAGTTTGACATTCAAGATGGTAGAAAAGCCTCTCTTATCTTTCAATTTGGTGACCACTCCAAGGAGTTTGAAAAGGTTGTTGAACATTTGCTCTTGGCAAAGAAGTATGCCGCCAACCCTACTCAGGAGGCAATGATAGAGCAATACGTGGAATCCTTCATGACCGGTTCTATGAAAGCTCATTTTGACTCTCAAAAGTATTGGGTTAAGGATCTGAAGCCGCAAGTGGAAACAAACATTGGGTTCATTGAAACGTACAGGGATTACCTTGGTACCAAGGGTGAATGGGAAGGTCTTGTTGCAATGGTCAACAAGGACCGTACTGCAAAATTTGGTTCCTTAGTCGATAATGCCAAGACCTTCATTCAAGATCTACCTTGGTCCCCAGAATTCGAAAAAGATACCTTCACTCCACCTGATTTTACCTCATTGGAGGTACTCACTTTTGCTGGCTCTGGTTGTCCAGCTGGTATCAACATTCCAAATTATGATAAGATTAGAATTAATATTGGGTTTAAGAACGTTTCCCTTGGTAACGTTTTGAGTGCTAAATCCTCTAAGGAGCCAATTTCCTTCATCTCTGAAGAGGACCAGGAGTTATATGAAAAATACCGTGTCGAGGCGTTTGAGGTTCAAGTTGGTATTCATGAGTTGTTGGGTCATGGTACTGGTAAGTTGTTGATGGAATTGGATGATGGTACCTTTAACTTTGATAAGGAAAACCCGCCTGTTGGTGTTGACGGTAAGCCTGTTTCCACTTATTACAAGAAAGGTGAGACTTGGGGGTCTTTATTTGGTTCCATTGCTGGTGCTTATGAAGAATGTAGGGCAGAGGCTGTTGCAATGTATCTTGGTACCAATAGAACCATCTTAGACATCTTTGGTTTCAAGACCAAACAAGAACAGGATGATATCATCTATGTCATGTATCTTTCTATGTGTCGCGCCGGTTTTTGTGGTATGGAATATTTCAATGGTGGTAAATGGGGCCAAGCTCACTGTCAAGCTCGTTATGCCATTCTCAGGACTTACTTGGATGCTTCCAATGGTCTTGTCACTTTGGACTCCAAAAAGGACGACTTTGATGACTTGGTGATTAGAGTTGACCGTTCCAAGATTGAAACCGTTGGTCAGGAGGCAATTGGTGAATTGCTGAAGAAATTGCATCTTTACAAGTGTTCTGGGGACGTCACCAATGGTAGTGCATTCTTCAAATCCCAGAGCAATGTTGATGCTGAAATCCTGAAATACAGGGATGTTGTTATCGCCAAGAAGTTGCCAAGGAAGCAACTTGTTCAAGCAAACACAAAGGTTTGTCAAAACGGCTCTGTTGAATGCTTGGAATACGACGAGACGCCAAAGGGGATGATTTTATCTTTTGCCGAGCGTGAGTGCTGAATGCTGAGCATCGGCAACACCCGTGCACCAGAACCATCATTAACCCCCCAAATTTATAAAATTTTCCATTGGTTCTCATACAAAGTAAATCTTCTTAATACACAGATTGCAATGTCCGGCGGTCCATTACCAGTTTTTAAGAAATACACCACGGGATCTACGGGGATCTGGGAGGTTCTTAGACAATGGTTAACCCTTGTTCCAAATAGATCCAGTGGTAACCCTTATGTTCCATATTACAGAGTTCCAGCTCCAGCCAGTCAACCCCAGAAATACAAGGATACGAGGACCATTCCAGCAGGAGATATTGTTGGAAACGACTTTGTTGCCAGAGATTTCAGAAGGAAGTATCCTAGAGTGTCCACATTTAACCAGGAAAGCGTGGGTGCTCTCTTGAAGTTGGGTAACGAAACAAACTCTCGTTTGACCAAGGGTGATGCCGGTGTCAAGGAATTGGCAGCTGCTGTTGGTGGTGTCAACTTGGTGGAAGTTCTTAAATCTAGCCAAGTGGTCAAGGGTGAGGTGTTAGCCAAGGACGGAGGTCCAATTGTTGCACCAACCTTGAACCCACAATTCAAGTTGGCCATTCAAAGTGAGGATGTCCATGGGATGTATGACTCCTCTTACCCGGTCAGAATGTTCAAATAGGGGACAAAGACCATATTTATATAATCACTATTTATTCAATATATCGATCATTTACTTCTTCTTCATTGATTTGATGCCCGTGGCTGAAAACCGGTTCGGTGAAGTGACGGGTCTCTTCTCATTGGGCGTGGTTGCCTTGGTGGTGTATAAGGTGGTGCACACCGCTGCGGGGGTCGTGGCAAACACCCAATCAATGTGGACGGACGTAACTCAGTTTATGGAACTAGCTGTAACTGTTAGAAGTCCAGGCGAAGTGGAAAGCCTCATAACTCAAGGAATGGTTGAAAACACTCTATTGGTGAAGTTCGGTGTCATATTAGGCAGGGAATTCCCCCAGTTGACGCCCCCCATTTGGTCATTATTGACATTAATTTGTTATTCTTGTTATGTCTCCAGTGCCTCCTTTGGTGCCCTAGCGGTATCTCTTTTCAGCACTTTATCGCTAATAGTGGCCTTAGCCGTAAGATGGAGACTCATCACCAACTTGTTAATAAATACCATTTAATTAAAGCTTTTATAAACTTCACCATTTAATCTCAACTCACTTCTTCTCGAGAGAATGGCCGATAGAAAGGTGGAAAGACAACAGAATGAAAACTTGCCGTTCTCATCGGTTCCATTCATTCCCCTCATCAACCAGAAGAACTACTACACAGAGTACCTCAAGAAGGACGACCAGTTCCGAATGATCAGAAACACGAGAGAGACGGTTCTGAATAATATGAAAAGAAGGAAGTTGGCTAAAGCAGGAGGTACTGCTGCAAACAATGCAGGATCTGCAGATGCAGAAGACACAACGGCAGAAAACGAGAATAATGGTGAAGACGACGAGGATGATTTGGAAACCAATAGAGTCTTGGTGATTCATCCAGGCTCCGAAACAATCAAAATGGGGTGGTCTACAGACATCTACGCAAAGGAAGTCTTAAATGTGATTGCATATAAGTCAAAGACACCAATGAATATTCCCTTGGATCCTAAGAGAGAGCAAATTGAAAGAAAGTCCCAACTGGCCGATATGGTGGACTCACCACATTTCATTGAGGAAAAGAAGCCGATTAGAGATTCTTTCAAGGAGAGAATGAAATATTATAAAAGAAGAATGTTACCCAATTCTACAGAACAATGTTTCCTATTCAATAGAAAGGTTCAGCCAGAAATCGTTGAATTGGACGAAGAAAATGATACAATTTTTAGTGATGAATGTAAAGAATCATACGTCGTGGGTGACCAAGTTTTGAATATTGGGGACATTGAGAACTGGAAATTGAGATCCCCCTTCACTTCCGGTTCGAAATCTGGATTTAATGAAAACGACCCGTGTTATACAACCCCGGAGGAAATTTACGGTGATATTGAATTGATTCTTAGAGAATCTCTTAAAACCCTATTTGAACTAAAATACAAGGATTACGGTAATGTCAACGTGATGCTTGTCTTACCTAACCTTTATTCAAAAACCTACATTGAGACTATGATGGAGATTTTATTGATGAGGTTGGAATTTAAAAACGTCGCGTTCATTCAAGAGGCATTGGCTTCTTCATTTGGTGCCGGGCTATCATCCAGTTGTATTGTGGACGTTGGTGCTAGAGGGGTTCACATTGCCTGTGTTGAGGAGGGGGTGGTGGTGGAGCACTCTCGATTAGAATTGGATTATGGGTTGAACGACATAATTCGTGTTTGGAGTAAAAGTTTGATAAACCAACAATTGAAGTGGCAGGTGAATATGTTGGATATCAGAGACGTTTGGGCGATGAGAGGTTTATTCAAGGAATGTGCCACTTTTGATGATGAAATCGTCACTATTAAGACAACAAATGTTATTGTTCGGAATAGACAAAATGAAAGAGGTGTTACAAAGGTCAAAGCTGAAAAATATTTATTGAAAGTGTGGGATGATGCGATGACTTCCCCAATGGGTTTGTTCTATCCAAGCGTATTTCTGGAAACGAACGAGGAAAGTGTTTTAATGGACCAGGTTGTTGACAATGGTATGCTTTTGGACCAATTAAACCCTGTTAGAAAAATAAGACAAGATGGGATCCTCAAGAATAAATCGGGAAAATTCGAGGGATATCTCAATGAGAGTGGAATTTCAGCTTTACAAAAGTTGCAGGAGTCTAATATCGAACTCTCTCAAATGGAAACCAAGGAGGCTTTGGAAATTTTGAATGAAATTTATCATGATAATGAACCAAACACTGCAGGAGGTGGTGGTGCAAAAAGGGCCAAGGCTAATAAATTTCAAACAAACGAGTGGTTGATTGAAAAGTACCGGGATCAATTCCAAAGTGAGGGTTTGAGTGGTTCCACGTCGGCCTCCCTGAGAAGGAACATGAAGCCTTTAGATTTAGCCATCATTGAATCAATCATGGTTGCGGGATGTGAGGATTCCGAAAGAATGGAGAAGTTTTGGTCGAACATCTGTGTGGTTGGTGGTGGTGGTTGTATTGGGGGGATTGAGAATATGTTGATTGACAGATTACATATTCACAGGAATAACATCTCCTGTAATACCAAGTTGTTTGAATGTTTGAAGAGGATGAAAGAATGGCGAAAGAACGCTTCTGGTGTCTTTGAACTTTCCGGAGAACAAACCACAAAATTGGATAAGGTGTTGGATTCGGGCTCTGATTCCCCTGTCGATGTCATGGGACCAAGTGATTTGAATCCTGAAACAATTGGCTGGAAGGGTGGCTGTGTGTATGCCAAACTACGTGTTATTGAGGAAATGTGGGTCAGTCGGGAGGATTGGGAACTACTTGGGGGACGCAGTATTCGTTACGGTGGGTTATTTGTCTCTTGATGAGCGTATGAGCCGCTGAGCGTATGTTCATTTGCTCATTTTGACTCGGATTTATTTCCTGATAATCCCTTTTTCTAGATAAATTTATGTTTAGTAGATTGATATAATTGGCTCTCACATCAATCCTGTCGTTGGCCGTTGAGCATCAATCTTTCTTCCTTTTCCCACTCCGATGGGGTCATTTTCTCTCGGTGGAGCGCTACGCGATATTTTTCGAAATATAAAAAGGGGGACTCCCATCCGATACCACATTCCTTTTGCAAAAACTGAGTCCACGAAGATGTTTAGAAGATCCCTCCACACAACGAGATCCTTGAGGAACTACGCTGCCACAATTAACAACCTTAAGATCAATTCCGATACTAAGGTGATCTACCAAGGTTTCACTGGTAGGCAGGCCACGTTCCACGCCAAGCAAGCCATTGAATACGGTACTAAGATTGTCGGTGGTACCAACCCAAAGAAGGCTGGTGAGACCCACTTGGACTTGCCTGTGTTTGCAACTGTGGCAGACGCAATGAAACACACCGGTGCCACTGCTTCAGGTATCTTCGTTCCACCTCCAATTGCTGCTTCAGCAATTGAAGAGGCTGTTGCCGCAGAGATGCCTCTGGTTGTTTGTATCACCGAAGGTATCCCTCAGCAAGACATGTTGAGAATCTCTCAATTGCTCAAAACCCAATCTAAAACCAGATTGGTGGGTCCAAACTGTCCGGGTATCATTGCTCCAGGTCAATGTAAGATTGGTATTATGCCTTCTTCCATTCACCAAAGAGGTAAGATTGGTATTGTTTCCAGATCTGGTACCCTTACTTATGAAGCCGTTGCTCAAACCACCCAGGTGGGGTTGGGGCAAACCTTGGTCATTGGTATGGGTGGTGATCCATCCCCAGGTACTAACTTCATTGATGCTTTGACCTTATTTATGAACGACCCGGAGACCGAAGGTATCATCATGATTGGTGAAATCGGTGGTTCCGCCGAAGAAGAAGCTGCAGAATTCCTCAGACAACACAACTTGACAAGAGATGTTCCAAAGCCTGTTGTGTCATTCATTGCCGGTGTCACTGCTCCTCCAGGTAGAAGAATGGGCCATGCTGGTGCTCTTATTTCCGGTGGTAAGGGTACTGCCCAATCCAAGATTGAAGCTCTTTCTGCTGCTCACGTCGAGGTTGTTCCATCTCCAGGTATGCTGGGTGAAGCCCTCTACAAGCAATTCCAAGACAGAGGATTGTTGTAAAGTAATAAGTCCTGGTTTAATGAGGTTAGATAATCGTATTCCATGTGTATAAGAGATGGTATAAAGAGCTTCAGAGGAAGCCATTATTTATTCACTAAGTTATTCAAGTAATTTTCCCAAAACTTCTCTCCATTAGGAACCATCCCACTAATGATTGCTTCTTCCTCCAACTTGGTACATTTATCAAATATATCCCACCTCATGTTGTTGATATCGTTATGCAATTGTAAAAAATCTTTCACCCTGTCATTCCACCGGTTTAGGTATCCAGACCATTGTAAATTTGTTGAAAAGTCACCCCGTATATCTAAGGGCGATTTATTCACTCCATTTTGCAATAGACTTTGGAATTTTGCCCTCGAATCTTCATTCATTTCATTGATTAGAACTTCTCTAAAATGAAACCAAACAGCTTCCAATTCATTAAACCATTGAAAGTAAATGAGATATCTTTCTTGAAAAGTCTTAACCATATCTTTGAGTTTTTTAATCTCATCTCTGTATTCCTTTTCCACTGATGAGATGATCGTTGATGTCCTGGTATCCTTTGTGGTAGACTTCAACGATTCATCTTCTTTTCTTTTAACCAGTTTTCTGTTAACATTTTTGGATATAGGCGCCTCAATCTTTTCTTTCTTGGCCTCTGGGACCAATTCACCCTCGTCCATCGCCTTTTGATTCGTCAACAAACGGCTCATGAGTGAACCCTTTTTATACCCCAAACCTTCCACATAATTTCTCCAGTGTTCTGATTCTAGTCTACCTGTACCTCTTTCAAATAAATCATCCCAGTTAATCAAATTAAGATCTCCTTGTGGTGTGCAGTTCAACTCCTTCATCAATTCATCGTACAATTTTAAGTCAATCGTCAAATCATTCATTAATAATCTCCTAATTTTAACCTTATCAAAGAGCAAACCATTTGAGATCAATTTCGTAGCCTTATCTTCTAATATTGATCTGTATATTCTCTCCTTTTGAACGCGGACCTCAATTAAATCCAGTTGGTTTTGGTTCAAAGAGGGGTCAAAGTTCACCAACGAAGTGACCAAATTTTGTGGTCCCAAATCAACCCCAAGGTCCTCATTCACCGGCATTATGACTTCAACCGGCTGGTTCAATGGGGTATTAATAATTTTGATGATTTTGGACTCTAAAACTGCACCTTTACTAGAATGGGTCTTGACCTTGAATGCCAATTGGACACCCTTCTTTACCAGTACTGTGACTGACTTCTGAGGGTCTGTACTCATTGCCATCAAGGCCAGAAGCTGTTTGTCGGAAAGCCCCAACAACGTGGGTTGAACCGCACAGTGGGTGGATTTGATTTCCATTTCAGGAAGAAACACACCACAATCCTCTTTACAACTTGAAGTTAAAACCTATTATGGGCTTCACTGAAACGTATATGGAAGCCACTAAGGTGCTCTCTCAGTTAGAGGGGACATCTCTACAATCCATCCAATACCAACCGCTTGAGACAGGCTTCGTCAGTCTCATCAAAGATCTTGAGGCCATGGAGGATTTGACGTTGGATCAAAGAACGGAAATAGAAGCATTAAAGACACAATTGATGGAACTGAGAAGTAGAGGAGGTGCAGAACAGCTGCGGGGCCACTATGGGGAGAACCCATTTGAGCCCCGAGAAGAGGGGCTGAATGAATATCATCAACAATTACTACAAGAGCAAGACTTACTCATTTCTACCCAGTTAACACAGTCGATAAACAATTTACATCAACAGGCTTTACATATTTCTGGAGAATTAGAAAGCCAGCAATCCTTATTAGACCAGGTGGAAGACTCTATGGATAGAGTCAATTTAAAGATTGTGGGTACGGGTATGAAGAAGATGAACGAGTTCCTAGAGACAAGTGAGTGGGGAGGAAACTGTTGCATTGCACTATTAATAATAGTTTTGGTAATACTTCTTGTATTACTCATAATTGCCTAACACTCTTGTATATTATACCTGATTCTCACAACTTTATTCTTTATCTCAACATGGATCAAACCTGCACCAGGAGACCCTCTCGTATTACGGGACTTACCAAGAACCAACAACTAGATATCAGAGCACATCAGCGGACTTACCAGGGGGCGTATATTAGAACATGTATTGGAGTGTTATCGTTCTCAGTCTTGGTGATGAAGTTATTTTCGAAAGAATTTGCCTCTATCGGTTTAGTATTCCAAATTTATGCACTAATACTTTGTTGTGTGGGGTATTTCAGAGGGCAGAACTTGGATTTGTACTTTATCAATAGGGAGACGGGTCGAAATTGGACGATTGACCAGGAAATTGATTTCGATGAATCTTACTTTCAAACTAGCGGTCATTTTGTTCTGCTTTTGTCTACAATAACAATAAGTTGTTTTCTTGTAATGATAGGTTTATTGGCTAAAACTTAAATACTACAAAGAATGATTCACTGTATAAAATAGTGTATAATTACTCTTCCTTGATCCCACCAGCACCAGCGGTTTCGGCCTTTTCGATGGAAGCCTTATCGGTCTTGCTGTCGTTACCACCAGTAAGACCTGCAAGAAGAGATGGTGCAGCCTTGAATGGTCTCTTCAAATCCCCAACAGCAGGTGAACCAAAGAGGTGAATCTTAACAATGTTTGATTCCAGAGCACCCTTCAAAGGAGAAATGGACTGCATAACCAATGGGTTAGTAAACTTCATATACAAGTGCATGAAACCTGTCATGGCCAATGAAGTGAAAATCCCCTTAATAGCAGATTGGACTTGGTTCAAATCGTAATCCTTAACAGTTGTTGTGACCAATTTATCTTCGGTTTCCCCTGCCATCTTGTTGGCTGGCTCCAAGTACTTCAAAGTGGTGAGATCATTCTTGGAGATGATCATTTGTCTAACATAAAGGTAGACAGCCAAAGTCAACAAGGTACCAGCGGCAAAAGCACATCTCACGTAGAAAATCACCTCGGGATTTTCCAAGTCAAGTCTCTTAGTGACTTGCATGGAAACAAGCATCAAAACGAGGTTCGTGATAGCGGGATTCATCGTCGGCTTCGTTGAAGAGAAGATGAGTAGCGAGCGAGTGGCGACAAGCGAAATTTTGGAATTTTCCACTTGTTCGGTCATTTCGTCAGCGCGGCTCATCTTCAATATTTCAAAGTATTGGGGATGATATTTCGGATAATCGGTTGATCGGCTAATATCGGGATTTTTTGCGTCGGTAAAATCGACGCGACGCGAAAGGGTCAAAAAAAAATTACAGGATCTTTAAACAACAACAACAACCTAATCATCTCAAAAGATGCCCCAAGGTTATATACCGGGCCACCAGGGACCTCCACTTGTCGAAATATCTCCATCTACATTGAATAGGACTGCGTTTCCGGCCAATTCGAAAAAGCGGGTACACAATTCTCCCTCACAGAGTCCAAGCTCGACTCATTCACCATCACCATCAATAAAACAGGAGGGAAAACCTAATAATCTTAAAAGATCATCAGGGATTCTTAATCTATATTCTAGAGGCTCCTCTAATTTGTCTACAGTTACCACCTCACCAACAACTTCAAGGGTGATACAAACAACCGTCTCAAAAAATGATGAAATGTTAAGGAGTTTTAACGAACTTTCTTTTGATCAAGATGTGGAAATGGATATAGATAGTGAAGAAGAAGAATCATATAGTGATCGAAGTAGGGTGACATATTCAAAATCTACTTCCTCAATCATAAATTTACCAAAGAAAATGTTCCCTTTACACAAACACTCTCTAAGCAATGCCATCACCAGCTCCAAAAAACCAATTGAGACCCTATTTACTTCATCTAAATCTATCCCAAAGCAAATGCAGCTTATCAGTCCCACGAAAACAATACACACCCCACCCATGTCATCAGGTCCAGGAACAAAAAAATCGGGAAATATATTTGGCTCTATACCTTTACGGTCATCTTCATCATCAGACTCCTCCTCAGCAACTATGTCAACGGTGTCCCCATTTTTTAAGCCAGACGAACAGATTCATAAGAAGACAAAGGGAAACTTTGTCACATCTTCAACACCTAGAAAAAGCATAGAACCTCTCAATCTACCAAATCCATCGATGAGATCAACGGCTTTTCCTAGTAGGAGGATAGTTTCTGCTCCCATTTCAACAAATGGACACTATGCTACGCCCTTTAGTGATCCCAGAAATGACCGCTTACCTTCTTCCGCATCCTTAAGTTCAGTGAAACCTCTACTGTCAGTATTCTCTTCTTCGGGGTTGATAAGTAAATCTGATAAATCATTTAGAGACCAACAGAGGGAAAAATGGAAACCAGTTCCGGAAACTCCTATGAAGAAGGGGTTAAGGAATATCATAGGGCCAGAAAGAGAATTAACTCCAAACAACAATACTACCTCTTTCACAGCAACGACCATGGGTACAATGGTCAACAATTCAACATTAAATACTAGCATGGGTAGCAATTCGGGTTATAACAAGAAGGGCTGGGTTGAATCTTCAAGACTGGATGATTTGGAAATGAGCGTAGATTCAATCTCCCCGGGAAATGCCCGAATGGAACTCACTACAGAAGATGATTTTAAGGATCTATTGACAGACTTGCATCCCCCAAAGTTTTCATCAGACTTCTTCTATGATGACATGGTAATAGATAATGAATCACCAACAATTAAAAAATCGAAAAGGTTTCAAGGCGGTCTTTCAGACACCAGTAAGGGTTCGTATTGGCAAAGAGCTGGTTCTCAACAGTCTTTAGTATCCGAGAAGGTTACAAAGCCATCAAAATTGATTATAGCCAATAATGAAAATGGAACATCGGAATCTCTGAGACCCAAAACCCCCATTGAACCGTTTAAGAGACCAATAACGATTAATAACCAGCTACCATTACTTCAATGGACTTCCAGCGTGGTCACTGATATTGGAAATACCTCTGATATTCAAAAAATGGAGGTTGATTCCCATTTATATGAAAAATTTGGAAATTGTTCATTAGTTGGTAATGGTGAATTCTCTGTTGTCTATGAAGTAGACTATAAAGGAATTAAGTATGCTGTTAAAAAGTCTAAGGAGCAGATCTCTGGACCTAAGAAAAGAAAACGACTATGGGAAGAAGTTGAATTGTTGAGAGAAGTTTCAAGTTTGAATGACCAAAATAATCAAAATGGCCAAAATGAGGGTAATGATTACGTTGTCACGCTAATTTCTGCATGGGAATATAATAACCAGCTTTACATCATGACCGATTATTGTGAGAATGGAACTTTAAACAAGTTTCTTTTAGAACAGAACTCTGAAGGGAACAGATCCAAATTAGATGAGTGGAGGATTTGGAAGATTCTCGTAGAGTTGATGTTGGGATTGAGCTGGGTTCATAAGCATCAAATTCTTCACTTGGATCTCAAGCCCGCCAATATCTTCATCACATTCGACGGTACCTTGAAAATTGGGGATTTTGGTGTTGGTGCCAAATTACCAATAAAGAATGAAGATGGAGATTTTGATAGGGAGGGTGATAGGGAGTATATTGCGCCAGAAATCATCTCCAGACATGATTACACAACAAAGGCGGACATATTTTCGGTGGGATTAATCATGTTGGAAACTGCTGCAAATGTTGTCTTACCCGAGAATGGATCCCCATGGAGGAAATTGAGAAGTGGAGATTTATCAGATGCGGGAAGACTAAGTAGTGGGGATCTCCAGAAGAGGACAGTTGGTAGAGGCAGTGATGAGGGATCTTCATCTTTAGATAACATCGATTACATTTCCAGTGTTGAAAATTGGGCTCCTCTTTGGCTCTACGATGGTTCTGGTGCTTTGGACAAGGTGGTTAATTGGATGATGTCCCCAAATCCTCTCGAAAGACCTAGTGCATTGCAAATTTTGGGCACCTGGGAGTGTTCAGTTGTAGAAATGAGAAGAAAATCTGGAGCCACCATTTATGAAGGGGATTTTGGACCTCCACTTACTCTCGAGGAATTGGAGTTAGAAAATAGCCGTCTAGTGGTCAGTAGGGTGCAAAGAGTCGTTCAAATGTAAATTTGAAGTTTGTATATTAATGAGCATCTTTTGTAATTAAAGATTACCGGTAGAAGTTTGAAAAGGCAACGATCATCTCTTCCTGAATATGACCAGAGCATACGCTTTTCTGATATGCACAGACATCAACTGAAATATGCCATCTTTACCAAGAAATTCCATACTTTTAAGTGTGAAGGAATACTTTTGGTGAAGTTGGTCCAATATCTAATTTTTGTGTTAAGACAAAAGAGGATCTTTCAATTAATGTGAATAGTATATGCAGTCACATTGGCCTGAAATATATCCTTTGCAATGATAGCCTCTCGGAAATTTCAAATTTAAAGTTCTAATTTATGAAGCTTATAATCCTCTCAGCAATAAGGTGCTTATTTAAAATCCAAGGATTTACAGTTCAATTATTTCTAATAAGAAATCGCGTGTTTATTTCCAGTGCCATCACTACCAACTCCACAGAGAATAAACTTCGAAGAGTTACCAACGTTAGAAGACCAATCATTATTCTACACTTTACAACGCTCATTAACGCAAATAAATTTAGCTCAAATATAAAACCCTTCTGAATGACCATTCGTCAGAATAACCGAAAGAGTAATCAAAAGAATAACCAACAAAATGACCAAGAGAATAACCCAATCAAGACGCCGAATATGAAACCACCAAAAACCCAATCATCATCTAAGCAGCTGAAGAAGAACAAACGAAGCCAAGAAATAAGAAACAGTCCCAAACAGAAGACAGTATATCAACAAGAAAATCCGGGTATCCGACCATTGACGCCACACAGAAGAGTGAACGGATCACGGCAATCATTA
>JAKTVD010000035.1:0-82893 GCA_030557035.1 Saturnispora kantuleensis | reverse complement strand
AGCGCGCCTGCTTAGCATGCAGGAGGTCTTGGGTTCGACTCCCAACTCGTCCATTTTTTTTTCTACATCTACGTAGACGGAGATGTGGTGTTTGTATGTTTTCTCTTTTGATAATTGGAATATTATACTATAAAAAGTTACTATGACTTTTGTTCAACAGCAACCATAATATTATCAACTGAAGAAGGTTCTTTATCGGAGGACGCAACGGCTTCAATGGAGTCATCATCTAAATTGGATCTCGGCCCATGGTAATACTTGTACTTATAGACGTAGAAGAAAAGCAAAGATAACCCCCAAATACCACTAGTAATAACGCAAAAGTAGTTCATGTCAGTCTTGTCAACATCTTTGGTTGCGGGAAAAGAAACCAAAACAATAATGAATAGGCCCCACAGACAGCAGATCCAACCATTGACCTCAGACCAGAAGTCACCTAGGTAGAAAAGACCGGGTTTGAATTTAGACCTCCCCGACGTCAACTTGAGGAAGACAGGGGTGCACCTTTAAAAATTTGTTTGTTAGTATTGACGAATGAGTTGGAGTGATAAGAAAGCGCAAAAGAAACATACCAAGAAAGGTAATTACCACCCACCATAACGGCAAACAAAGCAGCACTTGCGGCAGTACCAGCAAGACAGAGACATCCCAAAGCGAGACCTAGACAACATGAAAAGACAACAGCTCTCAAAGGAACACGCACCACCTTGTTAACTACCTTTATATGGTCTGAAAATGGTAAACCATTATCTCTACTGAAAGCCCAGACTTGCCTACTGACAGCTGTGACCAAACTGGCACTATAAGACAATTTGTGTTAGTAATATTTGCTGATCAAAAAATTGAAAGAATTTCACGTACCCCATAAGCCATTGACAAGAGGCCATCAGAGCCATGAATGCGACCCCCCATTTTCTACCCAATGAATCAACAATAACCTGTGCAATCGGAAAATTTGTTGGTGAATTGAGGATACTTTGAATATCTTTATCCATACATGCGGCCGAAACGACCAAAATAACCCAACCAATGACACCGCAAACAATAATAGATCCGCAGATACCATATGGGACACCTCGGCTTGCATTTTTGGCCTCCTCAGACATGTGTACACATGAATCAAAACAACCGATTGTCCAAACAGCGGTCATACAGGATAAAAAGAATTGCCATCCAATTGGCCATGTACCGTGATTTTCCACTCTACCGAAGATGTACCCAGCATCGTTGAATTCCCCTCTATTAATCTTAGTACCAATTGGAAGAGCAATAATGTACAAAAGGAAGAGGCCGGTATGACTAGCAGAGGAAATTGTTTGAAGAAGGGCCACGTTCTTTGAGGAAATACAAGTTGCAATCCCACCGGCGATGATACAGGCGGCAAAGACACCATAAGTTTTCCCCGTGGTAATTTCGAATGACCCATCTTCATAACTGAGATACACGGCAGCCAAGATTTCCTGAGCATTTCCATAAAAGACGGACACACAACCGGCAGTCAAAGCTAAGGTATTATTTGAGCCAATGAAGAAAGATAAAGGGGTTTTCCATGAATCTGGAGCATAATAGAATGTCCAGTAATACAACCCACCTGATGTAGGAATGGAACTGGCCAGCTCAGACATCGCAAGGCCGACAGTTAAACTGCTTTGTTAGTGAATTGCTCAGCAAATTTTAAAAACTTTTGATTCGTACATGAAAACAGCCGCCATCATCCAACTCCAAATTGCACCCGCAGGGCCTGCAGTAAGTGCAGTACCAAATAAACTGGCAACGCTGGGAAGCTAAAAAAAGTGTTAGTAATGCCATTTGCTAGGAATTCCGACTCTTGGTCTTAGCACTTACAATTCCCATGATGGAATAGGAAATCCCAAAAATTTGGAAGGTCGAAAAAGTTCTTTTCAACTCTTGTTTGTAGCCGATTTCTGCAAGAAGATCTTCATCGTTGGCCACATGGACGGCATCAATTTCTCTGAGAGGAGATCTAACTGAGGTGATATATTGGGCTCTTGAAGTAATAGATTGGATTGGGGAAAATGCCCTATCAGACATGATTCTATTGATAGTAGAGTGATTCTATTTTCCGAACGGTAGGGGATAAATCATCTTTATTATATTTTGCCAAGAATCTCGAAGAGCTGAAATGGAGATAAGGATTTGAGGACATTCATTATCAATATTTTATTTTCCCGCTCCAGTTATATTGAGAATAATAATCGATCCTCTGATAAGAAATATAATACTACGGCGATAGGGAACTTTTGCTCTTGGATTTGCTATTTTGGAAGGTTTTTGCGACCATAGAACCAAAAATGTAAGATAAGATAATACGTTAGCGGTTTTGGCGGAATATAAATACCACTATTTAATAGTTTTATATGAATATCTCGTTATTTGCTATCGCATGGGGCTATGGCTCAATGGTAGAGCTTTCGACTCCAGATCGAAGGGTTGCAGGTTCGATTCCTGTTGGCCTCAAATGTGCATTACTTTTTTTAATTTACTTGGTTATTTTGGACCACTTCAAACTATCAGGCCTTTTTTTATACGCTTCACTTCTTCTTTTGTGCAAATGAGTATAAGTAGAATAACAAGCAGACGATGGATCTCGTGGCCGAAAAATACCAGGGATACAAGACCATTATTGGACATTCTATGTGACACCAACTTAGACGTTAAGGATATACATGCCAAAGTCGAACGAATAGAGATGATGCATGCCATTCATGAGAGGACAATGAATAGAACTGCGAAAAAGCTGGATTATATTTTGAATCACATTGGGTTTGAAAGGGTAAGAGAGGATAATCATTTGATAAATAATTTAATTTCTATGCCGATAATATCTATTCAAAAGATGGTAAAGACTACCAATAGAAACCAATTGTTGATAATACTGGCCCATTTGATATTTAGGAATGCTTTGAATATAGACACATTTATGAAAATAGTTCTCATGCTGCGGTTAGAAGATATTATTAGTATCCACAAGAATTTGTTTGAAGATCCTGGGGATATTCTTTACAAATGGGAGACTGATGAAAGAACTAGAATCATGGCCGGAATAGTGTTGGCTTCGAGGTATAAAATGCTTGGGGAATTTGAAAGATCGAAGGAGATAATTAGTTCCGCATCCTTGACTAGTTGGTTACCTGGGGTTCAGTCCCATGTATTGACTTGCAGCGACGGACGAAACCTTTTGGGATTATTAGATCGCATGATTGAATATGATACCTTGTTAGAATTAGTGACAAAGACGGATAATTTAGATTTTCTTTATTCTTTTTGGGAGAGGCATCCGAAAGATACGAGACTGCGGGAATATTTGCAGGATTTGATAAATGGCCATTCTTATAAAGGATTTGTGATCAATTTGATGCAGAACCCAATTATTGCCACAAATGATGTGAATATTAATAAGGTGGTTCAAATGTCGAGGAAAATGGGACTTTCTAGTTTAGATGATGATCAAATAAATGGGTCGAAATTTATTGGGTGGATGGAGATGATGATTGCAGAATTTAATGAGGAATCAAATGATTTTCAAAGTTTAAAAGAACTGAAATACCTTTTGCAAGACTTTAAAAAGGTTAGGGGTAAATCCAATGAAGTGAATGAGTTCTTCCATTATGAATTTAGTAATTAAATTTTATAAAGGGCTATTAAATTGGCTGAAGGTTTATATTTAAGATGGCTTGTTCTTGGCTTGATAATATTTCCCTGATCATCGACTGAATACACGTCATCTAACCACTGTATGTAAGCCTCTTTATATTTATCTGATAAATTTAGGGTATTTGTCGACTCATTTATTATACATCGTTCTATCTTCACCATAGAAGAATGCGAAATTAAATTAGACTTCTTTATATTCCTCTGTATCAATTTCAATTGGTTCAATATACTGTTTTTGATGTTGATTTGAGATTTGGGATCACCATATTTGTTGGGACCGACTGTCAAAACTAGATCTCCCATATCGATATTATTAAGTAAATTTTTCAATTGCGGAGGATAATTAAGGTTGATATTTGAATCTTTAACGTATGGAAACCAGTAGGTTTCTACTTGGGAATGCCATCTTTGCCAATATTTCGATTTCCAAATTTGATGATTTTGATTTTTATCAATAAATTTCAAGGAATTAATTGTATGGTTTAATCGAATTAGCCCCCCATATTGATGTATAAATTTTATCTGTTGATCATGAGAGAATGATTTCGCTTTGATAAATGTTTCAAGCCAAATTGGTAGGGTGAAATTAAAATTTTGACGTTTATGTACTGTGTCTAATACAAGGATGATGTTTCCATTTGGTTGAGTGTCAACCTTTTGGATTTTCTCCAAATGAGGTAGTAGTTTTGGGTACCGTTTTAACAAAGATTTTGTGTAACTATCCATAGCACAAAGTGAAAGACAAAATAAAAAAAAAAGTGGTCTGAGAACGGTAAACAGAATAGAGCGATATACAAGATATATGAAGGGGGTGAAAAATAGCTTGAGTATAGTAAACAGAATTAAAGCAATATAAGAGGTATATAAAGAGAAGGAAAGAAAGGGTAAGATCAAAAATCAGGGAATAGATAACCATATTCGTCGGGAATGCCAGAAATACCATAATCATACCGTTCTTCCGGATATCTTTCAAATTGGGAAGCATCACCAACACCAGGGGGGATATTTGGTTCATAAGGAGTTTCTATATTCCCCTGGATAAGATTATCCCATATAACTTCATTAAACCAAGGATGTAATTTTATATCTTGAATTCCATTCTGTAAATTGCCCAATCTATAGGTAACGTCTTTTGTTATTAACCCACTCAATAATTCGACTGCATCATGTTGAAAATGTTTTGGAAATTTCACGTCACATTTTGTTATATTTTCATAAGTTTTCATTGGACTAACATCGTAAAAAGGGGTTGTACCAGCTAACATTTCAAAGATAAGAATACCAAATGACCACCAATCAACTGCTTTATTGTAAGGTTGAACAGCAATAATTTCCGGCGCTATGTAATCTGGTGTTCCACATAACGTATAAGTAACTGTTTCTACTTGTTTAGCAAACCCAAAATCGGCCAATTTTATATGACCTGACCTAGAAAGAAGAATATTCTCAGGTTTTAAATCTCTATAGATTATTCCTCTTGAATGAAGATATTCCAATGCTAATAAAACCTCCGCCGCATAAAATTTAGCCACCTGATTAGGGAATACTTTTGATTTTCTTAATAAAGAGAACAATTCACCACCTTCAATATAGTCCATAATGATAAAAATTGACTTGCAATCTTGGAATGTACCCCACATTCTTGTGATGAAAGGATGACGGCATAGAGCTAAGATTTTTCTTTCATCATTTGTATGTTCTATTTGTTTTGCTTTAACAACATGGGATTTTCGGAACACCTTCATTGCATAATACCTTCCGTTGTGGACTGATCTCACTAAATGGACTCTACCAAAAGATCCTGTACCAAGCGTTTGAATCAGTGAAAAATCGCTGAGGGAGTATTTTCCTTTTGTGGTGGGAATGGGGATTTGTGTCGGCATCTGGGCAATGTCCATTTGTTGTTGATGAGACTGAGGGAGTAATTGCTGAGTTAAATTTGACTGTTGTGGTTGTTGTTGGTCTGCTGTCTTTTGTTGTTGTTGTTGTTGTTGTTGTTGTTGTTGTTGCTGATGGAGAGTTGTTTGTTGCTGATTGTGAAGAAAAAACTCCCTTTGTTTTTCTGATTGATTCTGGGGATCTCCACCAAGATTCGTCGATTGGGCCTCCATTTTCCCTTGATAATCACTCAATTTTAGGTGAGTTTGAAAAAAAAAAAAAAAAAAATAGTAAGAGTCAAAGCGCGAAAAAGTGTTTTTATTAACCAAGAGATACCAGAAGTAACATTCGTCAACTCACCACGCAAACAAGGTCAACAATAAAAGTTAATAGGAGAACTGTGCTAGAAATAGAAAATACTTTAAAATAGATATAAATATGAAAAAACCGATAAATTACTAATCATCAACAAAATGGTCATTAAACTCATTTTGTATTTTTTTCCACCACCAAAGGATCAAAGTGATACATATTAGATATCCTGCTTTGTCTTTGAAGTATTATTAAATCATTTTTCAACTTTTCCATTTGTTCAGAAGTCAATTGGGTCTGCTCTCCTTGAGGAAAAAGAGATTCGGATTTTCTGAGAAAGTAGCTTCTGAAGTTGTAGTTGTTGAACTCTTTGGAAGCCTTCAAAAAGGAGTTATAGAGGGTGGAAATTTGTGCTTTTGACATTATATTTCTAAAAGTAAGTCGTCGAGTTTGGGGGAAAAAAAAGTTGTCAATTTCGTAACACGTACTTTCTTCCACCTTGAGCAAGAATGGCTTCCCGTAGAAGGGCTTACCCACAACCGGCGTTGGCTTTTGATAACCAGGGGCCACCAACACCACAAACTCCATTACCACCACAAAATGGTCAACCAATGGCAAATTTTGGTACAGACCAATTGGCACAAGGGGTGGCGAATATGAACTTTCAACAACAACCAAATTATTTGAACCCACAGCAGGGTAGTGGACCAATGGGACAACCATTGGTCGCCAATACTCAACCTTATTCTGCTTATTCTTCTTACTCACAACAACAACCCCAACAAACCCAAGACCAATTTAACGGGGGGTATAATGTGTTGGGTAATCAGGATACTTCCGTTCCATTCAATAAACTGTACTCAACCGATTTATTGAGAGATTTACCACCACCAATTGCAGATTTAAATCTCCCACCACCACCGATCACCCTGCCGTTACCAAATCCTGATTTGATGGCTAATACAGATTATTTGAGATCTTCATTGAATGTTGTGCCAAAGACAAGCGCAGTTTACAAGAAATCAAAATTGCCATTCAACTTGGTTGTTAGACCATATCTAGGGTTGACTGATGAAGAAGAAAAATTCCCTGTTAGTGAAGATACTACGATCATTAGATGTCGTAGATGTCGTGCTTATTTAAACCCATTTGTGGAGTTAAAGAGTGAAGTTAAATGGAGATGTAACATGTGTATGCTTCTCAATGATTTTCCAAGGGTTGGCGGTCCAGTGACATCAAGGGGTGAAATGAACAATTTACATTATGAATTCAGAGCACCTTCTGAATATTCTGCTAGACCACCAGAGGCATTGACTTATGTCTTTATTTTGGATTGTTCTCAAGCTTCTATTCAATCTGGATTATTGGCCACATCAGTCCAATCCATCTTGGATTCATTAGATCTTTTACCAAATGATCAAGGAAGAACTAACTTATCATTTATTGCTGTTGATTCTCAATTGTATTACTTTGGGATTCCAGAGGATGAAGAGAAGGATCAAGATATTTCGATGATGATTGTGGGTTCTACCGCATCTGTGGTTCAACCAGCAGCAGACAATTTGGTGGCTAATTTGGTTTCCTGTAGATCCAACATTGAAAAATTATTGACCAAATTGCCATCTTTCTTCCAAGGCAACTCCAACGCAAATTTTGATCTTGCTGCAGGTTTGAAGGCCGGTTATAAACTGATTGAAAATATTGGCGGTAAAATGACTGTTATTTCCGGCACTTTGCCAAATATTGGTGAGGGAAAGTTGACAGTCAGGGATGAGTCTTCTGTTTCAGGTACTTCCAAAGAATCTCAAAAGTTGTTAACACCTAACAACTCATTCTACAGATCATTCGCAGTGGATTGTAACAAGCATCAAGTTTCTGTTGATATGTTTTTGGCCAGTACTGCATACCAAGACGTGGCCACTTTGTCTCAATTACCAAAATTTACCAGTGGCCAGACTCACTTTTACCCAGCATGGTCTGCCTCTTCTATGGAATCGATTTCCAAATTATCAAAGGAGTTATCTAACTACTTATCTACTGAGATTGGATTGGAGGCTGTTTTGAGAGTTAGAGCTTCCGATGCCATTGCAACAAAGGCTTATTATGGGAACTTCTTCTCTAGAGCTAGTGATTTGATGGCCTTCCCTGCTTTCCCAAGGGATCAAGCTTATGTTGTTGAACTGGCAGTTGAAGAGGATATCAAGAGACCACTTGTTTATTTCCAAGCTGCAGTTCTTCATACTACGGTTCATGGTGATAGAAGAGTGCGTGTTTTGAATATGGCATTACCAACTTCAGACAATTTACAAAATGTCTATGCGAGTGCCGATCAACTATCGATTATTGCTTTATTGGCTCGTAAAGCGGTTGATAAAGCCTTTGGTTCCAGTTTGGAGGCTTCCAGGGACGTTTTGGAAAAGGCAATGGTTGAGATTTTGAATGTCTATAAAAAAGAGATCATTCCAGGTAATGTGGGATCTTCATCACCATTACAACTTTGTACCAATTTGAGAATGTTACCATTATTGACTCAATCATTGATGAAGCATATTGCTATCAGGGGTGGTAGAGTTCCAAGTGATCATCGTTCTGCTGCACTTAACAAATTATACACAATGCCGGTTAATGAGTTGGTTCAATTTATTTATCCAACCATTTATTCTTTACATGATATGTCTGATGATGCTGGATTGCCATATGCTGGACCTCAAGATGGCGAGGAAGATGATTATCATTTCCCACCTAGAAATGTTGGGGAGATTGTTCTACCAGAAGCTATTAATGCCAGTGGGGCCTTCTTGGAAAGATATGGTCTTTACTTGATTAACAACGGCAATGAACTCTTTCTTTATGTTGGTGGTGATTCTGTTCCACAATTATTGACTGATCTTTTCAATGTTCAAGATATCGGTCAAGTTCCATGTGAAAAGTGTGAACTACCTGTCTTGGACAATGAATTTAACCAAAGAGTCAGAAATGTCATTGGTAAAGTTAGAGAGAGAGCAGGCTCCATCATTTATGAGTCGATGTATGTTATTATTGGTCCGTCCAGTGTTGATTCTGTTTTGTTGAAAACAAGACCCGAGATCAACTCTATGCGTATGTGGGGTATCTCTTGTCTTGTTGAGGATCGTACAATGGAACTCTTAGCTTTTAAGGATCATTTGGGTTCTCTTAGAGACAAGATCACGTGACTTATTTTTTTGACCAATGGGAGAGCGAAGAGTGGCTTCCCGGTTTTTCACCCACTTTTTTTTTCTTGCACTATTTTGTCACTCTACTAAACCTTCTTCTTTTAACTTAGTGTTTAAAATGTTCAGATCCCTTACCACTGTCTCCAAGAGATCCCTTGCCACCGCCACCTTAACTCCAGCTTCTATCACCAACTTGTCAGCTAGATGGGAAAAGTTACCAGAGACCGACAAGAAGGATATCATTGATTCCCTTGCTCAAAGACAACAATTGCCATGGGCTCAATTGTCTCTTGAAGAAAAGAAGGCCGCTTGGTACATCTCCTTTGGTCAATGGGGTCCAAGAAAGCCACTTAGATCTGCTGAAGATGTTAAGAAGATCTGGTTTGGTATCTTTGCTGGTTGTGCCGTCTCCTTTGCTCTCTTCCTTGCCTACAGATCTCAAAGAAACATTCCAAAGACCATGAACAAGGAATGGCAATTGAAGTCTGACGAATATTTGGCCTCCAAGAATGCTAACCCATTCTCTACTTACTCTCAAGTTCAATCCAAATAAATTCAATGAATTAACTTGATTACTTAGGGAGGAGCTTGAAGCTCTACTAATTATCAACGGAATAAAAATTAAAATCTACTCTTCTTATTAACCTCTTTACATCTATATATTTTATTTATAGCACTTATTAGAAAATTGAAAATCATTGCGAACCTTTAGTTCCGGGTCTGGAAGTGGATGTATCCACAATTATACAGAGGACAATTTAAAGGAGGTGACGTTTTAATGGGAAAGCTTTACATCATTTGACACCAATGTTTGGATTTGGGGTAACAGTCATCGATTATTCCAAAGATCATGATGTATCGGAGTGAGGGTGAAAATTCCTACCACCGCATATTTGGTCGAATCATGGGGAAGCGGTGAGAAATCGTGGGAGAAAAAAAAAGTCACTACGGAAAGTTTTTCCCACTAATTTGTCTTTGTCCACGTTCAAGAGGGGAGCTTCCCTCTGATTTCTCCACCCTCCCACAATATCTCACCTTTAAAAATATTAAAGTCTTCTTGATTTCACACTTGTATCCTCGAAAAAGCATAAATGACCTCACTTCCGCAAGAAGAAGATCCCCGATTTGACATTTATGCCATCCTTCTAACAATAAATCAATTAGAAAGAGCTTGGGTGAAGGGATATTTCAATTCCGACCCGGAAGTCTATAATAGTTCAATGCAACCATTATTGACACAATATAACACTCTTCAGGCCACAATGACAAAACCCCTCGATGAGGTATTGGATTTTGCGGATTTGGATCAATTGGAATTGGGAGTCAAGAGGGTCCAAAGAGGTAATGGTACAATGGCCACCACCCAAGTTGGAGGTTCAGGTGGGGATAGAAAAAGGATAGCGGAGGCCACATCTGCTTTCATCACATTATTGGATGCCATTAAACTTCATTTAAATACTAAAGGCGATTTACATCCTTTGCTGGCTCAGGTGGTTGTCAAGTGCCAAGATGCTCTTGGTGAAGAGGCTTTTAAGGATAAGAAAATTTTGGTTCCGTGGTTGATCAAGTTGAATCAATTAGACGACAGAGCATTGACTGATCTAGAAATGGACAATTTCTTGTTGGATGTCGAAACTTCATATGATGGATTCATTGATAATCTTTAAAATGATTCTGAGCACATGAGCATGTCAACTGATCTTTAATTCAGCTCCACCTATGATCCAAATTCATGGGTATCGACGGATATATTGAGATATTACAATATCATAATGATATTTAATGAGATTTCCGTTCAACATTTGTTGATTTTTCATCTATTTTGTAATTTTAGTATTTGGGGATTTAGGGTAAAATCTCATGACGAAGGGAAGCCTAATTATTAATGCAAGTTTAGGATTATGAAGAATAATCGTTTGTTTAACAACTGGTACCTCCTTTTTACCCACATTTTGCAAATCTTTCAGATATTTGACTCACATGATCCTTGTGTCAGATGGTTCCTTAAATTTTTCAATGACTCACTACGTGGGAATTTCGGACCATTCTTCCTCTTCATTAAAAAATGATTAATTCTCCAGCACCAGAAGCATCACCGTCAGCCCCATGGGTGGTCCAAAAGTTTGGTGGTACATCAGTTGGGAAATTTCCGTTAGATATTGCCAAAAATATCGTCCAACCTTGGTCAAAAACCCATAATGTAGCAATTGTTTGCTCTGCTAGATCCACCCACACCAAATCGGAAGGGACCACTACCAGATTACTATTGGCATCAGATTTGGCTCAAGATGGAGAACAGTTTAAAGATGTCTTGAAATTGATAGAAGATGATCATGTTTCCAATGCCCAAAGCAACATTCAATCACCAGAATTGAGAGAACAGTTGATTAAGGATTCCATTTCTGAAGTTAGAGATGTTGAAAAGTTGTTGGATGCTTGTTGTATCATTGGGGAGATTTCAGCAAAATCTCAAGATGCCATCATGGCATGTGGTGAACGTTTATCATGTTTGTTCATGACAGCTCTGTTGAATGATATTGGATTAAATTCATCTTACATTAATTTATCGAATATTGTTTCGGCTATGCAACACTCCCATCCTCAATGGTCCTTTGACGCTCTGAAGACCGGTGCCGAGGCTGCTTCATTGGATCCAATCTTCTATAGTTATTTGGCTCAGGAGATCAAATCCAAAATCATTGCTTTGGCCCCAAATACGGTTCCAGTTATTACTGGTTTTTTTGGTTCCGTTCCTGGTGGACTGTTGAATAGTGTTGGTAGAGGTTACACAGATTTATGTGCAGCAATTTGTGCCGTTGGATTAGATGCAGATGAACTGCAAATCTGGAAAGAAGTCGATGGTATTTTCACTGCCGATCCACGTAAAGTTACTACTGCACGTCTGTTGAACACAGTAACTCCCGATGAAGCTGCAGAATTGACTTACTACGGTTCTGAAGTTATCCATCCATTCACCATGGAACAAGTCATTAATGCTAGAATCCCAATTAGAATCAAGAACGTTATTAATCCATCCGGTGAAGGCACCATCATTTACCCAGACAATATGGGAAGAAGAGGAGTTGAAACCCCAGTTCATCCACCTGCAGCTCCACAGAGGGTACCATCAGCTTTATTCAAAGCAATTATGAAGATCCCAACCGCAGTTACAGCCAAATCGGATATTGCAGTGGTGAATATTCACTCAAATAAGAAGACTCTTTCACACGGGTTCTTGGCGTCGGTTTTTGGTATTTTGGATAACCACAGAATTGTTGTGGATTTGATTTCTACTTCTGAAGTCCATGTTTCTATGGCCGTTCATTATACGAAAGAGAGGAGGAAGGCATTCTCCAGGGTGCTGGAAGATCTGAAGAAATGGGGGGTCATTGATATTACTTATGATTTGAGTATTGTTTCCCTTGTTGGTATCCATATGAAGCAATTGATTGGCATCGCAGGTGCGATGTTCAAAATTTTAGCTGATGAAAAGATCAATATTGAGATGATTTCCCAAGGTGCTAATGAGATTAATATCTCTTGTGTCATTAGCAAAGATAACGTTATTAGGGCTCTCAATGCTCTTCATGATAATTTGATTCTGAAGCCTTTCAATGCTGAAAAGAGCGTCAGTGTTGAAAGTCCCCTATCAAGATTATCACTGCAGTGATTTTTCGATTTAGCATTAAATTATATACTATATAGATATACTTTAGAGTTATTTACTACAACAAAGAAATGATGAAACTAACCACTAACTTACCTCGTTTATTGACTCGTTTCTAGTATATCAAATTATCATCAACCCAAGTTTGCTCAATCTCAGAAAACAAAGACTTGATCATCTGCCTTTGAAACTGGCTTGGCCTTTTGCCAGCCCAATTCATTTGAAGCTCTCTTCAAGGCTGACACCATTGGTGGTGGACCACACAGAAGCAACTTGACATCGTCAGCAGGTTTTGGGAATTTTTCATTGATGACATCACCAGTGATAAATCCAACACCACCCTCCCATTTAGCAGGAGGTTCATTCAAATAATAAACAACTTCAATGTTAGAATTACCTTCCATCAATTTATCCAATTCTTGTTTAAGCAAAATATCCTCCTCTGTGATAGATCCATATAACAAGGTAACCTTAGTATTGTCGCCTGGAGTTGTGCAAATTGCTTTGATAATTTGGAACATTGGTGTGATACCGGTACCACCTGCAACCATGCAAAGATGTCTCCATTTATTTGAGGCGTATTGGAAATGACCTCTAGGACCCTTCACTTTAATACAATCTCCCAATTTTAGTCCATCAATATGCTTTGAGATGTTACCCTGTTCATACACCTTGATTAATAAATCAAAGAAACCTTTAGCTTCTGAATCAATTGTTGTTGGGGTGTATGACCTGAGAATGTCCTTACCACCAATATTGGCAGTAATTTGAATGTGCTGACCAATAGGTAAACCCAAAACATCATTAGGTCTTGGTAAACCGAATCTGAAGATGGCTGAGTTGTGGGAAAGAACAACCTTTTGAATTAATGGGTATTCTTGGAATGTGTTTGGAACCAATTGAAGTGCCTTTCTCTCGCCAGAGCTGGTGTTGACAATGAAAAAGTACCCCAATGCAAGAGCTGCAAGAGAAGCAATGATTGCTAATAATGTATTCGTCTCTAACATTGCTTTAGTGAGGTATCATTCTGGTGAAGAATTATTTTTTCGTGTTTTTGTTGAGTTAACCAGAAATGTTCATTTTTAAAAATATGCTACAGGCTCTCGTCTTTTAAAAGCGTCACGCAATAAAAACAACAATATGAGGAATCTGCATGAAATATGCAGTTTACCGCAAAAGAAATTTGTTCCAAGTGAAAACACAAACTTTTGAAGGAACTAGTCACTGAATCATGATACATAGTTAATAAAAGCCATTCTCGATACAAAAAATTAGATGAAGTAGTTTACATTAATTATCCATTTCCAGACGGTCATTTAAGCAAAGTTTTACGACCAATTACATATGTTGTCACGTGACGGTGATTTTTCATTTTTTCCATTTTTATTCTTTGACATTTCTAAATCTTGAAAGGACTAGAAACTAAATAGATGGAAAAGCCAGGGAGCAATTATCCACTCTTTTCGAAATTTTCATTTTCGAAGCCGAAAGGTCAATTGGAGTCTAACCTTTCAATGGGATTGTCTTCAAATATAAAAAGGAAGGTGGATCCAATATTAATACCTGATAATACCATGACGGAAGAACTTGATAGTAGTGATAGTGATAGCGATGATATTGATAATTTAAAATCCGAAGAGAGTATAGAAGATTATAAAGAAGGAGGTTATCACCCAACTTTTATTAGTGAACGTTATGGTTCTCAAAATCAGTATAGAATAGTTCGAAAGTTAGGTTGGGGCCACTTCTCAACAGTATGGTTAGCATGGGACGAGGAAAAGTTAAGACATGTTGCCATTAAAATAGTTAGATCAAGTTCTAATTATAGAGAAGCTGCTATTGATGAAATTCACATTCTAGAATCGGTCAATTCGGGGGATAAACATCATCCCGGTAAACGTCACGTTGTGGAATTATTGGATCATTTTATTCACGAAGGTCCTAATGGAGAACATATTTGTATGGTTTTCGAAGTCTTGGGAGAAAATATGTTGAATCTGTTAGTCAGATATAAGGATTTTCAAGAACAACGTCGTTCGGAGATTGAATCCTTCAATAATAACGAAAATGACACACCGAGGGTAATTAGGGATACCGTAAAGGCCAACAATTTGACAGATTTACAAATTTTAAGTGATTCCTATGGCGGATTACCCATCATGTTGGTTAAACAGATTTCGAAACAGATGCTTCTAGCTTTGGATTATTTACACAGAGTTTGTGGAATTATTCATACCGATTTAAAACCAGAGAATGTTCTTGTTGAAATTAATGATGTGGAAAGACTTGTGAAATTACTGGAGTTGGAAAGAAAAAATAAAAAGATGTTGAAGATCTTAGAGAGTCGGAAGGCTAACAGGTCGGTTTCTGATAACAAAGCAAGACCTGATAATATACCCATTCCAAAAATTAACAAATCAAGAAAAAATTCAATTCCCGTGAGGTCCAGTAGGCCATTGACCTCTCCTTTAGAAACTTCAAGTGTTGATAACTTTTTCAGGTCTTTTTCATTTTCACAGAGATCAAACTCAACTGCTGGTATTCTTTCATCTTCATCAAATAGCAACATGGGCATTTACCATTATAAAAAAAGCGGGGTTCCTATATCTTTCGCTAAAACTGCCTCATTGGATGAACACAACGGAGAGGTAATTAAAGAGGAAGAAGAGGATGATCTTGAAAATCATCTGGATGCCTTAGGACTGATTACAGGTGATTGTGAAGAGGAAACCGATATTGGATCCATTACAGAAGCCGAAAATGATATCTTTGTGGATGCAAGCGAGAACATTCCAACCCCTCAACCATTTGCCAGCAATATCGATCAATCACCAATCATATCCCCGCATCCATATCAAGTGATTCGATCACTTCCACAACCTGTGCGTCCTTCGGTATTTCCCAATGATCATTCTTATAGTATTCCCAGGAGGAAATCATCGATATCCAACCATTCTCATAAATCGATTTTGAATGAATTTGAATCGATCATCAGTATTAAAATTGCAGATTTAGGTAACTCTTGTTGGTACAACAAACATTACACAAGTGATATTCAAACCAGACAGTATCGGGCACCAGAAGTGATCTTGGGCGGAGATTGGGGGTGCTCGACTGATGTATGGTCGCTTTGCTGTCTGATATTTGAATTAACTACTGGTGATTATCTTTTTGATCCCAGATCCACCAAATCATATACTAGAGATGAGGATCATTTGGCTCAGATGGTGGAGTTACTGGAAGAGTGGCCAGATTTTGATTATATGAGGACTACGAGTAGATGGACGGAGTTCTTTGATCATACCGGTAAGAGGTTTAGAAGGATCTCCAAGTTGAAACTCTGGTCGTTAGAAAAGGTGTTAAAAGAAGAATATGGTATGAAAAAAGAGGATGCCAATGAATTGGGTGACTTTTTACGATGTGGATTACAATACAGGCCTAAAGATAGGATTGATGCTGGAAGTTTATGCCTACATAAATGGTTAAAAGACTGTGAAGATGGGGGCCATTTGAATAGAGAGTTTGGATTAAGGGGTCCAGACATTAAGGGGTGGGATTGTTTGGCAAATTCATGAAGTCGCAGGACTAAACTGAAAGGGTTTCAAACGAACAAGCACACCAAGAGAGCCTACGAGAGCCTGATACGAGGGACAAAAAGGCTCTCTAATTGTATTCTTTATAGATATCCGATATGAGACTTATCTCAATGACTTAAAGAAAGAAAGAGATTCCCGCTTGGCTAAGGACAAATTCTTATTATGAAATAAACAGGTCCACTGAAAATCCAATCAGGAGCAACAGTACTAAGTTTTAAGATGGCATCCAAATAAGAAAATCGTACGATTGTAGACAAGTCAAATTAAATGATACCCATTAATCCATTGTTGTCTAATAATCTATTGTAACTTTAGGAAGTCCTAGAGTTCAGACAAATCTTAGGGGTAGATGCGAGAGGTTACCGGCCCAGTGGATTTCATAAAAAAATACAACTCCTTATTTGAGAATATGCACAAAAAGTAGTTGTTTAAAGGGCTCGAGCAGTCTAATAAACAAACAGAAAATAAGCGCAAAAGCCAGATAATTGACTCATACTTACTTTCCGAAATTGGATAGGAAAAATGACCTTCTCCTTAATAATCTTTAAATTTTTCCCCAAAACTCTATTCTTTCCTTTGCTATGATACTGTTTCGAAGATTACTATTCATTTGGTAATCACTAAGATCACCTTTTTCTTTTCAGATCAATTCAGCAAAAATGACCCACCATATGAACAAACGATTAAAAACATCCTATGGTGGAGTTAATCAGGGTATTTAATATTGAATAAATTAGACAGCCGGCCAGGGAATTCAAACTCCTAATTGATGACATGAATGGATCTGTAAAGGACTTACTAAAATATTTTTTTTTGTCATTGGATAGCGAGCTATCGATGATATAATTCTTGATTTGTCACCACAGGCGTTTGATTCTAATGCTTTTATTAACATCTCTTGAGATGGAACCAGAAACAACTTGAATTTGTACATTTAATCAATTATTTGATCCCTATTGAATCAACAGAGGTCGTACATGCGCTATGCAATCATTTCTGATGAAATTTTATCTGCATATCCGACACTGAAAACCGGATTGCACCACTTCATCATATGAATAGTAATATTGGTATTTTCAACCTCCACCTCATGACCTAAAATCGACGAACTGACGAATAGCTAAAAAAATCATCTTTGGATTCCAGACTTAAGCCGCTGCCAGTTAACAACCACAATTGAGATCTAATACATTAGTCACAATGATAGATCGCAGAAATAGATCCTCAACTATGACTCTGCTGGACCGAGTCAATTTACCACAGTGCATTAATACTTCTATAGCCACGAAAGTGGGCTCCACATCTGCCACAGCTCGTTTTAATTGCCGCTAAAATTTAAATTTCCGCTAAAGTCCGGTGGCAAACAAAACCTCACACCCAAGACCTAAGATCACAGACCCAGACCCCATTCTATAGTTCACAGATTCAAATACCTCACACATAACCATGTTTTTGATTGGATTCTTGCCATTACAAGCAATAACTGGAAGCTTATTAATACCCCTGATTTTTCGTCATTTTTTATTAGCGGTTTTTCATGAAAAAATGCTGAGCCAAAGGCGTTAAGGAATCTCACGTGTAATATCAGCCAGTCCCCTATCTCTTCGCATGTAAACAAGAATCTTCCGCCCGTTAGATAGTGATAAACACATGATTAAAAGCTTGTGACTTGAAATGGTCTTTGAATGGCCCTTTAGGCCTTAGGATGGGGTCGGAGTTAGCAAAAACCGTTAAGAGGGGGTGCGGCGCACCCCCCTACTGTTCCAGAATGACGAATTTAGTGCAAAAGATTTGTCAAAATTAGCTCATAACGGCGGACCCTTAAACTGTGGCGAAATGGCGTAAAAAAGGAAAAGTGATATAAATACTAACCACCCCCCCTCGCGTGGCATTGAGCAACTACTGCTTTGCACTTATATATTGACAATGTCACTAGAATCAGTCTCTTTGAAAGAAAAGGACCAATTGGCTATAAAGTCAACAACAGACTCTTTAAGAAAACAATTGATTGTCACGTCGAGGGATGCTGACGCAACTCTAAAGTATCTGGAACAGTACGATGCTGAAGTTCCTGAAATTACCCCAGAACAAGAAAAGAAGTTGAGTAAGAAGGTTGTTTCCATCATCCTCTTTTTGACAGCATTCACCAACTTATTATTATACGCTGATAAGGCCACCCTTTCATATGCATCGATTTTTGACCTTTGGGAGGATACTGGATTGGATCAAAATAAATATAACAATTCCTCAACATTGTTTTATGTTGGTTATATTGTGGGTCAAACTAACCTTATTTTAGTTCAAAAGTTGCCTCTTGGTAGATTGATGACAGGTACAGTCTTTGTTTGGTCAGTTGTGATTTTCTTGACATGTGCAGTTTTCAATTATCAAGGTATTTACGCCATCAGATTCTTTTTAGGGTTTGTGGAATCAATTGCCGTGCCAATGTTGAACCAAACTATGGCCCAGTTTTTGACAAAGAGAGAAAAGGCAGCTACGGCACCGTTGTTTTACTCCACTTGTCTTGGTGTCACAATACCAGTTGGTTTCATTGCCTATGGTATCTTGTATGCAAAGTCTTCTGTTCCAATTTGGAAACTCTTCTACATCATTATTGGTGGTGTCACCTTTTTGTGGGCCGTTGTTCTCTTCTTTATTTACCCAAACAACCCAACAGATGCAGTTTTCCTTTCAAAGGAAGAAAGAATTTGGGTTATCAGAAGAGTTCAAAGATCTACAGGTGCTTCTATTGAACAAAAGGTGATCAAGAGATACCAAGTTGTTGAGGCCGTTAGGGATCCAATTTCTTGGTTATTTGCAGCTTTCTTCCTCTTGCAACAATTGGCTAACAATTTGACTTATCAACAAAACTTGTTGTTCACCGGTATGGGTGGTATCACAAATTTGGATTCTACCTTGGTTTCCGTTGCATCCGGTGGGTTTGCAGTTGTTTGCTGTATTATTGCAACCACATTTTTGTTTTTCTACGAAAATTGGACTGCTTGGTCTGTTGTTTTCTGGTCACTTCCAAGTTTTGTTGCCTGTATCGCCATGACTGCAATTCCATGGGATCAGAAGACTGCTCTATTGGCAATGTTGTGTTTGGCTTCACCAATTTTTGGTATTCCATGGATTTTGATGTTTTCTTGGAACTCCGCAACTTGTGCCGGTTACACAAAGAAGATTACAAGAAATGCAATGGTCATGGTGGCCTACAGTGTCAGTAACATTATCAGTCCTCAACTTTGGAGAGAGAAAGATGCACCAAGATATCTCCCCGCTTGGATTGTTCAAATTGTTTGCTCCTTCTTTACTGCTCCATTACTGGCAATTGTCATTTGGTTTATTTTGAAACGTAGAAATAAACAGAGATTGGAGGCCATTCAATCATCCGGTGAGAGTTTCAAGGGTGTCGTCAAGGAAGAAGATGGTGTAGAACTTGAGGTGAACCTGGCCGCCCTTGATTTGACCGATTTGGAAAATGACAAGTTCATTTACCCTCTTTAGATGCTACTTTTTAAATCTTTAATATTCCTAATATCCGTTTGACATTTATAAAGCTGACAATTCTATTTATTTTTAACGCTGAGGACCTCCGTCACACTGGTATTAGATGCTTGCTTAATTACTGTCTATCTCTTCTAATGGTTAAATTAATCCAGCGTAGAAAATTAACCTCCTAGCAATAATATCATATCTATGTATTAAATCTCGTTTTTACACCTAGCACTGGTAAGCATCCCAACCATGAGTGCCTCATTATACGTCAGATTACATTTATTCAACCCCCAACCTGAAAGAATGACTGTAGCGGCAAGCGAAAGCCCTTTACCGATTGTAGAGACCCCATTAGCAAACTTGAATTCCCAATCCGCTAATACATCCACAGATGTGGTATTGCTCTCCTTAAACTTCTGATTTTCAATCACGAGCAATAGGAAGAAAAAGTGGGTAGAAACTTCAGCATAAAGGGGCTCAACTTCACAATCAAACTTTATCAATTCATACCTATTTCCAGGCTCTAATCCCGAATTTTCCAGCTCTTCCATAACCTTTTTACCAACAGCCTTTTCAGTGGTATAAACAATGATCTCTTGAAGAAGGCTGATCAACTCGGTAAGTCTTTCTTGAGTCCATTTGGCGTCAGGATGATTTAAAAATCCATTAAATTTCGTAGATAAGGACACTAATTCGGGGTCCCAATTATTGTGAGCTTTTTCACTAGGTAGTGAACCGTCGCTGGATGGGTCATTATTCATTGACAAAGGAGAGCTATCATTTGGAACCATTTGGGATACCTCTTTTGGTTCTGAAATATTTTCGGTTTGGGTTATCTGTGGAGCAGCAGCAGATGTTGATTCATTTTTCATATTCTCTTCAAGTTGAGGAGAAATTGAAATGGGTTCCTCCTCGGGTGTCACATTTGGACCAGACTGGTGTGAATGTTGTGCTATCTCAACATCCTCCTCATGTGTTTGATCATTCATATCCAATCCCTGTATGTTATATGGGAAATCCTTAGATTCAATTGGTCCTTTTTGAACATCTCCATTGAGTTTTAGAACTGTGATGGAGTCGCTTTGTTTAGTTACATGGGGTAAAATGGATTTTATGCTTTGCAATATTCTAAACTCCCTGGACTTCCAAGATGGCCAACTGGGTGGGAAAACATCCAAATCGGGACAAATAAGCATGATTAGTAAGAGCTTGAAAATTGTATAATAACCTGTCCTCATTTCACCAAATGAAGAGTAAATAAACCCGTTATTTTTTGAAAAGCTGATTCGACCAGATATTTCCACGGTCTTGGGTATTCCATAACATTGTAAAAGGTACCCCATGTAATAACCTAAAGCATCTTTCAAATCCAAATGTGATATCTCATAGAGTTCATTACCCTCAACTTTCAAACTGGTATAAACGACCTTAGATTTTTCAATAGTGGAGTACAATTCATCAAATGACACCCTCTCCTCTAAAACACCGATACATTTAACCAATACTGGATGTAAGATATATGATATATGTAAGGCATCTGTCAAATTTTGGATCATTTCTTTCAGCCTATCTAGCAATCTGGGATACGATACAACCGTCACTCCCTGAGCAAAATCCAACATGAAAGTGTTAGAAATCAAATCCCCAAGTATCTTGTTAGACTCCTTGCCCAAACTCTGCAATTTTTGCAATTGTGATTTACCAACCTTAACTGCCTGAAAAGTATTGCTGGTCGACTGCTGAATGTAACCAATTATGTATTTACGGTCACTTTTTGGCATGTTTTCATGAACCTTTTCAAAATGCTGGCCAAGCAAATTAAAGAAGGTTTTACCTGTTGCTGCAAATTGTTTGACAAATCCTGATCCACATTCATAACAAACATATCCAATTGCAAGCGGTATATATGGACTTGGAACCATCCAAGGATTGTGTTCACGTGGTTCAATTTGACTTTTATATTTCAAAAACTCTGACCAACCTGCTTCATCCATCAGCACAGTACTCCAATTCTTTCTAAATGATAGAAATGAGGTTGAAACAACCTTATTATTGGTCACATCATCCAAATCGTATATTTTCACAAAATGATGCATGACGGTGTCGTAGATAATTCCATGACGAGCCAATAGAGGTGCAAATTTTGGTTGATTTGGTAAATGACAGATTCGATCAATCAAGTCTTCTGAAGGTTTCTTTTGCCAAATGGTCAAATCAGCATTGTCCATTGATTTAATTGAATTTAAATGATAAGAAGATACCATTGGAGCTTTAGGTTCGTAATCATCCGGTAAGCTCCATTTATCGACCAATTCATCAATATCTTTGATCCACTGCTCCTTTTTGTCATCAACGTCGTTTTTAGTGTAATTATTCTTATTATTATCCTTATCATAGTCATTCAGCTTGTCATTCATCTTCCCACTCATATTTTCATTCAGCTTTTCATTCAGCTTTTCATTCAGCTTTTCATTCAGCTTCCCACTCAGCTTTTCATTCAGCTTTTCATTCAGCTTTTCATTTTCATTCCTATCTCCTTTGTCATTTTCATTGCTGTTTCTTTCGGATACGGTGGTATTTGTTAATTTCTTCCTACTTGTATCATTTGATAGTGCTAAAGGGTCGTCAAAGTCATCATGGATCACATCTTGTGATGATTTAAGGGAATTTATTCCATTTTTGAATTTTGTGATATTGATTAAACCAGTGCCAATCCTTTCATCTATAGCGCCAGATTCCCCCCTCTCGATAATCAAATAGGACTTCTGATTCTGAACTCTTATATGATACTTTGTAATTCGGATAATACCGAAATTCACAACACTGCCATTAAAGGTGTCTTTGATCACACCGGTGATCCGGTACTTACCATCGTTAACTACGACAATGCAAGTCTTTCCATCGATCATAACCTTGTTATCATTGACATGAAGATAGACAGGCTCATTGGGGGAGGTTTCCCCTCTGAAAAGCCTCAATAGCGATCCCGGAACCAACTTTTCCATACACGTTTCAAGAAGAAGTTTAAGTTGGAATAAATAAAATTTAAAATATGGATGAAATATATAGAGTAAATGAGGAGGATCAGCTGTTGCCACCGTAACCAAAGAGATCCAACTTGTTCTTGGGCGTGTTAACATAATCTCTCAATTTTTGGATTTCCTCTCTACCGTAAACAGTTCTGTTCTTGGCTTGAGAAGAGTATTGAATGTGAGGCTTGACGTATTTGTAGAGCCAGTCGGCCAAATCGTCAGCTTCAATACCAAGATCCTTGTAAGTGGAAGCAGTTGGGTCGATCTGTTGGTGGATTGAGGATCTAACGTATGTGTCGTAATTGTAGGAATCCATCATTGGGTTCAACTTTTCGTTGAGATAGCACCAGGCCTTGACTAATGTTTCCGGTGCTGGCATGTAGTAACCGGAAGCTGCGGTGAAAAAACCGTATTGGTTGATGTGGGTCATGTACTTGAGCATTTCTCTCAACTCGGCCTTGGAATATCTTTCAGGGCCGTATAATTCATAAGTCTTACCGTATGTGGAATCGTCATAAACAACCTTTTCAATTGCTTGTGCCACTTGTTCAACGTGAGTTGGGTATGTTTCTTGTCTGTAGAGAATGTTACCACCCAGGACCTTTAGTGGAATCAAACTGTTGAGGAAAGGAGAGTTTCTACCATACATTGGAGAAGGCCTAATAATTGTAGCATCTGGGTAATGTTCTCTTGCAATGGCTTCACCCATACCCTTTGTAGCAAAGAATTCGGAAGGAGAGTTGACATCTGCATTGTAAGAGGAGACTTGAATAAACTTATCAACGCCATAATCCTTTGATAATTTGGCAATTCTGTTAGTGGCCTCAACATTGGCATCTTCCATTGTGAAATTCTTAGTGTTCAATTGGGAACCCAACAAATTGATCACAACGTCTGAGTGTGCAACCGATTCTTCAATGGATTTCAGGTTTCTGATGTCGAATTCATGGAAATTCACCACACCCAGATCACCGTTCACCTTCAAATGTCTCTTAGATCTGCCGTTTCTGAATGGAGCAACAACTGTGGTACCGTGCTTTGCCAATTTTGCTGTCACAATCTTACCCAAGAACCCTGTACCACCAAAAACAGTGACTTGATAACCAGTACGAGAGTGACGTCCACCAAGCCCTAAAGCAATCTTAGTCTTCCCATTCTTCGTGATGTTGATATCTGAAACAAGAGGAAAACGATGCACCCCTCTAATGGATGTCTTCACGTTGGCGTTAAGCATATTGTGATGGAAAGCTTGTTTATAAGAGAAAGTCAAATTCTTGGTTTCTCATTCGTTCAAATTTTTTCCCCCTCAAAAAAATTGAGAAAAAGGACATCCGTGCACCAAAGTGATCAAATGAGTTAATTTGAAGGTGTTAATGGAGATTTTTGGAAAAAAAATGATTTCAAAGTGTTGTAACGGGTTCGAAAGTATATTGGAGCTTTTTTTTGAATTCAAGAATGTAAAAATGTGGGAATTTAAAATATGAATTTGGCCAATGTGAGAGTTTTGGAAATTTTAAAAGCCTCAGCTTGTTTGTAAATGGTCAAGTATTTGATCTACATTAAGATATATAATTTTAAATTGTAAAATTGATTGTTTAAATGGACCTTCTCACACTTTCCTCACATTTAGAATGATTTTCTTTTGAGAAATATCAGATTACATAATCTTAAGTAATCTCTTTAGCCTCAAATTGAATCTTCTTCATCGCTAAAGGTCGATGATTAGTGGAGGATTGCTGGTTTCTATTGCAGTTGTATACTCCATCTGGGGACTTGCAGTGTCCAGTTATATAATACCAAAAGTAGGACCCCAATTCATCAAAAGAGGACTCCATGGGAAAGATATGTCGAAGAAGGATAATCCGATAATACCGGAAACTGTTGGTATCATCCCTGCAGTGACATATTTGATCATAATGATGATCTTTACACCCCAACTTTCATCCATCTACAACTTTAAATTGTCATTTTATTTGGGTTCTCTGCTTTCAATAGAATCAATGGTTCTGTTGGGATTATTGGATGATCTTTTTGATATTCGTTGGCGTCATAAGTTCTTCCTACCGGCAATTGCTTCAATACCCTTGCTAGCTGTTTATGCCATGGATTTCAACGTCACATCGATTCTTTTACCGAAGTTTCTGCAAAAGTACAATTGGGGACCCACCCTGGACTTAGGTTGGGGATATTATCTTTATATGGGGTCAGTTGCAATTTTCTGTCCAAACTCAGTGAATATTTTAGCCGGTATTAATGGTTTGGAGGTGGGTCAAACTATTGTCATCGCCATACTATTGATCTTGAATGATATTTATTATCTTTCAGGATATCTCAATCAAAATGCCTTTGAAGTTCATATTCATTCGTTGTGCTTCTTGATCCCTTTCATTGGAGTTGCATTGGGTGTGTTGAGATATAACTGGTATCCTGCTAGAGCCTTTGTTGGTGATACCTGGTGTTACTTTTCAGGAATGGTGTTTGCAGTTGTGGGTATATCATGTCATTATGTCAAAACGCTCATGTTGTTTTTCATTCCACAAATCTTCAACTTCATCTATTCTGCTCCACAGTTATTTGGATTGGTGCCATGTCCAAGACATCGTTTACCTAAGTTTGACGAGGAAGACGGCTTGATGTATAATTCATGGACGATATATACTCATGATGAAGTCAAGGGTGATGGTAAATTGAAACCAATCATGGTTCCCATCTTCAATTTTTTGGAAGGATTCAAATTGATCAAATTACAAAGAAGCAAGGAAGGATCAATCATTGCCTCGTCAAATATGACCATAATCAATTTGGTCCTTATTTGGTCTGGCCCAAGATCAGAAGGTGATTTGTGTTTCATTATTTTGGGACTTCAGCTTGGTTTGGGCTTGACAATGCTCATCTTAAGGCATACAGTGGGCCCACTTATCCTTGGATATGATAACTCTTGGAATATGTTGACAGCACTTTATTAGGCTAATATTGGGTGTGGCGAGTGGTGATATATGTGAATCTGGATAATAGTCAGTATCTGTGGAATATGTTGGTGTCCACACCTTATGTGATCTGCGTTTTAAATCCGGAGTATTTTGATTGAAATTTGGTTTACTTTGAATATTACATATCTTCCGCTTCTCAAGTTCAAGCTAACAGCGAAAACACACCTCAAAGATCCCCACAGATATCGATCTCACAAACTCACTTTTTATTTGTTCTTTTTTAGAATATATTCACTACACTCTATTAGATTTATAAATTGTGTTCCATTAAATATGCATCTCTTTGTTCAATTAGCTCATCAGCTAAGGCCCGGATTTCTTCACTTTTAATAACAGAACGACATCCCCAGAATTCATCCATTCTTCTTGAATGCATTCTTTCATAATCAAAAGTTTGCAAAAGCAGTTCGTATTTATCCACATCCTTAACCACAACTGCCTCCTTATTTCTCTGTAATTCATAATCTAGCCACAACTGCAGGATCTTATCCCCAATGATCTCATCATACTTTTTCACGATATCACTCAAATACAAGATCGCCTTATATTCTCTCTTAGATTTCTCAATCTTGTCAACATTCTTATCGTGTGGGACAATATCTCCCACGAGAGACTCACTGATATCATGAACAAGTGCAATTTGAACACACTTATTTAAATCAATCCTAGGAATGTTCAAAGTCATACAAATCACCCCCATACGATACATGTGATCACCAATATGTTCAGGTTTCGGAATGCCCATGTTCACCCAACCGGTTCTATCCTGATTCTTCAAGAGAGACACCAACTGATAGAAAAAGTTCAAAGAGGTATACTTCCCGCTCTTTAAGTATTCTAAAACATTGGTGGGAATCTGTGATTGAGGATCCCATATCGTATCACTGGATAGGGTTTCTATGGCCATCGTAGTAAGAAGGAAAGACAAGAAGAAATGTAAATAACAACATTGAAAAAAAAATCACTCAGCAAATGTCAATATAAATAAAGTAAAATTAACTCAGCAGCTACAGATATAAATAAACTACCAACCAATGTAGTCTCTTCCAACCACACGGAAAATACGGATCTTTCCTTGTAAAAAGCGGCCCAACTTGTAGCTACCCTCGGAAATAATACCACCCTCCTCCTCAATCACACTCACCTTACCGTTGTCCTTATCCCATCCTGTGACAATACAGACGTGAGCATCATCAGATCCAACGGTAACCTTCTTTGTCTTCCTCAAGGGCCCACTATGAGACTCAAAAATACCATTCACAATCACCATGATGTCACCCTTTCTTATTTCATCAAAAGACTTGATATCAAGATTATTGTTGTTCCTATAGGTGACAGCACCAAAGGTTTTCCCACCAACCGACGGAACAGCATTCAATTGATCCAAAATGCCACTGATGACCCCACTGATGTTCTTCTTCTTCAAGGAATGAACAGCTTCACTGTAAACCTGGGAGCCGTACTTGATGTATTGGGCCTGTAGGGCCGACCTTTCGGACTTGTGCTTGTTCTTGGTATCATTAAAGTAGAGCAATTCCCCAGGGTTGGCCTCATCATATGCCAACTCTAACGTACGAGTGGTTAATCCAATGTCAAGGATGTAGTAGATCACGTAAATCAGGTTAGACATGGAACGACGCTTGACCACAGTGCGTTCCACCTCAAAGTAGACGTTTTCTGCATCAATCTCATTGGGAAGACCACCATGGGCCCACCAGGTGGTGGTGGTGGTGTTGACAGGTGCAAATTCAGCACTGGCATTTGTCGTAGCTCTGGCAATCGGGGTTGGTGCAACACCATGAGGCATGTTGATGTGTGAAGCGGTAGAAACAGAACCAAGAACAGGTTCCGGAACAGACTTTGGGGATTCCATCTGTTGTAAAGGCGGTGGAGGTGGTGCATGATCCATAGTGGTATGACGATGAACTGGGGGTGAAAGTGATATTGGTGCCTGAGTTGGAATAGGGGGTGAAAGTGATATTGGTGCCTGAGTTGGAATAGGGGGCGTCGTGATTGGCATTTGTGGAATGAATGGTAAATGGGGTGCCTCAGTTACAGGCGCCTCTAAAACAGCAGGTGATTCTGTAACTGGAACATTTGCACCTGGTATCACCCGAATTGGTGGAGGCGCCATAGTCTGTGGTGTCAGTTGTTTGTAAGGGTGACCAGCTGGTTCAGGGGCAAATGGCAGGGATGATGGTGCGGGAGGAGGTGGCAGAGAGGATGGTATAGGAGGTGGCAGATCACTTGTAACACTTGCAAGTTCACGTGTTGATGGAAGTGGCGGAACTTGTGGAGCAGCTGTAGGTGTTGTTGGAATTGATTGATCAGCCGTAGGTACTGCCGGCATAGCATGCTTAATATATGGTATCGATGGAAGGTCATCCGCAAATTGAACCTCCTCCTGATCACTGGAATCTTTGTTAACTTTGTCTTCTACTTCCTCGTCGGGTTCACTTGGCTCCTTAACAGGTTCTTCAGCAGGCTTCTCATCGGAATCCAGAGATTGGTTCTCGCCAGGTTCTTCAACTATTTCATCGACCTCCTTCTTTTGACCTGCCAATTCCGGGGGTAATTGTGAAGCAAAAGGGAGGATTGGCACAGCCTTTGGTAATTCACCATCTTCGGCACCTTTGGCACCCTCTTCCTTCTTCACCTTCTTTTTGGTCTTCTTAGTTTTAGGTGTTGGCAAACCTATCATTGGCATCCCCATCATCCCCATCATACCCATTCCACCTGAAATCTTTGCCATTCTCTCCACAAGCTTACGCTTTTTCAGCTCTTCTTCATCCTCCTCGTCATCCTCATCGTCATCGTCATCGTCATCGTCATCGTCATCGGCATCGGCATCGTCATCTTTCTCGTCGTCGTCGTCGTCGTCGTTGTATTCATCTTTTTCCTGGTTCTGCTCTGCATTTGGTTCATGAATTTTCTTTTCATCCATTTCTTCGTCATCTTCAACATCAGGTGAACCTAATTGATGAACCATGTCGACCTCGGGGGTGGAAACGTGCGATTCACTAATAATTGACTGGGGTCTCTTTGCTGCCTTCTTTCTTTCCTCCTTTCTTTTAAGTGCTGCTTCAATCGCCCTCTGCTCTTCCTCTTGCTGCTTTTGTAGTAATGCCATACGCTCCCTTAATGTCATACGTGGCACGTCTTCTTCTTCGCTCAAAGCATCGCCACTCACAACATCCGGTTTCCTTTCTTCTGTCGCCGGTTCACTTTTTGTCTTATGTGTACCTAATGAAGGGGGCACGTAAGATGATTTGTGGTTCACTCCTGAAAATGGTTTCTTCACAAGATATGTATCATTGATTGGTTTAACATCAGGCATAGGGGCTTGTTGCGTATTTGCTGCAAACGCGTGCACCTTTGTTTTGAACAGTTCCGCAGAAGCAGCATATACATTTCCCGATGATTCCACTGGTTGAACTGCGGCAATATTGGTCAATGGCTCACTATCAACTTCGTTCTCTTGACTAATTGGCACCCCAATTGGTGGGTCTTCACTCTTTTCAACTGTCTTTTCGGGAGAATTGGAAGGACTCACTTCATCTCCACCTTCTGAAGTGTTTTCCACCTCATCTGGTGGCGAATATGCCTCTACAAAGCCTCTAGGGAAGTAACCCCGGGTGGATCCGTCCAATTTGGCCCCCAGAAGCCAATCGTTGTCGATTTCCTCCAAAACTTCGACAATATCCCCAACTTCAAGGGCTAAATCATCTGAAGCGTTCGCTGCGTCAGGATGATAGGAATAACGGGCTATAACTGTTGATTTACTCATATCTCTTGATAAAAGAATTAACTCATCAGCGCCTAATTATTTTTCATGCTCTCTTCTTCTACATACAACTTTGAGCTCATTCCCTGTTTATGAAGTCCAAGCGTGGGTTTAAATACAGCTTTGGACCTGTTAACTCACTGGGACCCCGAGCGGGCCCCAGTAGCAGAGAGGCGGATTTAAAAAGCGCGTCTCAGTGTGAAGCTGACGCGTCTTCTCCTATTCGGATCAAAAGAGAAACTGTTCGAAAGAGAACCCTCCGGATAGGAGAAGTAGAGGAGGAAGACAAGTGTGGTGACGCGTCACTACAAACAGAAACACATATGAAGAGTCAGGAAGGTAATGAAAGCGTGAAGAGGGTGAGAATGATGAGTAGTGATGATTCTGCTATATTTTGGAAGACAAGTCCGCGTCAAAAGAGGGTAAAGCCAATTACCTCCTCGCCATCCAAGCTTGAGGATGAAAGTTCCATGGTGGATGAATCAATTAGTGACATATATCGTGTGGAGTTGAGTCCGGAGAAGTTACGAAATAAGAGAGGTGGAAACGAACTTCCGTTGCCAAATAACTTGAACAAGAGTATTCTTGAGAGCTTGATATCCATTAAAGCCACCGAGAAATCCCAAGGGTTGGAAAATTGCAAAGAATCGGCGAAACCAATCGAAATCAACGTGGCAGATATTCTCAACCAAATTGGAACTTCTATGATGAATGACATGCCCTTGGTCGCTTCACAGCTACCAACAGACGATAGTGGATCAAGTAATGTGATCTTAAGAAGAAAAAACAGGGACGATTCTGATGTGTTTAGTGATGACGATGACAACGACAAACTGATCTTGGAATTGACGCAAAAACAAGTTCTTGTCAACCAAGAGATGGCGGAAAAAGGGGACATTTTTTCAGATGATATTGAAACCAATAGCATTCCAGTATTGAGGAGCTTGCCATCCGTAGCTGCGACCTCATCTAGGGCAAATATAGAAGATAACGACACTTTCAGTGACGATGAGGAGGATTTTGCTTTAGCTACAGGAATGAGCTCATTCACACCGTTCGATATTAATGAAAATCTGGCTAAAAGTGGCATAAATTCTCCGCTTTTGCATAGGTTCCAAATTAAGGAAATCAAAACCACCCATTATAAAGTGAATCATCAAATGAAGCTCCAAAAGATCTTAAAATGCCTAAACAATGAGGACACGTTCACAACCATCATTGTCAGAGATCTATGGTGTGATTTGGATTTTCAACTTTTCGATGTGATTCATATTATCACAGAGAAGGAGGAGGACAGATTCCAACTCGTGGATAAAGATCACAATTTGCTCATTTGGCATCCTGATGAACTAATTTCCCCCACAAAAATCGGCTCTGCTACCAGGTGTATCAGGGAGGCTATAATAAATGATAAATTTAGTGGGCCCGGCATTGTAAGTGGGGCCTTCATCATTGGAAATATCACGCATTCACTTTTTCAATCCTGTTTGAGGCATAATACAATTGAAGATTCATATATCGATGACTTCATCGATCGAAAATTGGACGACAATATAATTAACATTTTCTCATCAGATACCACAAAGGACGAGCTCAGGGCAACAGTAAAAAGTAACGCAGAATATATAAAAGAGTGGATCACAGAATATGTCAATACACCATCAGGACAAGAATTCAAAGTGAGCAATATATTGGATATTGAAGAGGGCATAATGTCCCCCATTTTTGGCCTTCGGGGTTTCATTGATGTGGTAATTGAAGCAAAGACATCTACAGGTAAGTACGTTGTTCCCCTTGAAATCAAATCTGGAAAGGAGTATATTTCCAATCAGGCACAGGTTTCCATGTACACGCTCCTCATCAGGGACAAGTATGGAATCCCTTCCAAATTAACCGATTTGGTTTATACTAAAATGAAAACAAACAGGTTTAATGAAATTCAAATGGACGACTTGAGACACCTGATCCAAATCAGAAATCAACTCTCTCAGTATTTAAAGTATGGGAAGACCGATTTGCCCCCTATAAAGCACAGTGTATCCTGTGAGAGATGCTTCACTTTAGAGCCCTGTATGGTTTTAAACAAGTTGGTGGAGGGTGGAAGGCCAGAATTGAGCGGAATTGACGTTGACATGTACTCAAGTTTTACAAATCATCTAACAAATCCCATTCATTCCGAGTTTTTTAAACACTGGGATGCTCTAATTACTAAGGAGGAAGGTTATCTGAAATACTCCAAGTCAGACATTTGGAAACATACCTCAAAACAAAGAGAAGAAAATGGAGGTCAATGCATTGGTGGATTACAGTTGATTAAATGCCAATATTCTTCAAAAGCTAGTAAGTATCTTTATGAGTTTAAGAGACAGAGAAATGGACCGATGTCCAAAATAGCTAAATTTGATTCTATCGTTTTGAGTGAAGATGGAGGAAGAAAGGTGGGTATTGCCCAGGGTATTGTGAGATATATTGATTTGGAATGCGTGATTATCAGTAGTGAGAGGCGATGGCTAGATTCAACTGTTAAGATGGAAAACTTTGATGTCATTAATAACCAAGTTTTCAAGTCCCTTCTGAACAAGGGGGATATCGTTCCATCTGATTCCGCAAAAGAGGGGATTTATAGAATTGATAAGAACATGTTTGTCATGGGATTGAGCATGGCACGATGGAACCTGTTGAATTTATTTTTACCAGGCGGCGATAGTGAACGCAGGGAATTAATTGTGGAATTGAGACCTCCAGAATTTGGGGAGCCAATGTTCGCTGTTTCGGGGAATAAATTCAATGATGATCAAAAGAAGGCGCTTGACGTTGTTTCCAAAACAAATGATTATTCTCTGATTTTAGGTATGCCTGGAACAGGGAAGACTACGGTTATCTCGAGTATGATCCAATCCATGGTGGAAAGTGGAAAGGATGTATTGATCACATCATATACCCACTCTGCGGTGGATAATATATGCGAGAAATTGGTGGATATGATGGGTCCTGAAGTCTCATTATTGAGATTAGGTTCTCCCAGCAAGGTCAAGCAAAGTATCCTACCATACTGTCTATACTCCGAAGTTTTTAACGGGGATATAAGCACAAGAGAGGCGTATAGCAATGTTTTGGAATCTAGGAGAATTGTTGCTTCCACTTGTTTAGGGATTAGTGATGGATTATTTGGAAGGCGATTTGATTACTGTATTGTCGATGAGGCTTCTCAGGTGGCTTTGCCGGTTGTTTTGGGGCCGATTCAATATTCAGATAAATTTATTCTTGTTGGAGATCATTACCAACTACCCCCATTGGTTGTTAACCCTGATGCCAAAATGGGAGGATTGGATAAATCTCTTTTCCAATTATTGAATGATGCTCACCCCCAGTCTGTTGTCGAATTAACTAAGCAGTACCGAATGAATGAGGACATTATGGCCATTTCCAACGATTTGATATATGGAGGAAGGCTAAAATGTGGTGCTGAAAGTGTGGCGAAAAGAAGACTTGAAGTGAAATGCATACCTGGGGTGAACGATTGGATAGCGGATGTGATGAAACCGGAAAGAAGTGTTATCTTTATTGATTATGAGGGAGTGGAGGGTACCAATGAGATAAAGAATGGAGAGCAGATTGAGAATCCTGGGGAATGTGAATTAATTGAAGAATTGATCGACTGCATGGTATCGAGCGGAGTTGATATAAAGGACATTGGATTAATGTCATTTTATAATGGTCAATTGCTGAGGTTCAAAAAAACATTGAATGAGTGTATTGTCAACGATTTGGAGATGTTGACAGCAGACAAGTTTCAAGGAAGAGATAAGGAGGTGATTATTATATCGTTTGTCAGGACTGATGGTGTTGGTGGTTTATTGAAGGAGATGAGGAGAATCAATGTGGCTATGACGAGAGCCAAGAGTAAATTGGTTATCTTTGGTCATGGAGGATTCATTAAAAAGGAGATTCCAGACATGATGTCTTCATTTAAGAGGAGAAATTGGGTTTTAAAACCTCAAGGCGTGGCAATTGATTCGAAATCGCAAAGTCTGAGAATGAGGTCTCAAGTTCGTTCAAGAATCAGAGGCGACATCCTTAGCAACATTCTAGCCGAACTAGACCAATGAGAGGAATGACTCTATTATATATAATATACCCGTTATATAAATTTACACTTTTGCATTTGTTGAACTCAGTTGGTTCTTCCAACTCCAGTATTCGTTTAATCTCAGTTGCGAATACTTCTTATAATCAAAATCCAACTCACTAATAGTAGACTGAATCTGAGCCCAGACTCCCCAGAAGAACCCCGGCAAACCATAGTGGAGTTGGACTTCTTTAACCAATTGATCCAACTGCTCAACCTCTCGTGTTTCTTGAAGATAGTATTCACACCATTTCCTCACTGTATCGGATTGTGGGTCTGGAATGCGGAAGATTTCGCAGTCAAATCCTTGCCATTCCATGAAATGGTTCGCAATGTCGAATGCTCTTGGACCCACCATCATATACTCATAATCTATAAAGCTAACATCGCCATTTTTTGAAGTGATGATATTACCAGCTAATAAATCTGAGTGACAAGCCACAAACTTGGAAGTTCCACCTATTATTTTTTCCAACCATTCCAATTCCCTTTTCAGCTGGTCGTTTTGGATTTGGTTGACCCAGTGGTTCAGAATAGGCCATATGCTGCTGAGCGTTTTGTCATCTAATTGTGATTGGAAGCTATTTATATTGAGTTTTGAGTGTATGACTGCTAAATGGGTGGCAATTGGTTTAGACCATTTGGGTAGATCAACAAAGTTCAGAGGGGTGCCGTGAATGAACCCATAAATAATCCCGTTATGGAACTTTGCATACAATTTAGAAGCCAAACCTAGATCAAATAGCATCTGGTGTGCCACTAATTCTCTTTGACGTTCTATTATAGTGTCCGTAGATTTTCCGTAAAGCCTTATCAAGACTCTTTCATTGGTTGATTTGTTATGGCCCATTAATAGAGAATTGGTGATCCCTCCAGAGATGGGGGATAATTCCAACGAGGATTTCATTTGCCAGTGAAACACTCTATCAAGAAGCTCGTAAACAGAGTCCTCGTTCTGTACGGTAAAGTCAGCCAGCGTTATCATCTCGAATGATTCAACGGTTTCTGGCACGTGAAAAAAAAGGGTGAATGAAATGGAAGTGATAGGTCATGTGACGGCTCATGAACAATACCGTAAACGGAAGTAGCCGTGGAAGTGAGGTAAGAGGCTGGTTATTAAGATGGAGCAGTGAAGTTTAAAGAAAAGAAAAATAGAGGTATAATCACTAGAGCAATAGGGCAGTGAAGTAAAGAAAAGAACAATAGAGGTAAAATCACTAGAGCAATAGGGCAAGCAAGGAAGTGGTACAATGAGGAATTACTGATATGGAATGATCTCAAATAGGTAAAGTTATATAAATCTTGTAGTTAAAAATGGTAAAACAAGTGTACTTACTAAATTTATTGTATTAAATTGGATATCAAAAAAAGTGTATAAAGTGAGGGTATAGCTCAGATCGTTCTAACTTTTTGTTATGATGCTATAGGGGTAGGTTCACTCACCATGAAAACGCGGAGAAAAAATTAATTGGATCGATTGATTGTTGGTTTGCCCGTATAAAAACCTCAGACATGATTTTCCTTTTCCTTGGCTTCGATTTCTGCCTTCTTCTTGGCCTCAATTTCCGCCATTGCTTGCTTCTTCATTCTAGAGGCAAAAAACATGATGCAGAACGGCATTAGAATGTTATTGAGGCCAATCCATGCAACCAAAATCCCAAAATCTCTCCCAATATGAGCTCTTGAAGTATTGAAAATCAAAACCTTCATCAATTCATATGCGCTTTTAATTGGCATTGCAAAGGTGAATTTGTAAAATCCTGGACATAATTCAATAGGAGAGAAGGTTGCAGAGATATTGAGCATAACAAAGAACAATAAGCAGAACCCAAACAATGGAGGGAAAGTTGAAAAGGTAATAAGAGCGATATTTTCATTCGCACCACCAACTGCAGACATTGACAAATAAGCAATCATCCACAAAACACCAAATCCACCGCTCCAAGCGTTGTTCAATGGGATTTGAAAGGCGGCATTTAAACAAGCAAATGCCAACGAAAGGAATAGATAGGTGATTTGTGAAATAACCATCCTGTAAATAATATAGTCTTTCCCACTTGTGGTCATCCCAACAAGTTGATTCAACTTGATGAACCACATAAATTGGAAGAATGTAATGATGATGATGTAAATTAACCCCACTTGCAATGGTCCAAGAACCACATCACTAGTAACAGGTGCCCCATTTGTGTACAAGATGTTAGGATATTGAAATAGATTTGTTGCTCTCAAATTTGCAAATTGTTCCGAGGACAATGATTCCACGAATTGAGGGTATGCCTTTTCTTGAAAATAACCTTGAAGAACGTCACCAAAGAGGTAAAGAGTTGGGATGACAATACCTTCCATTGCGTTTAAGTCTCTACCGGTTTCAAAGAAACTTTGAATCATACCGGTTGTATTCACATCCTTACCTTGTTGAAACCCTTCGTTAATGATTTGAGACACATTATCTTGACTAACATAAATGGCAGCCCAGTACTTTTGTTCGTGTACCAAGGTTGGAATTTCGGATGCATTCATATTGGTCTGAACATCCCAACCTGCAAGTTTGGAAAGACGTGGATCAAGAGTTGTATCTATCATAGCCTGAGAGATTGGGGCAGTTTGATTGGCTTCAACTGCAATCAAAAGTCTCAAATTGACAAACCTTGAAGCTCTATCAAACATAGAACCCCAATAAATAGACCACACACCAAGAATAAACGTCATCAAACACAAAACAATCGTGATATATTGTTTTAAAGCTTGTATTCTCATTCTCCTATTCTGTTTTGCGAAGAATTTGTATTTTGGAGGAGAACCTGGCGGAACTGATCTATCTGGCAAACTCGTTAAACCTTCTTCGTGATGTGTGTCAAAACTGTATTCAGTATACTGAGTTACTGTTCTCATTAGTTCCGATTCATGCACCCCACCTTCATGATCGAAATGATTTTCGTTTTCGGTTGGAACAAATCCTTCCACTTTTAAAGATCCTCTCTCGCCCTTAGAGCTAGAGTTACTTGACATTGATTAAGGAGAAAAGAAATCAATTGCTGTAGAAGGGTGGAAAGAGAGTCTTATTTATGTGTTTCAATACCTCCGTATTAAATCCGTCTGGGGAAAAATTATATCCGCTTCTAGGACCTGAGTCGACGGGAATAACTCTTGTATCCGATAGTAGCAGGCTATGTGATTCTATGGTTGAGGCACTTAGATAGTGGCTATGATTGAGCACCTTGGAATGTTTATTGGATGGAAGAATAGACAAGAAAGCGGGTCAGTTGAATAAGTTTGAAATAATTTACGGCGACATTAAGACAGGCTCGGTGAAACGTCAAATTTAGTGATTCTTGCAGGGTGAAAAGCTGAACAGAGTTTATTGATAGGGTTCGGAGCTCTTTCATTTGATGTGTCCAGAAGAGAAGATTTCACGATTGTGAGAAAACATGAGAGAGAAAGGACGCATGTGCTCAGGATGTTTTATCAACGGTGGTCGAAAGATAAGTGTATATCTTGCTGCCTGGAACGTTATGAGGAAAATTCAAGTGCTGGTTTGAGAGTATGTCTCATGGGTATGGGTGATTGGATATTTCCTCTTTAATGACATGTGGTTCCATAATTGAGGAGGGTGCAGATAAGTTAGAGGTAACATGATTAGGAAGCGTTTAATAAAGGAATATTAGAGAGGGGGGAGGGGGGGTTAATCAAAATAGGATTTCAATAAAAAAACAATAATACATGTTTATTGTTCGATTGTAATGGCCGATTGTGTTCACATAAAGATGTTTGGTCAGTCTTTTGGTAAAATGGTATGATCCAGTTATAAACAGGTTTCCCTAGCCTATCAATTTAAGCCAGCCGTAGTCTTCAATTTACAACCCGGCGAATTCAGAAACTGGAAACAGACAATTTCATTTCCAATTGTCTGTTAGAAATCAGAATTTATTCGCTCAGGATGTTAAGTAATGAACGTCAAACATGTTAGAGGAATCATGGCTCAATGAAATAAATATGCAGGTGAAGCCTGCATTGATTCATTCAATGAGCACATTAAATCTTGCATTATATAATCCAATTTACACAGGATCTTCGATTGCACCATGCCACAAAAACTCGTTATCTTGGCTCATTTTATCCCGATTTTTAATTGCTGACACCGCATTTCGTTTCTGAAGCAAAATTCAACCAAACGAAGCGAGCTTCAGAGCGAGAGTCGACCTCACTGTAAGCGACATTCCTTGTTCATTCTACACCTCCTTAGACTAATGTACTATGATAACAAAGTTACCCCCTTTCCTCCTCCGATGATCATAATTGACATTACCGGAAAACCCCAAGGTGTATCTCAATCACCTAATCACAAACGGACAATTCCGTCTCCACGTGATATAATAAGTATCGTTAACTTACTCGGGTATACATATGAAATATACATATTTTTTACCACCTTTTGAATTAATGAGAACCAGCACCCCTGGAGACCTTCTCCAAGACTGCTTCGTAGGCCACTTCTGAAAAGTCGGTACCTTGGATATCGGAGGAGATACCATTTAGTGCTCTTCTCAAGGCATCCTTGGAAGAAGCATACACCATCTTGGCTCTGATGGAGGCGGTATCAGGAGACCATTGGTAGAAGACCAACTTTGATCTCTTACCTTCACCTTGGGAGATTTCGTATTCAAAGTCGTAAATGGCGTACTTACAGTCGTTTTCAGGTAATTCTTCAAGGAAGGCGTCGTAAGATGGATCGGTGGAGGTCTTATCCACAACAATTTGTGTCTTAGCATCGTTCAACTTGTAAATAACATATTTGTACTTCTTACCCAACTTCAAGTCATTGAAAGCCTTGAGGGCCTCATCGGAAACGGCAACACCTGATCTGGACTGTTCTGTGTTAGTGGTTGAAATGTTTGATATTCCAGCGGGTCAATTACATACCATTTTTTAATAATAAACTCGATTGATAAAAAGAGGTGGTGCTGGGACAACAAAACTTGTTCCTCCATTTGGTGATTTTCCAAATCTGGTGCGAGTGCTCATAACCATTTCATAATATGGACAATCAATTGGAACGCTTGGTCTTATTAGAAACACAATTGAAGGTTACTCCCCATATTGAATCCCAATGGCACCACGTGGTGGAAACTTGGAGCCGATTATCGCCATTGATGGATCAATTGAACGATTTTGAAAATTTTGAAGATTTGGATCCTATCAAAAGAGATCTTGTCCTACATAATAGAGATCAATTGATGGTTCAATTGATTCAATTGGGAAGTATCATGAGCCTTTTGCCATCTTTAGACAAATTTGAATCCAATTATGATGAAATTCAGTTACGAGATTTACAAAATGTTATCAAACGATATCAAGCGATAGACGCCAAGTTTAGAATGCTGACTGTGAAATGTATGCAAGTTCTACATCAAGTGGTTCTGTCGAACAAACAAACGAGCGAACAAACGAGCGAACAAACGAGTTTGTGAGTTTGTTCTTTAAAGGATAAATCAAGTTTATTGAGTTGAACATTATAACCCAGTTTAGTAATTGGGGTTAACAAGTAAACACACAATCTTCAACCTGGAAAATGGACGTGGGATATGCCAAGATGTTTTGACAGTTGATTAATCCCTAGCCTACTCGTTGGAGAACATATCTAAAAGAGTTGACATGTTTTCGATAGAAGAAGGATTCACTGAGATAGCATGATGATAGGAGTTGGTAATCACAAGTGCAATTGACATTACGCCGTTTACTCCAACATATGGTGCAGCAGGAGAACCGGCGCGATGATAATGGAGGCATTATTACGCCATCTGTATGATTGAATAGTTTACCCAATATCATCCTGGTAGGTGTGATCTTTGTATGCAGGAATGGGAGAAAACACAACAATTATTCCATACAGGCAAAGGATAAATGTGAACTATGTCATGGGAAAACCTGCTTTCATCTTGGATAACTCTAATGTGACTTATGAACAAGGTACCAATTGTCTGCAACGATGGTAATATCTGCATTTGGAAGCTTTGGGGTATTTTACACAGAACCTACGGTGTTATATCATTTACTGCCCCGAGATAACCTTCTAACAATGAAATTATCCACAGGTATCACATTAAATGTATAAAACAAGTTTAAAAACCTGACTTTAAATTATCTATTATGTCAACTATATGCAGGGAGGCGTTCCCAAACTCACCTCATCTTACTGTTCGGTCGTTTGTTTCCTCGTTTGTTCATCCGCGTCTGACCCCCAAATAACCCCAGATCCAAGAAGCTGATCACCTGAATACAATGCTAGCGTCTGTCCTGGAGCCACACCAAAGATCTCCTTCTCCACCAAAACCACTAAATTTCCGTTTTCTAAATACCATTCTTTGACAAGATCCGGGTGCTGTAAGGATCTAATCTGACAATTCAGATCCTTAACTGTCTTGAGGGTGTCCCAATTCATTGATTTTAACATCCAGTACCAACTGGTCAACTCAACCATAATCTTTCTTTTATAAAATTCCTTTCTGTCATCTTTTCTGGCGATCACCAATTGATTCTTTGGTATATTTTTATCACAAACAAACCAGACCCCCTTATATTTTGGATCTCCTTGAGGCATTGAAACTCCACATTTTTGACCAATTGTTGCATTCCAAAGCCCCTTATGTTGGCCCCAGATGTTACCCTCTCGATCAATAATATCTCCTGTTTTCGGTGGGATGTATTGATTGAGGAAATCCTTGAATTTTCCTCCTTGACCAATGAAACAAATTCCCTGTGAATCTGGTTTGTCTTTTGTCACCAAATCGTAATCTTTTGCTATTTCTCGAATTTCCGGTTTCGAATAATGACCTATAGGCATGAGCACTTTTGATAAAACATCTCTGTTCATTGAAGTAAGGTAATATGATTGATCCTTGGGTCTATATTGTGCTCTGAATACCCCCATTTCATTTTTTTCCCCATCTTCCAAAATTCGTGAATAGTGACCTGTAACCAACCACCAATTTGATTGACCCTTGGAGTCAAAGTATTTTGTTAAATGATCCACCATTTTTCCGAATTTCACGTATTTATTGCAACCAATATCGGGATTTGGTGTCAATCCTTTTTCATACTCTTTGACCATGGGTTCAAAAACGTCGTTCCAATAGTCCTTTTCAAAGTTCACTCTTGAACATGGGATCTTCAACTGTTCACAAGTCCTTTTAACTTGATTCCAATCTTCATCAATAGGACATTTTGAATTCCCATTAATCACCTTATCTGAATCCCAATTCGCCATAAAGATACCCGAAACATTGGCATATAATTTAGACATCATTAATGCAGTTACAGATGAGTCAACACCTGAAGACATTGAAACCACTATTTGATCTTCTTTCTGTGGGATTTTTTGTATGAAACGATCCTGTGTCATCCATTTGGTTAGCCTCAAATCATCTATAAGCGCTTGTTGGCTTTGCCTCACCCATTTCGACAGCCTCATCACCTTCACGTAATCCGCTCACGTGAGTTAATCGGGGAAAAATTTTCTTTCCTCACCTCATTGGCTCCGTTACTTATTAATCACCATGTCCCAATCAAACGTCTGCTGTGGTGGTAAGTGTATAACTAAAGGCTCAAAATCTTTGATCCAATGGGATGAACCAAAGACGTCAGCGATTGGCCTTGTCTCGATTCTTTCGGGTCTTTTCCTTGTCAAGTACGTGAATATTCCTTCTTTGATCTTCTACGCCGCCACTTTGGGTCTCCTTGTGGGTTCCGTGGTGGAATACATTGGTACGAAGGTACTTGGGAAGTCATTGTTGAGCACTCATGTCAAGCCATATATTGCAAAGATTCAATTGGGTCCTACGGTGGAATATTACGCACCTCACTTTGTGACGATTTTCAAGAAGTTGGAAGGTCAATTGATTGATTTGATCACGGTGAGGGACGTTAAGTGTTCTTTCAAAGCTGGGTTGGCCTCATACGGCCTCTACCTGATTTTCTCTTGGTTCTCAATCTGGAATTTGGCTCTTGTTGGTACCTTGTTGGCGTTCGGTTTGCCACCATTGTACAAGTCTAACAAGAAATTGGTTGATGAAAACGTTGCAAAGTACACCAAATTGACACAAGAAAAGTTTCAAGAGGGATTGCAATCTCTGGAAACCAGCTTGGGTCCACATTTGGAAAAGGCCAAGGAGGTGGCCAAACCAGTCATTCAATTGGTGGAATCGAAGTTGCCAGTTAGAACTGCAGGCTCAACCGTGGAGACAAGACCAACCAAGGGCACCGCCACAGGATCAGGAGCAGAAACTGAGGTTAAGAAGGTCAATAAGCCTCTTGAAGAGACGGAAGTTGATTTTAACTCATTGGGTGAACAACTGAAGAAGGAGGCTGAGGCCAAGGCGGAATCAGCAGAGGCCTTCACCAGAGAAAAGGTGGGTACTACATCAATCTGAATGGTGTAAAATAGTTCGTATATTTGATTCTTTTATCTTATTTTTTTAGGTGTTTATTCCTATCACAAGCCTCAATATAAAAGATAGTTAGGTGTTGTGTGTGATCAAGACAAGAAAGAAAAGGAAAGAATTTTAAAATTAAAATGAAGAAATGACCCAATCACATTAAAACGCAGCAACCACCAGTGGAATCTGAATCGTTTGGTTTATTATTGGAGCCACCCTTTTGAGCGGCTTCCTTATTAGAGACATTGATTGGAGTTTGGTCATTCTTTTGGCCCATTTTCGACTTTTGCATTGCATTGGTTGCCTTCATTTGCTCCAACTCTGTTGGATATAATGTGTTTTCCAATTGGACGCCCATCAACGATTGACCCATGATCATTTTCACCACGTCATGGAAGGCGTCTGTCACGTTTTCACCTGTTTTGGCACTGGTTTCAATGTATCCACAATTAAATCTCTGGGCCAATGTTATCCCCTCTTCTTGGGTCACCTGTCTCTCCGAATTCAAATCGCTTTTATTACCCACCATCATCATAGGAACAAATGGAACGGATTCCCCCTTAACTCTCATTATTTGGTTGTAAAAGGAGGAGATTTCATCAAACGTTGTTCTATCTGTCAGAGAGAACACTAGCATGAACCCTTCACCTGTTTTCATATACATATCCCTCATTGAAGAATATTCTTCTTGGCCTGCTGTATCCAAGATATCCAATGATGCCTTCACACCATCTATTTCACAATAATACCTATATGAATCCTCGATTGTAGGGTCATATTCGTTGGCAAATTCTGATTGGGTTAAACGAATTGTTAACGCCGACTTCCCCACAACTGGAGGTCCCACAACCACTAGACGGAACTCTTGAACCGATTGCTGTTGATATAATCATGTTAGTAACTCAATTCCATTTCAACCTCATCCTAAATTCACCAACTCGCCACGTACACTCATTACTCAATGCTTTTAACTGGAAGAAGATGGCTGTAAAAATGTTTTTCGGGAGAGTGGGGGACTTCGACAATTAAAATATACGTAAGATTTTTTTAAAAAGATGGCTCAAAAGCTCAGCAAATCAAGCGCTCACCACGTCATATTCCACAACCCAATTGGTTGTAACACCGTCGACAACGGCGGTGGTTTCAGTAAAACGGGTGGTGGCCATGTCACCGGTAATAGTCTTGGTTTGGAGGATATCAAAATCGTAAGAACCGGTCACTTGAGTGTTACAGATGCCTTGGTCCATTTCGTCTTTGTTGAAGATGAAGCCTTCGAAAGAATCTTGCAGCCTGTCACCACTTGGAGTGGTGATTGACATGTTGAAGACAGCACTTTCTCCAACGTTCATGTAGACCACTCTGAAAGGATAGTAAATACCCTTTTGCAAGAAAACATAACCCTTGTCGAGATGATCACCATCCACACCCCATCTGTTGGTGGATCTCATGAGGTAATCCAATTCGGAATTGGAAGGAATACCGGTTTGAGGACCACAGCAGTTGAAAGCGGCGGATTTACCAAACCAAATCATAGCACCGTCATCAATTGGGCCGACTTCAATCGTGTGCATACCATCTTCTTGGGCCAAAAAGTAACCGGTGTATTCAGCAAGAAAATGGTTGTAGTGGACTTCAACACCAAACAAGGTGGTCTCAAGGGCCTTTCCCAAGTCAAAACCAAATGAGAAGTTTGGTGATTCCACACCATAAACAGTGCTGTAGACAGATTCCGTAGTGTAGGAATTAGCGACCCAATCGTTACAATCGAATGGAATCCAATCCCAGAATGGATAATTGTACAACCTGACTCTGAACCCGGGGTTCAGGCCATCAGTTGCTTGAGGAGCAATGGTACAACCCGTACCACTGGCAACAGCAGTGACACCTCGGGCTGAGGCACCAAGTGACATGACCAATAATGGTAACAAGACACTAATCATATTCACGGTTTATGGTGATGATCCAAATGGCTCATGTTTACGAACGGGGGAGGATGTTCCTGTTTTTATATTCTTCAAAAAAGGAACCTCCCCTAATTGAATTAACCGAAAACAGATGCCAAAATCTGTTTAATACAAAAAGGGAGAGTGGAGTAAATGAAGGGTTAAATTCCACTTTTTGGAGATTTTTTTAAGTTTAACGATGAGAGTATTATTACTGGTATTTGCATTTATCAGGTTGCCTACTATCTGGATCGATAACGATTGATTTAAGGTCTTGAAGAAAAATTGCTCGGTATTTAATCTTTGTTCTTAAAGTTGGGGAGGTAAAAAACAAACGGCTCCGAAAAGACAACAAATATAAGTAACAGGGTATTAAACCAAGGGGAAGATGATATTAGTAAAATTTCCAGGGTACCGTTTCTTGATTCATTTGGGGTCTGGGGACCTTGACCGTCAATCAGATTCATCATTTTTCTCATTCAAAAGGTTATGATTGTATCTATTTCTCTTGATTCCATTTTTTCTCGGTAATATTTCCCAAAATTAATTGTTTACTTGTTTATCCTGTCTCTGATCGTGTTGTTGACGTTCCAACCTATTGGGGAGATCTCAACGGTTGTTCACGATAATTTATTAATCACTCTCCCTAATAAAAATCTATATGTGTTGTAAACAAATGACGGTGAATAGGACAATGCGTAAAAGAAATTGGATGGATTTCTCCTTAATATCCTCTGAGTGAGTAGCGAGGGGAAAAGGGGGTCGTTTTGTTTGATTGAAGGAGGCGCATGGTACATGCGCCACAGACGGGGTCTGTAGATATTGTGATCAGAATGCGCAAAATGCAGTTAATAGGAAGTTTTCTAATACTCCCAAGAAGTGAGAAACGATTTAACACTCTAAAGGTGTAATTATTGGGCAATGAAAAGGTGGAACGGTTGATGGAATTTTTATTTTCGAATCTGAGCTGATTGAAGGGAGGTACATGAGTACGCCTGGTTGAACCCTGTTTTTAGTTGATTCAGGTTCAATATGAACGATTAATTAGTTGCGTATTGTATGCGGATGCCCCAAAAGGGGGCCATTGAACTTTGCGGCTGAAGTGTGTGATAGAAACTCAACAATTTTTCAATTTTAAAGTACACGGTACACGGTGGTTGAAGGTAAAGAGTATAACTACCTATCATGGCCATACATGCAATCAACATTGACAACACAGAAAAAAATCACATAGAATACTCTGTTTCGAGCAAAATGGATTCTTGAGATGGCAAACGAGTTCTTAACGAAAGCCATGATAGTGAAGGGTAGACGGTGTCATTGGCATAATCTAAAGGTTCCATGTTCCTAGAAAACCCGCTTACGGGCCAGGGAAAGAAGAATGATGACCAATTGTTTGAATTCAGGTTCTCATAACACCATTCTTCGTCGGATTTATATTCACCAATGAAGATGACAACGCATTTGGGCCCATATTTGAATAAACGCCTAATTCTATCAAGTTGATCAATGTGATCTTCAACAAGGATGAGTGTTCAAAGATCGGAATTTTTGATGGAATGCTGATGTTCATCGACAAGTCACTTTTTAAAATAAAGGTCCCAGTATGATAGTGCAAAATGAAGATTTCTAACTGTATCAAAATCAATTAACAAAAAACTGGTTCTCTAGACTGAGCAAAATACTCCAGTGATCGGCGTCTCCAACCTTTTTAAAAGAGGGCAAAAGCCAAAAAGCAAAATATGTTCATGATGCTCATTTCCTTCTTTATATTCTATTGTTTCAAACAAAGAAATCTATTAACAATGGAACAAACTCAATTATACATCCAAAGAAAATCCCCTTCTTCGGAAGATCTATACCATATCATCATAGATACGGCAAAAGCCGAGCATGACCCTCGCCTGGATGCAAATGGTGACCAACAAGGCAGGAGACCGTTTTCCTGAAAACATGGCCACCACCAACACATCCACATTTGCGCTGTAGTGACGATCGCTTTGATGGTGTGAAGAAGATAAAGGGGTTTTTCAAATCGGTGGTTACCTAGGGAGGGAAAGCAATAAAAACGACGACCCAAAAATTGTCCAAGTCCACACTCTCCCAAGCTAATCAAAGAAATATCTGTCAGCGCCAAGATGAGAAGATAAAAGAATCCGGAGTTGATGCCAAGCTCCCCAAAAGAACCAGGCTTCATGTTCCAGAAACTCTGCGCAGAGTTGACCTAGCTTGCTCAGCAACAGGTAAGATTCGATACAAACGTGACAAAGCGCATGAAGAGCTGGTTCAAGCTCAAGAAAAGGAAAGGAAACCCTCCAGTGGTTGAAGCCAATAACCGCCCTGATGGCGAGACAAAGGAGAATCTGCAAAAAGTTGGGGGCAAAAGGGTTCAAGACGATGATACCGCTAATATGATGTAAACCCTTACTCACGAGATAGCTACATTGAAAAGGGCTCTTGTGTCAGAAAGGCAGGAAAATGGACTCCTCAAGAAAGACCGTGAAAGGTTGATAACATCCAATGGTCAACTCCAAAAGGCTATGTCTCAGGAGAAAGACAAAATCGATGCCAAGTTGGAAGAGGCATCGGTCCAGTGGGTCCAAGAGATTCTGAAACTTGATGAATCTCTTGCATCAGAGAGGAGGAAGAGGGAAACCCTTCAGGAGAACTGTGACGATTTGACCATATTATGTGTCGATCAACTCAAGGATGCTCTGGAAGAGAGGTACACAAGCCAATGCAACTTGGTGGCTGCCATGAATGAAATGAAGCAAGACGTCTCCAACGTCGAGAAGTCTTTTGAAGAGGGAAAAAACCATCTTTAATAATGAGCTTGAGGAGTTGAGAACAAAATGCAGTCAAATGGAGAATGACTCCAATGACGCCAAAGCGAAGGTGGTGTCGTTGACGACTGCCTCTCAGAATTCACAACGGGAAAATTGTGGCCTTGTGGCCACAATCCAGTCTTCCGAAGAGGCTGAGGAAACCAGGGAGAATGAGTTGACCACTAAATATAATCAATTCGAGATTGCTAAAGGTGACGCCAAAGCGGAGTTAGTGTCACTAACAGCCGACTTCCATAAATTGCAGTGAGAGAATGTTGACCTCAGGACCAAAGCCCAAGCCTCGAAATATTTGGAGGATTGCAAGAAGGATTGCGTTCACAATTGAAGGCTTCAATCGCTTTGGCCACAGAGGTGAACGAATACAGGCTCCTCTGGTAAAGCCAGAAAGCGGAGAAAGTGGTTAACATGGTGGCCACGGTGACTGCGGTCAATGATAAATTGACCAAGGACTTGGATGAAAGAAGGAGTCTGGCCAATTAAGTTGCTAAGATCGTGGATGATCTAGAAGCTCAAGGTCGACGCCGAGAAAGGTTAAGAAATCTCGGAATAATCCCCACTTCGCAAGGATCACAGGAGTTTCAGGTGCCAAATGGACCCGTTGTTAAATCAACCTGGCAGAGCGGATTGGTGTCTGAAAGTAGATACCACCGAGTCACACCAACAGTCGGAACAGCCACCCCTTCGCACGAGGTACCAAATGAAACCGTAGCTGGATCAAGCAGACGGACGACATTGGTGTATGATAGACACCCCCGAGTCACAACACTCGGATCAGTCCCTCCACTGCAAGAGGAGAGAAGAATGTTTGTCAATATCGGTTGAGAAGGACAGAAATTGAACTGAACAGAGGATGGGAATGCAGATCACGGATGAGGAAATCAGGGGCGAGGACAGGAGACAAAATGCAGGGATGTGATAGACCACATATCAAAGGGGAACACGATTAGTCTGGGTTTAGAGTTCAATTTGGTATAATCGGGCAAAGGGGGGATCAAACAAGGGAGATTAATAGATGCCGTTCGAAATCCACTGGATTGATGCAAAGGACATGCATTGGAAGAATATTGATAGCCCAGATTAATTTGAAGGTTGTCGTCTCAGAGGTCCATCATTCAGTTTAAAACGGGTAGGATCATTGATAAAGGTTTAAGGTGGCAATTCGCCTTTGAAAGGCAATTGTCAACAATTTTTGGAATGATAATCCTATCAGAGTTTTAAATTGGTGATGGTCTCTGGGATTTCCAGCATTTGAAACAAACTGAGCACCGATTCCGCTCATCTAGCAGTTGTATTCTTGATTCCAATGGTGGGTTATCCCCCAGTGATTGGTGGTTTTTCAATACCATTCACTCATAGAGGATCCATCCTGGAACACTGCTATAGTGAGCATACCTTTCCAAAAAAATACCAAAATTCATTAGAGGATTCTTTTAACCCACAGGTTCTTTTTTTTATAATCTAAAATTGATCTTAGTTTGTTTAAATTTGGTAAGAAAAAGTAGAGCTTGCTGAGCGTCTTTGGTCTTTTTTTATCCGGCGCTTTGTTGACGAAATGGAATCCATCAAGGATAGATACACAGAAGCTGGACAATGCCACTTGTTCCAGTTTTTGAATGAAGGTACTAATGAAGAAAAGGGGGCCTTTTTTGCTCAATTGCAAAAGTTAGGGGACCCATTGTCATTTTTAAAGGATGTTAAAGACGCTATTGCGTTCTCATCAAATGCTTCAAAAGCAAGACGATTCACGTCCTTGCCTTCCTCTTTATATCAATCAACCCTTACATGTGGTAAGGATCAGTTGGATCAATGGGAAAGAAAGGGTCTTGATTTGATCAGAAATGGTACCGTTGGTGTGATTTTAATGGCAGGTGGTCAAGGTACCCGATTGGGATCCTCAGATCCTAAAGGTTGTTATGACGTTGGGTTACCCTCTGGGAAATCATTATTCCAATTGCAAATTGAAAGAATCAGAAAATTGGAGATATTGGGTAATGGATCTATTCATTTATATATCATGACTTCACAACCGACGAGAGCTCCAACAGAGGCTTTTTTTGAATCAAATGGTTATTTTGGGTGGTCTAAGGAGAAGGTGACCTTCTTCAATCAAGGAACCCTGCCAGCAGTTGATCTAAAAGGTGAAAAGTTACTTCTTGGTCAAAATAAAGCCTCTCTGGTGGAAAGTCCCGATGGTAACGGTGGATTGTACAGAGCTCTTCATGATAATGAGATCTTAGCCGATTTCCAGAAGAGGGGGATCAAACATATCCATATGTACTGCGTGGACAATGTTCTTGTCAAAGTTGGAGATCCCGTTTTCATTGGTTATTCCTCTCAAAATCAGTTTGATATTGCCACGAAAGTGGTGAGAAAGGAAGAACCGGAGGAAAAGGTTGGTTTAATCGTTATGGATGAGGAGACTCGCTCTCCTTGTGTGATTGAATACAGTGAAATTTCCTCTGAATTAAGTCAAAAGAGAGATCAAGATGGCCTACTCTCTCTTCGTGCAGGTAACATTGTCAACCATTATTATAATGTTGATTTCCTAGTCAGGATGGTGCCAAAGTGGATTTCTTCAAGAACTTACTTACCATATCACGTTGCTAAAAAGAAGGTTCCTTATACCGATTCTCAAGGTAATTACATAAAACCGGAAGAAATCAATGCAATCAAGTTAGAACAATTCATTTTTGATGTTTTTCCATCTGTGACCTTGGAAAGGTTTGGTTGTTTAGAAGTTGATAGAAATGAGGAGTTTTCTCCTTTGAAGAATGGCCCTGGTGCAGGTGCTGATTGCCCGGAAACGTGTCGTTTGGACTGTTTGCAAAGATCAACCAGATGGGTAAAGGCTGCCGGCGGAAATCCATCCTCATTTGTGGATGTTTCTCCGTTGACTTCTTATGGAGGAGAGGGTCTTAATGCCTTGAATGATGTTAAATTTGATGATTTGGCCATTATTTAGATTTTACTGAGCAGATGAGTCTCTCCCTGGTATTTGCTGAGCAGAAGTGCATTTTATACAATGTTTTCTATTACAAAATATGGAAAAGAGGTTTCTTTATCTTCTGTTCATGGGAGGGGTAGTATCACCAAAGGACCAGCGAATGGACTCAATTGTTTTGGTTAATTAATTTGACCAAAACAGAATGAAGTTAGGTGGTCATCAAAGGAGTTCTTATTGGTCAATAAAGAGGAGATCTGATGTGGTGGAGTTGCACAACAGAAGGAGAAATATTTTTCATGAATGAACAACGTGATGATCACATGTCTTGATGCCACTTGATGATTTCTAAATGGTTCTGACATAATCACCGCTCCTTTCTATGGTTACTTATCCCTTTTCGCGTTATAACTTCAGGCGTTTTAAGATTGGTTTTCACATATCTTAACTCATGTACGGGATTATGGGGAATTTGAAATTTCTGCTCATTTCTTTCTGTTGTCAGGTACACTTAAATGGTTAAAGTACTCGCCCGTGTGGCTAAAAAAAGAATTACATGGTTTGGGAGATCTCCATTTGGGGAACATGGGTGTATATGGATGGGGTAGTGCACATGAAGTGTTGATCTCCTTTTTTTCGAAACATTATTGATTTTTTAAAGTTGAATTCATCGAATATGTGGTATCATGGCCTATGTGGTTTTAATGATGCCTAAAGTTCATCGTTGAATTATAAACAAAATAAATGCTTTCTTATATTCCAAACTTCTCTTTTATAATTTGATAGTCGTAAAGATGGGGTTAAAACAAAATTAACTAATATATACAGTCACTATAGAAGGTTCATGAAGACGGAAATTCGCTTCTCAGTGATATATGGTCTCACAAAGTTTTCCTAGGGAATCCTTATTCATCACCTGTTAGAGTTAAAGTTCGGTAATTTATACTAGGAGGATAGTAAGTTAATTCATTACTGAATATGAAGCAATGATTGATAAAAGATTATCTTGAATCTTTTACCAAGACTTTAGATAGGTTAACTGGTGGTTTAGATGTATGACATTAACCACTGTCCAACAAAATCAGAAAGGTATTTGTGCAGATGTGTTATTCATATAAACCATCATAAAATGACCTTTATTCTGAAAATATCCATAAAACAGAACTTTTATTGAGGATATTTCAAAATATTGTTCATAAATATGGATTTTCTTGTCTACCAAAATACAACTTTGTAAATACCGCATCCTGGTCCCTCAAAATAATAAATGGTATATCTTGAAAGATGGCTATTGCAGCAGCATGGATTTTTAACTATGACTAAATTTACTAGTAACGGTTAACTGGAATTCTCTTGACGTTTAAATGGATTCATTGTGTTTATTTTACATCTTGGATTTTCTAATTTTTCTACACACTTATTGGTTTTGATAAACTAATGATTTATAGCTAATTTTGTGTGAGTCTTCTAGGGAATAGAACATTACTCTTTTCTTTTAGATATATTAAATTTTGGTATGATTTGAAATCACTGCCAAGTGCAGCTCTCAAGAAGACGCGGCTGGCTTGTGGTCACAGAGATACACCATATCCAAAAAAACAGACTCAACGGAGTTCCCCTTCAAAGTCTATTCCATAGGTCAGTAAGATGACACGTATCTATCAGAAAAAAAGTGGGGTAATTGTCTTGTATAAAGAGGATATTAAGCCAACAGGTAAAGATTCACAGTTGAAATATTCACCGAAGAGATCACAAAGAAATATCTTAAAGATTCCATTACTTTCAAAAGCTGTTCACGCTTCAAGCGCTCTAAATCTGCTTATCATGTTTGTTGCTTGATGAACCATTAAACTTATATTTCCAAACTGTAAATGCCTGATCTCACATTTTCTCTTGACCGACACCATTATCAATTCCTAAATTTGAAATCCAGTCGAAGAGTCACTTTTTTCCTTTACCTTGTCAGCGATGGTTACTGAGCAAATGAACATTTCACACAATAGGCTGATGAGCATATGAGCATTGAGCGCTTTATTTAATTTCTACTGAGCACATGGCTTGTATCACCTCATCTTTTGCTCCGGGCCTCCGTATTTTTTAAATTACAAGCCTTATTCTTCTTCTTAAAACGATTCAAAAATGATTCAGGTTCCACCACCAGGAGCGGATTTTACCTCAATGGATACTCCTCATAGAGGATATCACAGAAGAACAATGACAGGGTTCACTCCACAAGAAATTAAAACAATTGATGCCAACATTCCATTAAGATGCCGTGAAATCTGGGAGAAGAACCAACTAAAGGGATTTAAAACAAAGGATGAGATTGAATCCAGATTCATCTCTCATGTTGAGACGACTTTGGCACGTTCGATGTACAATTGTGATGAATTGGCAGCTTATCAAGCGTTATCTAATACTTTGAGGGATCAGCTGATCTTACAATGGAATAAAACTCAACAATTGCAAACTTTGAAGGGTAATAAGAGGGTCTATTACTTATCCTTGGAATTTCTGATGGGTAGAGCATTGGATAATGCAATGATTAATTTGAATGTCAAGGGCTTATGCAATAAGTCGGTTGATGAATTGGGATTTAACTTGGAAGATGTTATTGAAATCGAACCAGATGCAGGTCTAGGTAATGGTGGATTGGGAAGATTGGCAGCTTGTTTCATTGATTCCCTATCGACAGGTAATTACCCTGGTTGGGGTTATGGGTTAAGATACAATTATGGTATCTTTTCACAACAAATTGTCGATGGGTACCAGGTGGAATCACCGGATTATTGGCTTAAATTTGGGAACCCTTGGGAGATCCCTCGTCTGGAAATTCAAATTCCGGTTGATTTTTATGGTAATGTTGATAAAGTCATTGATGCGAAGACAGGCAAAGAAAAATCACAATGGAATGCAGGTGAAAGAGTTTTAGCTGTGGCTTATGATTTCCCAATCCCAGGATTTGCGACTAGCAATGTTAACAATCTGAGATTATGGTCAAGTCAACCAACAAGAGAATTTGACTTTGCTAAATTCAATGAGGGAGATTATTCAAATTCCGTTGCTCAACAACAAAGAGCAGAATCCATCACCGCAGTTTTATATCCTAATGATAACTTTTATCAGGGGAAGGAATTGAGATTGAAACAACAATACTTCTGGGTTGCAGCCTCTCTTCACGATATCGTTAGGAGATTCCTGAAGGAAAAGTTACCATGGTCTGAATTCTCTGAAAAGGTGGCAATTCAGTTGAATGACACTCATCCAACTCTGGCAGTTGTTGAGTTGCAAAGAATTCTAATTGATTTGGAAGGTTTAGATTGGGATCAGGCTTGGGACATTGTTACAAAGACTTTTGGTTATACCAATCATACTGTGATGCAGGAAGCATTGGAAAAATGGCCAATCGACTTATTTGGTAACTTATTGCCAAGACATTTGGAGATCGTTTATGAAATCAACTTGAAGTTTCTACAAATGGTTGAAGCACGTTTACCAAAAGAAAGAGATCTTTTGTCTAGAGTCTCCCTTATTGAAGAATCTCACCCAAAAAATATTAGAATGGCTAATCTTGCCATTGTTGGTTCTCATAAGGTCAATGGTGTTGCAGAATTACATTCCGAATTGATTAAAACCACAATCTTCAAAGATTTTGTCGAGATCTACGGTGTTGAAAAGTTCACTAATGTCACTAATGGTATCACGCCAAGAAGATGGTTGAAACAGGCCAATCCTAAGTTGAACGAATTGATTGCCAAAAAGTTGGGTTCTGAAAGATTTTTAACGCATCCAAATGAATTGAAAAAGTTGCAACAATTTGTCGATGATGAAGAATTCCTACACGAATGGTCAAGTGTCAAATTATACAATAAAAAGAGATTGACCTCATTGGTAAAGAAACTGACCGGTGTTGAAGTCAACCCTGCCAATCTGTTTGACATTCAAGTCAAGCGTATCCATGAATATAAGCGTCAACAATTGAACATTTTTGGTGTTATTTGGAGATACTTACAAATTAAGGATACCCCTGCCGATGAAAGGGTGGATAAGTGGCTATCAAAGGTCGTTATTATTGGTGGTAAAGCAGCTCCTGGTTATTATGCCGCCAAAAAAATCATCAAATTGGTCAATGCTGTTGGGGAAGTTGTCAACAATGATCCAGATATTGGGGATTTATTAAAGGTTGTTTTTATTCCTGATTACAATGTTTCCAAGGCAGAAATTATTTGCCCTGCCAGTGATATTTCGGAGCACATTTCCACTGCTGGTACTGAAGCATCAGGAACTTCCAACATGAAATTTGTAATTAATGGTGGATTGATTTTGGGTACTGTGGATGGTGCAAATGTTGAAATCACTAGAGAAATTGGTGAAGATAACATTTTCCTCTTTGGTAACCTTGCTGAAGATGTGGAAGATTTACGTTATGAACATCAAATGGGTAGAATCACAATTCCAGATTCTCTTCAATTGGTATTTGATGCTTTGGAAAGAGGGATGTTTGGTGATTATGGGGAATTCAGAGATTTGGTTGATAACGTTAGATCTCACTATGATCATTATTTGGTCAGTGATGATTTTGAAAGTTACTTAGAAGCGCAGCAGACCATTGATAAGGAATTCAGAAATGAAAAGGAATGGACTAAGAAATCTCTTTTATCTGTTGCCAACATGGGCTTCTTTTCTTCTGACAGATGTATCAAGGAGTATGCTGAAAACATCTGGAATGTTGAACCTATTTTGGAAAATTAATCTGCAGGGTATTTTATTCATCTTATTTTTGTTAGCAAGATTATTGACTTATTTGATTTGATTTATTTGATTTGACTTATTTTATTTACATACCTATTTTTGATACTTTAATTGAACCATTTTTTGAAACCCAATGTTTCCTGATTCCTCTTGATTTATTGCATCCAACATTATTAATCCAGAAAATTATTTCAAACTCATCAAAACAATCCACTTTCATTTAGCCATGATATGCATATCCGAAATAATATATTTAATGATTTCTTTCCTTTGGTTGTCATCTCTTGGTAAAATTGTAACTCAGCTATCTTATTAAATATCCATTTTAGGCAGGAGTCCAAAAATTTTACATCAATCATATGGTAGGAATCATGAGAGGATTCAAAGAGGGAAGAAAATGATTCTAGTGTGATTGGTGGTGAAGATCCATCTTCACATCCTCCAAAATCATCGATTTCTTCCCTTTATTTTAGATTTGTTTTACTTATCGTACGTGTTGTATTAGACTTACCTTCATACATCTTTTTTCCGTGTATTTCATTCAGCTGATTCTCATTATAAATATGGGTATATTGAGTACTTCACCTCACTCACAAACAGGCCTTGTTTGTTGGTGCCACATTTAAAACTCTCTCTTTAATAATTTCGACAATTCGTAATTGGACATATTACCAATGTTATTTCCCAAGTCAGAACTGATTTCAAAACTTTCACCAGTGTAGGTTCTTGGAGTGGATGGTCCTAATATCATCCTCTTCAACAATTCATTTTCAACTTCTAGTTTCCTCATTTTTCTTTTGAATTCTTGTATTTTATTCTCTTCTCTTTCAAGAGCTTGGATCAATGTTTGCTCCCTTAATCGTATTTTAGATCTGAATCTGGCTGATGCTTGGGAATTTCTTCCCTTAGTTCTTGCATCATTAATCCTCCCCTTTACCTGATTTTCTTCATCTGATTCCGAAGTAGGAGTGATTGACAATGGTGTTTCACTTTGCGGTGAAATTGGATCTTGCTTAATCGGACCTTTATTATTTATTTCCTCCATTAGAAAGGATGCGGGATAGCCCCATATCCTCTTTAATTGAAAGCTTTCTAATCTAAAAATCCCTGAGCTGATTTCATTTTCGAACCCCGAAGAGGGGCCACACAATGAAAATGATGAGAAGTCACGTGATGTTCTTGTCAACGAAAGGAGACAATAAAAAGTGTAGACAAATGAAAAAGTGAAGGAATAAAACTAGCGCAGGGGGGGTAGTGAGTTGAGTGATGTAAAGTGAAGTTGTGTTTAAAAACATGGAATAACCAATGATATATTTGCGATATGGATATCATTATGTCAAGGCGGGTTTTTTGCTCATGTGATCCACAAATTGTACTCTAGGGATAGTCATAATAAGAAGTGTATGTTATATATCTAAAGAGCGCAAAACAGTGTTTAAACTGGTAGTGTTGATCAGTACCTGACAAGTTAATTTTGAGTAAACATCCGTTTGTTCATATCTTACATGTAAACTTAAGATTCTATCGTCTCATTAAATATGTTCACGTTGGTTCACTTGTCGGGATTTTATTGGAAACCATTTTGGGGAACTAGGGAAATTGAACCCTCATCCGATCATGCTGAAAAGTTATTGTTAACCAACGATAAACACTTCGTTCTAGTCCATTATAACCGAGCACTAATCAACAAACACATGACAAGTGTATCCTTCTAATGAGTGGTTTACCTGACAAAGTAGGTTGATTAGTGATCATGGAAAGTTGAACAGAAGTATACACTCGGATGAATAAAGAAAAGAAGTTCCTACTATTTTCTTTCTCCGGAAGGGGGAATCAGGATTTCCCTTTATATACCCTAATCATGTGGGTCTAGCTTTCTTGACTGACACATAAGGTTGTTTCAATATTTATCGGTTGATTCGATCGTTCACTAGGATCTGAGCCAAAACTCATCACGTGACTCATGATTTCACGATGGTGTGATAAGACTGAAAACGGAATGGAGGCAAAGTAGGTTTTTATTGAGAAACTCACTAGACACCGATTTTAGTGAATTATGATTAAATCATGTTGTGGAAGTATCAGGTGATTTCAATATAATTGAGTGCATGTTTCGATCTTTATTTTCTGTTGCTTTTCATAAGAATCAACCCCGGTTGATTGGTAAATATTATGCCTAAATTATTAAATATACCACTTGGGTGATATGTTTTATTATTGGATTGTCATCTAATGAAAGTATTGCTATAAAGTTGAATAATTTGCCTCTATCTATGGTTGGAGACAGACTGAAACCAATTATCAGAACTGGCGATAGATGTAGATTATATCTGTACTGGGATTCTAATGGAAGGTTGCTTGCATTCTCATTGAGTGAAATTCAAGTAAAATGAGCCATTTATTAAGAATTATCCAACTTACTTCTTACGAGTCCTCTTTCTTTCACGTTGACTGAGATTTGTTAATTTGCAATAAATGACCGTTATTAATCTCGTTGCAGAAGGTCAGACATTTCCTGTAGACTTTGAGATCATTAATGTTTCAACTTATATTGCCAACTTAGCCAGCAACCTCGGTTTTGACCAGGAAGAATCGGATGAAGAAGAAGACAACTTGATCCAAATTGACGGTGTGAAGGCAGAAACCTTGGAGTTAGTGCTCACTTGGTGCAAGCACCATCATGAAGTGAAAGGAAATCAACAACACGCACCAGTAGGTGATGATGATGATGATCTCAGGCCTGTCATAGTAGATTCGTGGGAGAGAACCTTCTTAGATAAGGATTCACAAACAATTCAGGAGATCATCATTGCTGCAAATTACCTCAACATCACCCCGTTACTACAAGTCAGTTGCAAGTATGTTGCCGAATTGGTGAGGGGGAGATCCCCACAAGAAATCATTGAGGCTTTCAATGCTGTCCAGGCCGCTCGTGAGGCAAGTGCCTCGGATCTCAACGCTACAAATACCACAACCGATAATTAAAATACGATAATAACGACGAAGGATTATTTGAGATATGTCAAAAGCCATTGCCAACTAGTAAAGGGATTTGCTTCCCTTCTCCATCTTAACCCCCTTTTATTATAAGGAGAGCCTGGAACTGGTACTCCGCAAGGTATTATTTTATCACTAGTGATGGGTTGAATATTGATACCGATACCACCATTTTTGCTTGCAATTTCACCGACTCCTAGTCTTTTCCCTTCCAAATCCACAAAGAGATAGAGGTTTCTTAGAATGTCCTGTCCTAATAAAATATAATCATCCAAATCGATATTTGATGTAGTGTATGAGTAGTATTCACTCAAAGTTCCATTGGAATATTTGACCTCCTCCAAAATATCCAACAGTTTCATCCCAATATCTACACCTTGAAAATTGAAGAATATGAGATCTTTGTCGTTGATGCATTCCCTATGGATAATATAAACAAAATTACTTGCCTGTTCAAATGGATAGGTGTCCAAAATTGCATCATATATCGTTTTCGGCAATACTGAATACGGAGAACCAGAGTCGAACAACACATTCATTGACCCAACCAATTCAGGATTTCCCCTTTCAAACCCGAAACCGTTCATCTGGCCCATGATGAAATTAGAAAAAACACTAAAAGGCTTTGTTTTGATAGCTGGGGCCACATCCATGATATATAGGGTTTCGTTAACCAATGAGCCTTTTTCCACACCACCAAATATCAAATGTGGTGATTTGCCATTTAGGTTTAAAGAATATGAAGCCATCTCAATGATGCCCTCTTTTTTTAGTTTAAATGGCAGGTTGAGATATTGGGACAGACCGTAAGTGTTCCCAGCTTCCAAACTTGGAAACCCCAACCCTAGTATATTATTGAAATTTGTAAAAGTTTCATTGATAAGAGCAAATTGCAAACCTTTTAGTTGGGTTCCACCAAACGCAATATCATCCTGGGCATAAAAACCAAAAGCTTGAGGATAATCCAAAAATTCACCATAGTAAGGAGATTCCAAATCCTTAAATGTGGTGGATTCACCAGAATTGAATTTACCCGTCAACACGCAAGTAGTGACTGAGCCTGTCTTTGGATTCAATTCCAAATCGAAATATTCACTGTATTGTTCTTTAACCCCACCCAACCTAATCACCTTGGAGAGATCCTCTTTGATTGCATCTCTGTTCAGAATGTGGAAATTTCTTTGCTGAACAGAGTAGGTGGTGGTTGTTATTGTAGTTGAGGATTCGGGGTGTTGTGATTTACCTAACCATTGCGCTTTTGGTATATTTAAGTTGATAGAATCACCATTGCAATTAAGGTTTTCAATTCCATTAATGAGCAAATCTGCTGAACCGGTGTCTATCATAACCTGAACCTCTTGCTTATTGGATCCCACTTGGATTACCAACTCATATTCTATAATATTATGTGTTAGTGAGACCACATTGTTGTCTCTTCTTAAAATGTGGGTTCCCATAACAGTTTCTTCAACGTGTGGATTCAAGTCTAAATGTATAACTCCTCCACTTACCAACGAAAGTATCAACAAATAGGGAAAAGTTTTGAGATTCATATTAAACTGGGTTTTCTTCAAAATAAACATCATCAGAAAAGAAATTAACCATCACGACAAGGAGTATTCTTATTCGATACAAGTTTTTTTCATGAGCCATATTGACAGTTACATATTAGGGCCCCTGGTATCCCAATTAAGAAGGTTCGAGCGTTACAAACATGTTTCATCCCAATTTTTTAAACACCAGTAATCTTATTGTTTTTTTTGCTCATTCGAATGAATATAAACATGTGGCCTCCAATTTCCAGTAAAAATTGGCTCAAATTGCTGAGCAAATGAGCCACACCTAAACACTCAATAAACAACCGGTATCCTCAACAGTATAAATAACTTTGCTGCCGATCCCAATTCTCATAATACAAAAGGCATGATCAAAAAAGTTCATGCAGAATTGTTTTAAAAAATTACCGTCTTAAAATTGTCCCCAAATATAAACAAAAACTCGATCAATATCATCCATACAAAGAAGAAAATTGCACAAATCATTTACAATTCTTGAAATATCCTTTTTTTTGAAGTGCCTCTAAAACGAATTGAATGTCACATGAATTAGCCTTCATCTCTTACTTTAATCACAAATCTCGAATCAAGATCTTTTTTTTTCTCGTGGCCAAATTTGCCACCTTTCGCCATCTTCGCTTCTTCTGAAAGATGGCCCAAGATTTTGTCATCAGTGACACCATTGAGGAGTCACAGCTTTTGATTCCTCGCCATTTGTGGCAAAGGCCATATGTGTTTCCTTTTCTCTTCATTTACCCATGTTATTACCAACTGTACAGTACTTATTACGACGTCTTGTTTGGTGGAAGAGAATGGGTGTTCATTTATACTCTCTTGCTGGTCTCAATCCACGCGGTGATTTGGCTGCTACCAAGATGGAACTTGAAGATGAAAGTTCTTTTCCAATACCAAAAAGTGGACAAATTGACAGAAGCCACGCATATTCTAATGAAGGCTAAGCCAACTCATGGAATGAGTGAAATTTGTGGCTTTGAGGCATCCAATGGCCAATTGTCATTGAAATATCAAAAAAGAAAATACATCTGGAATAAACAAATTCAAAAGTTTTCCCCTCCAAAGTTCTTTGTTGATGATGAAAAGTTGACAATTAAAAATTTGAAGGCATGTAGGGGGCTAAATGATGGCCAAATCCCGGATCTGTTGAAACATTATGGTAAAAACATCTTTGATATTCCAATCCCAACTTTCTTGGAGTTGTTTGTTGAACATATGTTGGCCCCATTTTTTGTCTTCCAATTGTTTTCCATCTCACTCTGGTTGATGGACGAAATGTGGTATTTATCGATCTTTTCCTTGATCATGTTGTTCTCATTTGAAGCAACCACCGTTTTTCAAAGAAAATCTACAATGACCGAGTTCCAAAGTATGGGGATTAAGCCATACGACATTTTTGTCTTCAGAAACGGTGAATGGGTGACAATTAAAACAGATGAGCTTCTTCCTGGTGATATTGCCTCAATTGTTAGAACTCCTCATGATGATTTATCCATTCCTTGTGATATGCTATTGCTCCAAGGTTCATGTATTGTCAACGAAGCCATGCTTTCTGGTGAATCAACCCCATTATTGAAGGAATCAATCGAAAATAGGGAATCTGACTCTAAATATGAACCAGAAACCTTGGATAAGGGCTCCTTATTACACGGTGGTACTTCTTGTTTACAAGTCACTGCTCCTGAAAACCCAACCATTAAAGTGGCCCCTGATAACGGGGCCATTGCCATTGTTACAAAAACCGGTTTTGAAACCACCCAAGGGTCCTTAGTTAGAGTCATGATTTTTTCTAGTGAAAGAATGTCGGTTGCCAATAAAGAAGCGTTTTTCTTTATCTTGTTCTTGTTAGTCTTTGCTGTTATTGCCTCCAGATATGTCTGGATTGAGGGTACAAAGATGGGTAGAGTTCAATCCAAATTGATTTTGGATTGTATCATTGTCCTCACCTCAGTTGTTCCACCAGAGTTACCAATGGAATTGACAATGGCTGTTAATCAATCTCTTGCCGCTTTAGCCAAACATTACGTTTATTGTACGGAACCATTCAGAATCCCAGTTGCTGGGAGAATTGATGTTTGCTGTTTTGATAAGACGGGGACTTTGACTGCAGAAGATCTATATTTCGAAGGTTTGGCAGGATTCAACCCTGAAGATAAGGGTCATTTGGTCAAATGTGAAGATTCAAGCGTTCCTCCAGTTACCCTGGATTTGTTAGGCTCTGTCCACGCGTTAGTGAGATTGGATGATGGTGATGTCGTTGGTGATCCAATGGAAAAGGAGACCGTCAAGGTTTCTGGTTGGAAATTAGCCGAAAAGACTAAGAATATTATGGAGGGCCACAATAGAAAGATCCAAATTTTGAAGAGATTCCAATTCTCTTCCGCTTTGAAGAGATCGTCTGTTATATCTAAGGTCAATGACAAAATATTGGTTGGTGTCAAGGGTGCCCCAGAAACCATTGGGGAGAGATTAATTGACATCCCGGCCGATTATGAGGCCACATACAAGTTATTCACTAGAGCCGGTTCAAGGGTTTTAGCTCTTGCTTATAAATATTTGGAGAACGAAAAATCCATTGCAAAGTTCGAAAGAAAGGATATTGAATCTAAGCTAATCTTTGGTGGTTTTATTGTCTTCCACTGTCCAATGAAATCCGATGCCATTGAAACCATCCAAATGCTGAACCAATCCTCCCACAGGTGTGTTATGATCACTGGTGATAACCCATTAACCGCTTGCCACGTTGCCAAGGAAGTTGGTATCATCACAAAAGACGTTTTGATTTTGGATAAACATGGTAATCAGGATAAATTAGAGTGGAGAAATGTTCAAGAGACTAAGGTGATTCCATTTGATATCTCTGAAATGTTTGATACGGAGTTCTTGAGATTGAACGATTTGTGTATCACAGGTCATGCCCTTTCTGCATTGAACGATCACGAACAATTAGCCCAACTGATTAGGCATACTTGGATTTACTCCAGAGTGTCTCCATCCCAAAAGGAACTTGTTTTGAACACTTACAAATCACTTGGTTATAACACATTAATGTGTGGGGATGGTACTAATGATGTTGGTGCGTTGAAACAAGCCAATATTGGTATCGCCCTTTTGAATGGTACTGAAGAATCCTTGAAGCAAATCCAGGAGAATAAGAAGATCGAAGGTTTCCAAAAAATGTATCAAAAGCAATGTGACTTGATGAAGAGATGGAACCAACCTCCACCGAAGATTCCATTGGCGATTGCTCATTTATACCCAGCTGGTCCTTTGAACCCCCATTATTTGAAGGCTCTTGAGGCCAAGGGTACTGAAATTACTGATGAAATCCGTGCTGAAGTTGAAAAGGCCAATCTACAACCAATTCCACGTGCAACCGCGGATGGCATGCCACCAAAACAGAATGTGAGTGACATGGCTGAATCATTGTTGTCCAGTTTACAAGAACAACAACTGGATGAAGAAGCACCAGTGTTGAAATTGGGGGATGCCTCTGTTGCCGCTCCATTCACCTCTAAATTGTCGAATGTTTCCACTGTCGTTAATGTCATTAGACAGGGGAGATGTGCTTTGGTTTCCACAATTCAAATGTACAAGATTTTGGCGTTGAACTGTTTGATTTCTGCTTACTCCTTGTCTGTCTTATACTTGGCCGGTATTAAGTTTGGTGATGCACAAGCTACAGTGTCTGGTATTTTATTGTCGGTTTGTTTTATGTCGATTTCTAGGGGGAAATCTGTTGAAAAATTGTCAAAGGAGAGACCTCAACCGGGTATTTTCAACATATACATTATGGGTTCTATTCTGGGTCAATTTGCTGTCCATTTGATAACTCTCATTTATATCACAAGACAGATTTACATTTTGGAGCCAAGAGAGCCTCAAATTGATTTGGATAAGACTTTCTCCCCATCTTTGTTGAATACTGCCATGTTTTTGGTTCAATTGGCCCAACAGGTGAGTACGTTTGCTGTCAATTATATTGGTAGACCATTCAGAGAGGGAATCACTGAAAACAAGGGTATGTACTATGGTTTACTGGGTGTTTCCTTCCTTTGTATTTCCGGTTCCACTGAGTTTATTCCTGAGTTGAATGAGGCTATGCAATTTGTTCCAATGACTGATTTGTTTAAGTTCAAATTAACTGTGTCAATGTTGTTGGATTTCATCATTGCATGGGCCATTGAAATTGTTTTGAAATACTACTTCATGGACTTCAAGGCTGCTGATATTGCTTCTAGAGAATTGGATGATGACTCCAAGTTTTTGGATTCTTATCAAGAAAAGAAGCAACAATAATCTCAATAATCTTCCCTATTTATATAGACTAATACTGTGTATGTTTTCAATTAAATTTAATAGGATAATGGTTCGTTGATTCAATTAACCCTCTTTAAACTTGTACCTTCTATTCTTACCATCTATTTGATATACCATTCCTATTAACCTTGCTTTCTGCAGTATGAACCATTATTGTCTTTGCTGTGCTGAGAAATTCATCAATTTTTTCTCCGCTGAAGACCACATTATCGGCTACAATTAAAATGAGAGGTACGTTCAAGAAAACTAGGTATTACAGTGGCCTTTAAAGTGAGATACTAACCTCATGCAGATTATAAATTAGTTGTATTGGGTGCCGGTGGTGTTGGTAAGTCGTGTTTAACAGTTCAGTTTGTTCAAGGAGTCTACATGGACACGTACGATCCAACGATCGAGGACTCTTACAATAAAGAGGTGGAAGTAGATGGAAGAGCATGTAATTTGGAGATTCTGGATACTGCAGGTGTGGCCCAATTTACGGCGATGAGAGAATTATATATCAAGAACGGTCAAGGGTTTTTATTGGTTTACTCTGTGACGGATAAAAAGTCATTGGAGGAATTGCTGGCAATAAAGGAGCAAATCACACGTATTAAGGGTACTTCTAATGTTCCGATGGTCTTGATTGGTAACAAGTGCGATTTGAATGAGGAAAGACAATTGGAACCGGAGGATGGTATTGAAGTTTCCAAGTCTTGGAATAAGGTGCCATTCTACGAAACTAGTGCAATGTATAGGATGAACGTGGATGATGCATTCATTGATATCGTCAGACAGATTATTAGAAGGGAGGTTCAACAACAACAACAATTGGAAGATGATGGAGGAAATGGAAGGGATACCCAACCGGCAGAAACGAAATCACCGAACGTCAGCTTGAAGCTGAGCCAGAAGCCTGACCAGGCCAAGAACGGTGTGTCATCCTCCACTGTCAAAGCAACTGCCCAGCAACAACCACAACAAAAATCTAAACCAAAAAAGAAGAAGAAGAGGTGTGTCATATTATAAGCCAATTTTTTACCATGTTTACAGATTATATTTTGCATCGTTTATATTTTATTGATAAGTTTGGCTCCGGTATGAGGGATTTACGCATGAGATTTAAACGAGAGAAGGTTCATCTTTTAATTGGATGGGAGAAAAAAAGTTGACAGCTGAGGGGTTCGAACCCTCGCCTCCGAAGAGACCAGGACCTTAACCTGACGCCTTAGACCACTCGGCCAAACTGCCAATTGATGTTTGGTTCAAGCCCACTCACCCTACTAAGCTTCTTTATAGTCTTGGCAATCAGCAGCCTCAAGTGAAATTATTTGACTCTTTTTCTTTTTATGACTTTTTGGCACTTTGTGATAAATGGCGTACATGATATGTAAAAATCCTATCTAAATTATTCATTAATATACAAAAGATACATAAAAGATGTTAGGGATTTGCCTCCTTTTATAGCAAGTATTGATTATTAATTGGGGTGAATTCCTTGTTAACACTTGGTCAACAGTAACTCCACCCTTTTTGCCATTAACACGTCATGAGGCTTTAATGGGGCCCACGCCAGAAGTTTTTTCCTCCTACCTTTTTTCAGCCATACAGAGACATAATAGTTGTAGCTAAATTGCAATAAAGGAATTTAGGTTAAAATATCCCTTCATTGGAATGTTAAGGTTCGTATGTAAGTAGATTCAAAAAGGCTACTTCTTCAATACACAATATGTATAGGTGGAACAGGATTCTCGATCTTTTATATTGGATCGAGGCTTATCTTTAATTAGTCTGCTGTTTACCTTATGCCTCTTCGGAACGGGTCGCGTAGTTTCCGGTTGAATATAACTCTGCTCCCAAGAAATGCCGTGTTTCAATCTTCGTAAACTAAAGACATATCTCATGAATCTGCCACCATTGCACGGTTCCTTAATACATACAAAACCTTTAACTTGGAATCTATGGAGGGATGGCCGAGTGGTCTAAGGCGGTAGACTTAAGATCTACTGGGTTTTCACCCGCGCGGGTTCGAACCCCGCTTCCTTCATTATTTTTTCCTGTTCTCAGGACATTTTAGTAGCCATGTAATATCTTAAGATACAAAAAGGAGCCTTTAATTATAGCCGGAAATATCCCATCCCTTAATCATATCCAACCAAGATGTTTCTTTCTCTTCATCATCATCATTACCCTCATTCTCTTTATTACGGCCTCTCCAAATTTCCATCATTACCTGCTTTCCAATCCATTTATGACCAGCAACAAACCAAGTTCTACCTAGTTCATCATATCTCTTCTGTAGGAGAGGATCAATTGCATCCGAGCCCACCAAAAAGAAACACCAAAACGGCGGAGAAATTTTCATATCCCTTAAGAAGTTCCCAGTCATGCTCAATTTTTTCAACTCCTCTAATTGTTTGATTGTAGAAAGTACATGGTCTTGTAACAAAGTAGGGTCAACTTCCTTAATCAACCTAAAGAAAAACATTAGTGTAGAATTGTAGACCGAAATAGTCAAATGGTAAAGAGCCTTATGAAATAAACTGTGAAATTTTAAACCTCCATTTACATCCTTTTCACCCTCCTCATAGAGATCCCAAGGTAATTTCCAATTCATTAAATGCTCCTCAATGTCGCAACACAATTTGGGAAAATTTCTTGGAAATAATTTATTTCTCAAACACCAGTTTCTATGGTCTGCCAGTTTCAAAGTCCTTTCGAGCAACTTCAACAAGGATATAGGTATCCCATAACTTAACTCCACTGAAGAAACCCCATTTTCTCCAAAGTGGGCACTGGATGGTAACACAATTTTAATGAGCTTATTATGCTGATCTTCCATCATCCTCATATCTCCGTTGGCATTTCGACTAGTTAGACCAGCTAACGTTTCAATTTTAAAATTCAATCCCTCAACCGTAGACAACGATAGATGAATGGAGTCACTGGTTTTTGAATCATGACTGTTATCATCATCGTCCTCAAATTTGTCCCCTTCATAGTCAAATTTCAATGAGAAGATCCTTGGTGGTTTATCCTCAATCAAGGGTCTTTCTACTGGAATCTTCAACAGGTCAACATTATAATCATCCAGTAGAGATTCACTTTCATAGACATCATCCCTCTCATCATCCTCATTTTCATTTCCTTCTGTTATTATTTTTGCTATGGGGTTTATTTCAATTTTAACATGCTGCCTTTCTTCAAAATAATCCTTCAAATCAAAACCCTCCATTAGATTATAATCAGGTTGGAGATCCTCATATCCTGGATCGTCAATTTTATAGTGGTCCAAGTCAATTGTCGAGCATGTTTTGAAAAACACATTCATGTACCTAAACCAGAGAAGAATGCTTTCCATTTGTTCATCGTTGGTCCTCAGCTCTTGATAATATTGGTCAACCCTTTGAAGAATGGAGTAAAGCATTCTGTAGTTATGAATAATATCAACATAAGAGTCCTGATAAATTGCCAATATGATTGTGATAGCAAACTCCTTCAAAAATCCCATCTTGTATAGCTTGCCCATAACCTCATTTCCCTTTCCATCCTTAATAAATGGTTTTAGTAATTTTGCTAAATAAATCAAAGACATCTCCCTAAATGCAATGAAGGACTTAAAATAGAAGAGAGAGGCATCGTAAATGGCATGTTCGTTGAATAGAATTTTGTATTGAGAAAACGAAGTGATTGATAATGCAATCATGCAGAAGGTTCTTTTCAAAATGTCACAATAACCCTTGAACTCAATATCATCTCCCTTGATACCAATTGACGACTCAAAGACCAGTAGTTCACCGACGATTTTGTATAAAAAGGGGATGAGAACCATATCAAACAAACAACCGTTAAAACTCAAATACATTATATTTGGTTGTGATTTAACGAATAGTCGAACCAATTCTTGAACTCGATGTAATCTTAATAAGCCCGTAAAAGTATAAGTGGACGTATTATTGACATGCGAAACACTCAAAGCCTTGATAACACTATTAGATCTAGATGAAATTTCGGCCTTGATGGTCTCATCGCTCATGTCCATTTTGTCAACTATCCTATTCTTTAGTTTCTTTTCTGTGCCATACAATTCACTAAATACGGTATGTTCAATTCGGGCCCAGTCATCCGTAATGACATCGCTTGAACCCATTAAAGTTTGATATGTCAACATTGCATCTATCTTTAACCTTGGATGAATCCAAACTGACCTGGGAATAATGGCATCATTTTTCTTCAAATTATCCCTTGGGCTATGTGGATCTGCAAGTGAAAATGCCATCTGGACATGTGTAGCAGATTGATTTTCTGAGCTCCAATCAATTTCACCTTGTGGTACCTCTGGTATCTGAGGGTTCAGTGGTTTCATTATTCTTGAAATGGGTGGCAGTTTATCCACCTTTGCTTTTCTGACGTTGAACCGGATTACTCTAAAGGGACCTCTACTCATTTCAGCATTTTCTGCAGATAAATAATCCAATTCATTTAAATCTGGATCCATATCCTGAAGGCGACTGTAAATTTCTCTACGTTTAATAAACTTCATAAAAGGGATTAAACGTCTCTCAAGTTTACTTTTACCCATTTCCTTCTCTTTCTTTAATTCCCCCAATTGCCCATATTTATCAATTACCAAGGGGTTTGAAAACTTTAATTTGATATTATAGCCACCGCATATCATGTTGGATTTTTGACATCTGACGCAATGGGGTCTTAGTCCGTCACACTTGATTATATGTTAGTATTGGTAATAATGGTAATTAGATGATTTGTTTTCCATACTTTAACCTTCCTTCTTCTACAAGTATCACATCCAGTGAAAGTTCTTGTTTTGAACCCAGTAGTTACTCGGCTCTCCAATTTTGCCGACATTTAATGATCTTATATATATATAAGAAGTATAATCTCAAGAGATCCGATTTTTCAGGCAAAGTGAAAACCAAGCTAAATGCTCAGCACATTATGCCTTGTAATCAATCTATGCTTTGAGATGATGTGCCATTGAATATCAACTTTCTTACTTGACTATTGACATAAAAGAAAAGAGTTCTTAGCGGGATGGAATGCTTGTGAGAAATCCAAAGATAAAAAACAGTAAAAAAGCCAAATATAAAAATCAATCCAAGTTATCAAATGAAGTATCTATTGTTTCAACCTTCCTCAATTTATTATTATTTTTTGAGGGAGAAGAGGACTTTCTCTTCTTTGTATTCAACTTGGCCATCAGGTTAGCGGATTCTAAATGCATATCCTTTTTATTTAGTGTTGAACTATTGAGTTTGCCCAATGGGGTCTTTTTAGGACTTGGGGTTGAGGAATATTTCTCGACAGTTTTGGAGCAAATAAAGTCGAGCTTTTCTTGAGCAATGCTAGACTTAGACTTCTTAGATTTTGTCCTACTTCTTGATGGAGTGGAGGACGGAGTGGAATCTGCATGAATTTCAAAAGTAGGCTTCAATGGTGATGATTTAACATTGTGGATTATATTGAAGGATTCACCAAAATCCGAATCAAGCAGGGAAACGTTGGAGTCCACCAAATTCTTTCTCTTTTTCTTCTCAAGCTCTTTCTTAAAGTTGGCAATTTGGTCATTTAATTTACCAATTTCAGACTTGTATTTTAACTTCTGAGCATCTAACTGGTGATTCAATTCGTTTATCTTATTCGATTGTACAGACCTCTCAACTTCCATTTCCTTCTTTAAATCACTCGCATTGGAAAGCTTATCAGATAAAGATGTTTTCTCCTTTTCAAGAGTTTCATTTTTAGACTTTAATTCCTCGACAGTTTTATAATTCAGATCTTTAAAGTGATGATAATCTTTCTTCTCTCTTACCAACTCCTCGATTTTTGAATGAAGAGCATCTAAGTCCATTTGATTGCCATCAATTTGCTCATAAAGCTCCTTGATGGTTATTTCATACGAGATGAGCCTTTCTTCATCTATATCGGGGGTTTTAGATTTCTTGAGCTCTTTTTCAAGGTTGGCAATTTGGTCCTCAAATTTCGATTGCTCTTCAGTCAACGTTGTTGCAAATTCAGTTTTCATCAAGTTAACGGTACTTAAATGTTGGTCCTTTGAATTCTTCAATTGATCTTCAAGTTTGCATTTCATACCCTCAAGGGACTCCACTCTGAATCTTTCCATTTTCAAATCTTCTTCAAGCTTCTGTATTGATTCAGAATAATCATTGGCACTCTCATAAAGTTTATTAGAAATAGAATCCATTTCGCCTCTTTTAGATTCAAGTTCAGCCAATGATTCCGATAGCTTCTTCTCAATTTCACTATTTTGAATATTTTTGGTGCCCAACTCTTTGAGAGATTTCTGCAATTCAATTTTTTCGTCCCTTAATTGATGAATAGTCTCTTGGTTTGACTTCAATTTATCCTTTAATTGACTCAATGATTCCTCGCTTGCCTTCAAATTACATTTCGCCTCCAATAAATTTGTTTCAATTTGCTCACTGGTGGAATCCTTGAGTTCTAACTGTCTGTTCAAATCTTCAACTGATTTCTCTAAACTCGATTTGTGTCTCATGAGTTGGTTCAAGGATTCTTCTCCAGCTGTCAACTTTGTCCTCAATTCCGTTAAAAATTGCTCGTTGGTCTCCAATTTCGAATTCAATTCGGAAATGATTTTGTCCCTAGACTCCAATTGGGTGTTTAATTCGATAACCTCCCTCTTGAGATCTTCAATCTCTAATTTCAAAACCTCAATTTCTTCCTGGTACCCAACTTCCTTATCATTGGCAGACTGGAGTTCTGTTTCCATTGTAGTGATTCTCAATTCCAACCCTTCATTTGAATCCTTTATTTGAGATTCTAATATCAGCTTGTCTCTGAAAACGATTTCCAGCTCTTCCTCAATGGCATGTGACTTCTTTTGAGTTAAATCGAAGGCCTCTTGGACTTTTTCCAGATCGTTTTTCATTTCGTTTATTTTCTCCTTATAAGTAGTTCTTTCCTGATCCAGTTTTTCATTCAACTCTCTAGCATGACCATCTTTTATCATATTAATTTCCTCACGATGGGAATTTTCCAATGTTTGCAATTTCATCGCATTCAAATCCGACATTTCCTTTCTAATCTTAGTTTCAATTAATTGATTTTCCTCCCTCAATGAATCATATTTATAAGTAAGAGTATTGACCGTTTTCTGATGGGTGCCCATGCTGACTCTGCGATCGGTGATTGGTTTGGAAATTCTCCTCTTCAAATCCTGGTATTTGATTGGATTGATGTATCTCAAAGTCTGGTGGACAAGTCCCTGTTCTCCAAATGGATCCAGAGTAACTACTAAAGCAACATCAATGTTAGATTTGATATGATCTGTCATAATTAGTCTCGTTAACTTATTTGCCCTTAGTGAGGACATGTTAAATTGTTTGATAGCAAGACTTTCTAGGGATAAACCTAATGCTGTCATACTATTATTTGTATGATTGGCTTCTTTTAAAGCTCTTCCCTTTGTTTTAGAGCTTTTCGATCTTTCCAAACCAGCTAAATCCGCTATGGTCAATCTACTGCTTTTTCTAACATTACCATAGAATTGGTGCAAATCAATAAAAATAAAACAATGGGATCTCGAAGAGGTTGGATTTGTGTTCGTTCCACATGTTTGACGTCTGGTCAACCCTCTTTCAACTAAATCAGTGGCATTTGTAAGGTTATTACAGAGATATCTTGCCATATGATGAGGTCTCAGTTTACCATCCACTTTGTCTGAAATGATCCCCAAGTCAACTTTTTGATTGACTGGTGTTTCCATCAATAAATCACTGATTTTATCCATATGGATTTCAAACATCGAAATTGTGATAGCTTTGTTTGCATGTGAAGTAGATGATGGAATTTCTTCACGGCTTGATTGCAAATTATGCACTTCGGGCATAAGTTCTTTCACTTTTGTATCCTCCAATAATTGGCCCTCCAACTCTTGGAATATATGGTGTAGGGACTGATGAAGAATTGAATTCACATTCTTGAGAAGTAGATGTGTTTTACCCGAGTTTGTTGGCCCCAGAGTGAAGATAAGAGAATCTTTGCTTTTCAAGAGGTCGTTTTCAATGAATGGCTTTGCAATAGAGTCGAAGATCATCCTGTTCTCTTCGTTATTGACATTATTGAACACCTTGGTGAAACCAAACTTGGTTTGAGTTTTTGAAAATTCTATGGAATTTGGCGAATCGACCGGGATTTTGAACAGCGTATTCTGTCCCTCTTTCGGGTCCTTTTTTAACACCAAATACGTTTTCATTCCTTTAGATGATGCGTTTACACCAGGAAAAGAGGGTTTCCAAACAAAAACATTTTTTTTCCTAATGAGGAAATACATAAACATCAATAGAATCGTATGCTATTTAGCCTTTTGAATGAGGTTTTCTTGCGAAAAGAAGCTCAACTGGGTTCAAATACGACTAATAATATATATTTTCCTTTTTTCTCTCGAAAATGGCGCTGTTGGGGAATAAATAAACAATGTTAGCATAATATGCAACTACATCTTAACGAACGTTTTTTTACAAGAAAATGAGCTCAATGGATTTTAAACTTCAATAAAACTGTAGAAGCCTCCTTAATTTCAAGAAAAAACCTTCTTGAAAGCGAAGGCAAACAAAAAAGCAAAACTGCCCAAAATTTCACAAAATATATACCACTTCAACAAGAAAATTTAACTCTACCATTTCAACTTATCCTAATGAGACCACTCCACTAAGCTGACGATCATATATTAGTTTTTTTGCCAATTTTAAAATTTCGAACCTGAACTTTTTTTCCCCTTGGATACTTCAATGCTTCTTGATATAGTAAATGAGTGGGGTTGAAAAGGATAGCGTAGAGGCTAAAAAGAGAGCTTTGGAATCAGACGATGATAGCTGCCCATTAGAAAATAAGAAACAGAGATATAATGGTTTGGAAGGAGACGCATCACGGATAAAGGAAGAGAAAGGGACGAAAGAGAAAGAGGAGAAGAAGGAATTGGTGGTAGAGGAAGTTGCAGCGGAGCAAAAGGATGCACCAGAGGTCGAAAAAACCGGGGAAGGGAAAAAGGATGAATCGGAGTTAAGGGCCCCATTGGAGGAGAAATCAAAGTATGTGTTTGGTTCCTCAACATCGTTTGGTCAAATGAACGGGTTTAAGATGCACTCTGGAGGGTTTTCATCTTGGGCAGATGATAAAGAAAAGGATGAGGAGAAGACGGGTGAATTGGAAAAAGAGAAAGAAGAACCGGATAAGAAGGGCGAATCTTCTCAATCAAAACCAGCGTTTGGCTCATCCTCGGTTTTTGGCTCTGGGTCTATGTTCGGTAACGCATTTCAGGAGGCCATTAATAAGAAGTCTATATTTGATGAAGAGAAGAAAGAGGGAGAAGAAGAAAAAGCAGGAGGAGGAGAAGGGGAAGAAAGAGAAGAGGAAGGGTCAAAAGAAGAAGAAGACCAATCAAGAGACGTTTATCAAAAGGTTCATCTTGAAAAACAAGAGATGAAGTCGGGTGAAGAGAATGAAACAACTTTGTTCAGCGCAAAGGCGAAATTGTACTATATGGAGCTATCTAAATCGTCAGATGGGTGGAAAGAAAAAGGGATTGGTATTATTAAAATCAATAAATACAATGAGTCGCCATCCAAGTTATATTCTTCAAGGTTGGTCATGCGTCAGGATGGTAACTTGAAGTTGATCTTAAACTTGCCATTGATCAAAGCTTTCAATATCGTCAAGGGTATGCCTTCGTCATTACATGCAGACAAGTTTTTGCGTATTCAAACTGTGGATGGGGAAGAGCCAATTCAGTATGCGCTGAAGTTACAGGTGGATAACGTTACTGCGTTGTACGATTCCATTCAGAGTCAAATCCCAAAATCAGAGTAGTTGTTTAACAGTTTCACTAAGGTCTGTGGGAATAGCCTAATTTCCGTTGTATAGGCAGTCTAAAATCTACGGAAGGAAGTTCAGTCCAGTTATCGTTTAGCAGCACTCAAAAGAGTTGAAAAAACTCTATTTTCAAATGGCTTCCTCTGTAATCGAAAATTACCAGCTGCAAAGGCATGAATAAGGACGCTACATACAAACTGTTTAACATTTACCGATGTATCTTATCCATACAATGGTATAGCCATTCAAAAATCACATACAGTAATACTCGCCAGTTCGAATACAAAAATCTAAAAAAAAGAGAAGTCGTAAGCCGAAAAGGGAGATAAGATTCCGTTACTTTTGCCAGTCATTCAATTCTCTATCTAATCCCTCAATAATATCCTTTGCCGATTCCCCAACATGTATCTCCCCGTACCTTTCACCACAAAGGTAAAAACCAATATCGGCTTCATCAAGTTGCAAAGATTCCAAAGTTTTCTTGATATCTTTATAGGCTTTGTAACGATATCCATACCCTGGCAACTCTCTTTTTTGAGATGCATTGTTTTCTTGTAATGCTTGAATAAATGGAGTGAGAACAGTACGAGCAGGCTTACCTGATATCAATGAAGTCATGGCTGTGGAAGGTAATTGAAAGTCATTTTCTCTTTCGATCTTCTCTGATACAATCTTTGCGACCGATTTTTTAGCAGCATAATTCAGGGTACTTGACAAGTTTTCAGGACAACCCAAGAATGCCGTACCCATTTGCACTGCAGATGCTCCGAGTTTTAAATAGCGTATTATATCATCGCCATTGATAATGCCACCAGCAGGAATCAAATGAACACACTTACTTGATTCTTCGGCATCCAAGAGTTCTTTTACTTGTTTGAAAAGTTGGATTGTAGTCAAGTTTTCATCATTCTCCTGATCAACTAGAAAATTACCCCTATGACCTCCAGCTTCATAGCCTTGGAGAACCAAACCATCAATGTTGTTGTTGATTGCCAACCTTGCTTCTGATGTAGATGTTACAGTCACAAGCACAAGCACACCTAAATCATGAAACTTATTTACGGTTGAGCTATTAGGAATTCCGAAATGAAAACTTACAACTTTGGGTGTCAATTCGGGATTCTGCTTTAAGTAAGAAATCAATTCATCTATTGCTGCAGGGGCTTCACAGCCCACTGCTTTAAGCTGTTGGTCTTTCGCTCTTGGTATCTCGAATTCTTTGAAAGAAACATTACCGTTGCTAAATTCGACATTCCTAAGAAGCCCCTCATTCCTCATCTGTGGTAGCCTTGATCTTTTGGAATCTTTGCTTGAGGACAAAAAAGTTCTGGCATATGAGTCAACAAACAATGACCACCAGTTATCAATTTGGGTTTCTGTTGGAGGTTGAACAATATCGTGACAAAAGAAGTTCATGTTTACCGGCAAGCGGAGATCTTCTGGATCGCCCAGATTAGAATGTGTATTCAGCACCAAAGTCTTGAAAGTTGATAATGTACCCACCAACGAGGTTGACGACTTTGTTAGGTCATATCCCGAGGCTGGAATAGACCCTAAGGCCCCAGAATTCGACACATTGACCGCAAGTTCAAGGGAAGAGACGCCTGCCATTGGGGCCTGTATAATCGGCAGCTTGATGCCTAGCATCGAGCAAAACTTGTGTGAAATGGCATATTTCCCATGCATCGTAGGTGAACAATGGTTAATTTGTAGCTTTAATGGAAAAGTGCTCTAGCTTTTTATGACTTTGGTACGATCAAAAGCAATATCAGGTTTAAGAGAATACAAAAACCGGATAAACCAACAACGTGAATCGTGTGCACCAAGGAGAAGAAATAATCTTGGATTCAGCCACGTGACTGAATCCAGCTTAATTCATACCCCGTGTTTTTTTGGACAATCACAGCGGGCTTCTCAATGATCTTCAACCAAGATCATAGATGAACATAACTATTGTACTGGAGTGAAGCTTATTCTTGTATTCTTTGCCCAATTCACCCTTCCTCTTCCTTTATTCCTCCATACTTCTTCTTCAAGTCCATTTTTTATTGAGCTAGTGATAAGGTTAGATATATGTATATTATTTTAGCTTTAGCTCCTATATTTGCAAGATAGAACAACAGTTGCTACAATTTATTATCATACTCGGAATAAAAAAGCCGTGTAAAGGTTTTAATATTGTCGAATGGACATCATTGAGATTCCGTTGCAACCCCACAGGCGGTAACCTTCTATTCAAATACTTATTTTCTAATAAATGCAATACTACAAATAGTGGAACCCTTCTGGCCCCCAAATTTAAAGATGGGATAATCAATCTTGCCCCATTTTTCAAAATCACCATTTGCAGTGATAATCTTTGTCAGTTCTGATTCAGTGAAGTTACATGATGTTATTAAAAGAATCCCATCCTTTTCAACGAGCTTTGAGACGTTTAAAGGGTACACTTCAACACCGGTCTTCCCATCCTCATATTTGGTGTCATTAAGAGCAATCGCATCCAAAGTCCCCTTATCAAGCACTAAATTGAAATCTTGATTGTGTGCATCGATAAAAGAATCGTCACTTAGGAGTAAATCACTTTGGGAGAATTTCACTGGGTATTCTTTATCATGAGCAACTTGCCTTGCAAATTCTATACTGGTTTCACTATAATCGACCCCAATTAATTCTCCTCGAAGTCCTTCTTCATATAACTGGAATAGTAAATGGCCATTACCAGTGCCCAGATCGCACACTTTGTATTCCTCTAATCTTATGTCGTTAAAGATAAATTCGCACATTTTATCCTCTGCATTTGAATCGTCAAACCAGCATTCTCCCAAATCTTCGGGATTTTCACTAAAATTTTTCTTTTCCAATTTATAAAAGTCATCCCAGTATTGCTTGGTACCCAGTTTTGACGGTTGAAGATTCATTGTATCATTTTGAGACATCATTTTAGCAGAGAAAAGAGCCACCAGAAAAATCTTCAGAATGTGCTCATCAACAAACAAATGACAAACGAATGATGTGAGTTTATGAGGTTTATGAGATGTTAACGTTAGGAAGTATAGAAGAGCAAATAAATTTATGGCGGTTAAGTTAGTAAAAAGAAGCTTTAAGAAGTTCTTTTAATGGTCATGATTATTTCGATTATTTGACAGTCGTTTAAACATCCATCGTATTGATCAGGTAAGATCTGTCTGGAAAAGGAAGGAAAACCTCGTTTTAAAGGTTGAAGTAGTACTACCAAGGGGTCCATTTTCTGTGAATACTACATTAGGTCCAAAGCTCAAGGTTGCTCATCTTATCGATCAACAAGTATTATATCAGTGTACGTTTTTTGTACGGATTTTCTTGCTAAAAAATTGAAGGGTGCTTCCACGATTTCGACTTTATTATCTTACGATGCTTGGTGGGATTTGGGGAGTTAAAAAGAGCAGCTTCTATTGGATCAGAAAGCAGCGCATACATCTTGTTTTGGCTCATGCGCCATACAACTCGGGCTCTCTTCTATATCATCACAATAACCAATATATGTCACCTTACCTTATTGGCCCCCTGGATAGATGAAGATGCATTCTATCCAGTGCACGTGAATTATTAAAGTCACGAGTACAGATACTTTGACTTGAGGAAATAAAGGAGGGAGGGGGGAAGGCACGGTGGCGCATGCGGCAAAACCGTGTTCATGCGCCATCATCCTTAATAGACCATTAAATACGTATCTTTATTGGCTTATCCTCAGGTAAAACCCCATTAGGAGGTTACCTGCGCATCTCAGATGACAGGATTCCTCATAACTGTTTGGTTTTGAGGAATTGAGGTAGGCTAAAGTACGCCGTGGCGCATGGTCATGCGCCACTGCTCAGTTAGAGCCAGCGACTGCACCGTTACTTATCAGTTGGTATATTTCCGAATATCTCTCACCCACGTCCTGGTCACTGTTTAAATATTGCAGCGTCAAAGCAACATCTAACAAACAAGAAACAGTCACAAAGTAATACCGTTTGAAGTACGCCTTATATAAATATAAACTCTATCTCTACACGTGTGTTTTTTAAAAAATACTTGCATCTTGCACCGTTGAAGGACGTCGTGCTGTCGCTCCGCATGACTAGTGTCCGCATTTGCTAACCAAAAACAAAAAGAAACGAAAAAATAAAAAGAAAAGTGAATACAATACAATCAACATTTGGGTCTTCAAAAAGACCCGCCTCAAAAAAACACACCAACCAAAAACACAACCGTTGCTCACCCTTCATTTCCACGCCCCTCTCCAGTAAACCATCCAATGAGCACAGATTCACGTGATCATCCCCTTTAGGTGAAAAAAAAAGCTTTGTTTACGTTTTCGAAAACGCGCTTCAAGCCACGCCAGCCTCGCAGGGAGAGCGTGTTTCAAATATAGCGGAGGGATTAATTTCTCACCTTTCTTTCTTTTCTTTGGTATTTCTTGAGGAAACCGGGTTAGCCAGTGAGACGAGCTTGAGTCTAATTCCAGATTAAATAAACACCGACTACACCGTTACACACTCATTCGTTCATTGAATCCTTTAAGTATTCTCTACACTCCTTTATCAACTAGATTAAAATGAAATTCACATCCTCTGTCTTATATTCATTGGTTGCGGCCCTTTCAGCATCGACCGCCGATGCTTCCTGTCAAACCATCGGTGGTAACACATACTGTTCGTCAGTTGGCGCGATCAAATACGACAACATTGGGTTTTCAGGTGCCTATATGGATGTCACCAACATGGATGAATCCTCTTGTGAATGTACTCAACAGGAATACTCATTTTCAGGGTCATTATCTCCTTTGGATGAGGAATTATCCGTTCATTTCAGAGGTCCAATCCAATTAAAACAATTTGGTGTTTACTACCCAAGTGGGACATCACCTTCAAAGAGAGACCTTTCAAAGAGAGATGCCGAAGAACCTTGTACCACCACTCAACACATCCACCATCAACATAAAAGAGCCCCTGCAATTAAATACGTTGAAGTGACACAAACCGTTTACAAGGATATTAATGGTGACATCATCACCTTTATCCCTGAAGGCCAAACTGTTGCCACTGACGGCGTCACTGGTTTGACTACTCTAATTACATCAACAACCGGTGGTGCTGCCCCAGAAGGTTCTGCCACCACTACCGAGCAAGCCGCGGAACCTGCTGCCATCACTTCCGAGCAAGCCGCCAAACCAGCTGCCACTTTTACAACCTCTACCTCTTCAGCTGCCGCTGTGACTTCATCTTCATCTGCTTCTACCGGAAATGGATGGGTTAGATCCTCATACTATTCCCCAGGTTCCGCGGATAACCTTGTCTTTATGAATAACATGGGTGGTAATGGCTCTGGTGTCTGGTCATCCTGTTTTGGTAACTCGATCTCATTTGCAGCTTCTAACGGGGTTGACGGTGCCAGCTCTGCACAAGCCCTTGGTGATGTCCTTGTTGAATCCGACAAGGAATTCATGATCTTCTCCGGTACATCTTGTACCGGCAGCGAATGTGGTTACTACAGAGGTGATATTCCAGCTTACCAAGGTTTCGGAGGTGCTGATAAGATCTTCGTCTTTGAATTCCAAATGCCTCAGGCCACAGGTGACTCTTCCGTTTACAATTACGATATGCCTGCAATTTGGTTATTAAACGCCAAGATCCCACGAACCCTTCAATACGGTTCATCATCATGCTCTTGTTGGTCCACCGGTTGTGGTGAGCTGGATTTGTTCGAAATCCTTTCTGCAGGCTCCGATAAGTTGACTTGTCACTTACACAGTGGTCAAGGGGTTGGTGGTAACTCCAACAGTGGTGGTGGTGGTTCTTCCGACTATTTTGCCAGACCATACGATTCCACCATGAAGGCTGCCGTCGTTTTCCAGGATTCGTCGGTTAATATCGTTGTCTTGGACGATAGCACTTCCTTTGATTCTACTCTTTCTACTGACACCGTCAACACCTGGTTTGACACTCAAGGTTCCACAGCTAACTTGGTCTAAGATTGTCAAATTGACCTAGACTAACAATTCAACCATTCTTTGTCTTTTTCCTTTTTTTTCATTCCTCAATGTTTACATTGTTTTGCTGTTGTATATTTTGTTAAGTTTCCTTTTTTTTCGACGTTCACTCCCTTGATTCATATCATGTCAGGTTGTACAGAATAAAGGGACATGAGCTTAATTTGACCCAATTGGGCAATGTTCCTAAATAGGAAACACACTTTTGCACCGATTTGAACTTCCATTTTATGCCACGAAATTAACCTGGAGCCAAATAAACATCCCCCAACCAATGGATATAATAAAAGCCTTTTATAATAATAACAAAAAGGTATGGAAACTTCTCATACTTACCATATAAATTTGCCCTTATAGTATAAAATGCGCTCAGTAAATCTTACAGTAGTTTTATGTGTTCTTTTTCTTTCGAAAAAGGTTGCTAAATTTAAATTTGCTGCTGGAAAGTCCTGTTCTGTATGCATTTCCTGTTGGACCTCCAATACCATTCACACTTCTTTTCTGCAAACTTCGATTTCTTCCTACGGTCACAAAGAGGGGCCTCGTTTGAATACTTTTGCAATATAATGGCAATAATTAAGTATGTCCCCTTTAATCAAGTGCGTAACCAAAGCCAATTCCAGCAATATAAAATAGATGAACGGCACAACCTTCCGAATGCATCACCATTGATAGACGAGTTTGAGTTGAAATCTAAAATCGGCACACGGCATGCATTCATTTCAGAACGTGACATATCCGAGGAAGTTTTTGAGAAACCAGTCAGGAGCTGTTCCACTGATTTGAAGCAAAGCAACGAAGATCTTCTCGATTTGAATTTCCAAGTACAGAAACCAGATATTAATCTCAAAGAACATGAATCCATATCCCCTGTATTAGTATTTGGAAATCAAATCAACCATCCATTATTGGGCGAGGACTGCCAGAACACTAACTATCAAGACATATTTGAGAATTATCACCAAAATGGAAATATCAACCAAGAAGGATATTCTAATTGTAGCACACAAATGCCTGATTACCCAACGGCAATAGATCCAGAGGGAACAGATATTATCAATATAGGACCATTTTCTCCAATCGAATCTTTTTTACCAACTCCTCACATAATAGGCCAGCAGAGTGCAAACCTTAACAGTGATGACATCAATTTTATTACAGATCCTGATATAGATTCATCAGAAAATGCACCATTTAATAAAAAACATATAGAGAATTCAGTGGAGCATCAAAGAGGCGAAATTATCAGCTTTGGTGAAAACGAATATTTTATTCCAGAATCTTCATGGAGTGAAGCAATGGAGAATAAATTCCTTTTTATTAACGGGGATAAAAGAAAACAGCCCAATGAAACAGGTGCTCTTCAATCTTTTCCAACATCCGATAATCATCCGGATGATTGTCACTTTTGTGAGAAAGTTGAAAATTCAATACTACTTGGTACAACTTCATCTTCCGCTGTCATTAAAATTTGCAAGGGAAATCCCATTGACGGGATCATTTTTAGGGACGCTTTGAGGGTTTATAACATTATCAAAGGTCCAAATTTAGCAACCGCAATTATGCTAGACGCTAGCTGGGTTTATGAGTATAATCGAAATCAAAATGGATATCATCCAAGATTAAGCAGATACCCTCGATACCCAAACAATAAAGATGAATGGGTTGATTGCTATACATATAAATACAAGGAATGGTGGAGAGCAAGAAATAACAAGGAAAGAAAACCCAATGAAGATGAAAGTGTTAGTTCATTGGATTGGCAAACAAGTATTCCGTCAAGAAACCAAATCTTAAATGATATTAGAGCGACATTACTGAATACCAGAAGTATCAGAAAGAGAAAAAAATTTAACCAATCATGTTTTAAATTTATTCCACCTCAGAAGGCCATCATTGGATCCAATATCGAAGTGGATATGGATGAAAAAGAATGTCATTGTCCGTATTGTCCAATTGATCTCGGAAATCCCACTAAGAATTTCTATCACAGGAAAAAATCGGCATATAGAGGGCATTTAATGAACACTCACGGTGTTTATGACGACGGAACACAAATGGATCAGCCATGTGCATTATTTTCTTTCTATGAGAGTGACTCAAAGACAGGTGGTTGGAAGTTTTACCCAGCAGGTCAGTGTCCGACATGTGGCCTTTTTATCAAGCTAACCAACAAAAACCATGGTTTGCTTGGTTACTTTCGCCACATGTTATCACACAAAACTCGTAAACCAAGTAACAATAAGATGGTATAACGGGTCCACTTCCTTTTTTTAATAATAAAACATACAATCTATATACACTCTGTTTAATTTTAATTTTTAATATTTTAATTTTTGCTCTCATTTTTATAAGCATGAGCTTACTGAGCTTACTGAGCAAATTCAAGTAAATGGATTCTCTTATTATAATCACTGCTCTCTTTCAATCTGGGTTTGTAGGTGCCGTAGCAAATTAATCCTTTTTGATAACACAAGAAAGTAATTAATTTTTAATCCTATTTAATATATTTCAAATGACTATGTGCATTCACTTAATGCGTAAATACAAATGCAGACACGCTTATTTCAAGCCAAGAAACACACCTCTCAGTTCGCTCCAATTATACACCTAAAAATATCTTTAGAGCAATGATCTTTTCAAAAGTATATGCATCACCTTTCTAATCATAGCCGAATTGAGATTCCAAATTTTAAGTTTTAGCTTTTCGTAAGGTCATTGCTGCCCCTATAAACCTCTGAGCAATAATATGATGGTTTAAAACGCAAGAATGGACCGCTTAAGCTTTCAAAGTGACCACAAAACAGCCGAGCTCCTTCCACTAAAAGAACCAACAGCAACGTCAATGAAATTTGCAAACGAAGCCAACTTTGGAGTAAACTAATTTTAGAATAGATCGACTATTATTCCACAATTTACAAAGTTCAATATCGCAAATAATATTAACAATAGACAACTTCACAATAGGTAGACATTAAGGGTAATCCAACCATCAGAATAATCCAATTTCACAAAAAGCCAACTCCACAATAAGCCAACAATTAGACTAAACCGACAGCACGATAATCAACCCTAGAAGAAACCAGCTTCAAAATGACCCAACATTAGAATAGAGCGACCTTGAAATAACCCACCTTCAGAGGAAACAATGCCGAAAATGAAACAACAAGACCTGGTAATCACCATAAAAACAGGAGACGAATAAACCCTGTTAGGAACGGGAAACCAAACGGAAGAAAGCAAATTCATGAGAAAACCAGAATCTCCGACCATTGACGCCACACAGAGCAGTAAATAGACATAGTAAATAGACCATTGGCAACTATTACATGACCATCATCCAGAGAATGCCAGGTTTCAAGTCCAACCGGTGAACCAAAGACGGGAGAAAACCAAACGCAGAAGCAGTCAAAAACCCAGGTTCGAATCCCCAAGACTTCGACTCAGAACACGACATCAGTCAGATATTGA
>JAKTVD010000034.1:0-83341 GCA_030557035.1 Saturnispora kantuleensis | reverse complement strand
ATGACCTTTACAACTTGATGTTGGTCATAAAACCATTTGTCAATACTTTTCGATAGCTACCCTTTTTACCTAATTTCATCCGCAAATTTGGTGAATTAAATACTCATTTTCTAAGCACCTTGGAAAGCTCAAAAATTACCAATTTTTTGTCAAAATTTCCCCCGATTCTATACTAAAATAAAACACTTTTGTTTTCCGCGCATTTTTTTTAAATTAGTTCAATGGTCCGACTTCACCTCCTAGCCCAGCTTAACTCCGGTTCGAATATCCGCCAACTACATTACTTTCCTCCGATATCTTCCCCCTTCGATGTCACCTTTCCACGCCAAAAAAAAACAGTAACCTCCATCCTTTTGCCTCGTAATCGACCACCGCTCGCAGCACCGCTCGCAGCACCACCTCGCCATCCTACATCCGTCATCATCTCGTGCTTCCACTTTTTTTTTTTGATTGTTTTGAATTGGCGGCCGTTTTCTTTTTTTAACATTGAAGCGCGTCCGTTTGTTTACTTTTCTCCCTGAATTCCGTCACGATCTTAAAATTTATAAAAGGCAGCAGATCCCCATCCCTCTACCCATCATAGATCTTTCTCTCTTTATCTTCCGTTCACTCTTTTATCACAATGAAGCTCTCACTCACTCTCCTTTCACTTGCCGCCTCTTCTTTGGCCGCCTACGTTCCATCCGAACCATGGTCCACCTTGACCCCAGACTCCTCTAACTCTTGTGCCGCGACCGAGTACACCACCAGCTTCGGTATTGCCATCGAAATTGTCACTACTCAGGTCAACATCAAGCAAAAGAGAGGTGTCGCCACCCAAATCGGTGACGGTCAAATCCAAGCCCCAACCAGCACCGATAACATCGTTGTCCCAACCACCGCAACCAGTTTCGTCCCATCCCAATCAAACGAAATCACCTACGAAACCGATTACGTCACCAAGACCGTCACCAAATCAAAGACCACCAACGGTTCCGTCGTCGAAGTCCCTGAAACCACTACCGAAACTTACGTCTTCACCAAGACCATCCCTCACTTCAACTACCAATCCGTCAGCGTCCCTTCCACCACCGTCAACCACCCTGCCATCGTCACTCAAATTGGTGATGGTCAAATCCAAGCTCCTGCTCAAAAGCCTTCTGGCAGCGCTAAGCCATCCAGATCCGTCTCCACCAAGCCATTGCCATCTTCCACCTCCTCCAAGGCCAGCGCCTCCGCTTGTGCCACCGGGGGCCCAGTCGCCAAGAAGTCCACTTGCAAGTCCGCAAACGACTTGGCTATCACTCTTAACAACGGTGTCTTGACCGACGCGAAGGACAGAATCGGTTCCATCGTCTCCAACTACCAATTCCAATTCGATGGTCCAACTCCACAGGCAGGTGCCATCTACGCCGCCGGTTGGGGTATTGTCGACGGTTCTCTTGCATTGGGTGATCAATCCATATTTTTTGAATGCAAATCAGGTGAATCATCTCAATCCGGGTCTTACTTCTACAATTTATACAGTCAATATTTGGGAGAGCAATGCCAGCCTGTCAAGCTTAACGTTGTTGATTTGGTCGACTGTTGAATCATTTGATATCCTTTTTGTATAAAAATTTGAGTTGGTTAATTTTTTTCAATTTTTCGAAGTAATCATGACTATTTTGGGAACCGGTCGTGCCCAATGTTTTGCTGTCAGATTTCCCTAAATTAAACGTAGATTTAGCCTCAATGATGGGGTGTTAGATGGCATTAAAGGACCTTTATTAAAGATGTGGGGTATGTTATATAATTTTTTGCCCTCATAACGCTCATGATTTGTCTGGTTTTCGTTTATGATGCTGGCGCTAGTGATTTTTACTGCCACCAGTGAATCCCATATCATTAAAAGCGATGTACATATTTCTAGTTAAGGTTATTTAAAATTAGCAATTGCATTAGATTTTTTTTACCATTGACAAATTTCCATTTATCGGATGGATGCATCATATAAATAAAATCATTTTGTTTCTTAACCTCGATAAACCCATGCAATACCAAAGATCTAACAAAACCTTTTGGAGTATTTGATTTCACTTTCAGCGGACAGATCAACCTGCTTAAGTTTGTGACGGAAAATTTCAAATCTCTTCCGTCATCGCTAAACCTCATAATATTTGCATTGGCTTCATTCACAGCAAAGTTGTAAATTTTCAAGAGGAAATTGTTTATAGGCGGTGAACTGATTCTTGCCTTGACAGACTGGATAATGACCACCTCAATATCAACATCTATCCAGAAATCATTGCGATAGGTACGAGTCAGCTTCAGCGGTCCAACACAGTCCAAGTGGCCACCACTATCCAATGTAAACTTACCCTGAGCATGAACAACAATGTAAATGTCTGGTTGAAGTCTTTTGAAAATGAATCCAAACTTTTCTAAACTCTTCCTCCAGGAAGCAAAAAAAGGTTCTAAAATGATCCCGAACGCGATAATAGTATGATTCGACCACAATGAAATGGTTTCCATCTTTGCAACAAATCATTACACTGCTGAACTCATCATCTTGGAGTAAATTAAAAAGTATCAATTCGTGGCATTCCCTTCTCCTTCTCTTGGTCTGCTAGTGATATGAGAATTCGGAACTTGCTCAGGCAACACGCCAGTTTGAGTAGCTGCGGGATAAAACCCCTTGATAGCTGAGCTGACAGGGTCTAATAGCGCAACAAAACCTAAACTCTTCAGGCGGCTCATCACAAATGATTGGGTGGTCTCAATGTAATCGGTATTCGAATGATCCACCACTTCATCAAATTCCTTTTTTGCCAGACTCGATAACGGCCTCAATGTCAACATTTGTCCAGAATCTACTGCAAGAAGGACGGGTTAATTTCAATATTTCAACAAGGTTCAACTTTTATGAAGTGCAAACTTTCCTTGGGCATGAGTAACCAAGCAAAATCCCCGCTGAGGCGATATTAGTGTGATTAGACTACGATGAATACTTTATCACAGCATTCCTTATTGTGCAATATTTTTCAGAGTTGTCGGCCTTGATAATAAAATATATTCATAGTGCGGACACCAACAAAATGAACCCTGCCCGCCACCTTTAGATTCCCGCCAAATTGCAATAAATGTAATATCTCAATGTTATTATCATTATGCCAAAAACTGCGTCATCTAAATATGAACCAATATCTGAAACATCATCACTTACCATCAAACGCTCATGATGTTGTCATTTCCAAGGTAAAAATTGACAAGTGGAGAGTCACACTCAATTCCTGAAGGAGCCCTTTTACCAGCAAAAAATTCCTTATAGTTTTGGCGTAACGTGAGTCTGAGAAGAAAGTTGTGATAGAAGAATTGAGAGTAAAAAAAGTGGGGAAGGCGCCTTTATATTGATAAAAAGATGGTTGCATTTTAATTAAGCCGGTTTGATGCAATTGCTATCATAGATAAAAGGCGAAAGGGGTTGTTGGTGCTGCTTCCAAAACATCCGGAACATGGTTGCGGAGTGGCAGCAGAGGGTAAAGACGGGGATGGAGGGTGAAGGGTTTAAAGTGATATCGCTCGGTTTGTTTCAGATTGGATGACTTGTGTTTGAAACAGGTACCAGTTACTACAATTGGGTAGATTCAATCGGAAGAATAACTTATAGATTACAAGAATTGCGGATGTGGGTGTTTGAACCTGTTTTTTAATCATGTCAGGTCCCATTAGTATTGAAGAGGCAATGAGTGGGGCCTATATGCAAACGGAGGGGCAAAATGTCTTGAGCGACAAAGCCATGGAGCCATTGCACTTGAAAGAAAGACAGCTAGTATCTTTATTACCACTTATCAGATGGCAAAAATGCGGAAAAGTACTGATTGGTTGCCGTGATTTGTTGTTACCATCAAGAAATCGATAAGGAACTGATATATTTTAATTTTGTTACTTACGGTCTAAAGGCAAATAACGATACCCTGTTGTTTTAATAAGCACAACATTTAACGTGTTATTACCTGTCAGTAGTCAGTGTCTATTATTTTGCATGATGGTGACGATGCTTTTAATTTGTGAATGGGGAGGAAATTCGCCACTATCTCTAATGAACCATCAACACTAAATGATTAAGAAGCATGGGTTTTGTTCATTGCAGCTTTGGATAACTTGAACGCATATCAAATTTGCAGGGGCATGAGGTCACGTTATTCTTGTAGTTCACCTTAATTTTAGGAGAATAGAATCGATTATGTAAAATGCTCAGCACTGTACCCCAATTTCTAGGTGTCATCTTGTATAAACTTCTTAATTGCTTCCACCTATCATCACTTCTTCCGGAAAATACAAAACCGGAGCTTATATGGGTAATTTAAAACGCTTGGTAACTTGCTTGCCACCAATACCAAGTCACTTAACTGGGGGCTCCCAACTGAACGGGTAAAGTTGACCACCCACCGCCCTCATAACGATAAATAATAGCATTCCCTTATGACTGATAGACAAGGGGATATATTATAGAAAAAAAGTCTACTTTCTTGTTACTTAGCTTAAGAAGTACACAACGACTTTTCCAGGAAATTAAAGCATTACAGCTCACCAATTTCAACAGATATTAGCTGCCGATTTATAGGATATTACCCACATAAATTTGAAAAGTGCAATGACCACAAATCCTCTATAAATAATGGACTTTTAAACAAATTATCATATTGTCTCTTCCTCTTTCACTGCCAATTATTTTCATTATTAATACCTGTTTTTTCATTGGCGGAAAGGTGAGCTATTGAGCATCCTGCAAGCGCAGCCACTGCATTTGGTACTAGTTAATGACTGCCACACCAATTAGCCATTCCGCGCACCCACATCCCTTCAGCTGTGGTTTGATTTCTTCTAAAATGTTTCATCACGTGACCAATTATGCAGGTTGGAACGTTCTTCTTCCCTTGCTGTGAAGATTTTCACGATTTTTTTTCACCTGTACTGATCCATCGCAGAGATCAAGCAAATGGCTTCAAATTGGATACCGGACCCTCAAGGTCTTCAACAATTGATTCACATTTTTTCGGGGCTTTTGAGCCCAGATTTGGCGACTAGAACTGCCGCCAATGAAGCATTAACCCGGGCGACGCAAATAGCCGATTTTGATAACTACCTCCTCCATATTCTGCTAACGGACTCAAACGAAGTCCACATTTCTACTAGATCATCAGCAGGGTTGTATTTGAAGAATGATTTGTTGAGGAACTGGAATTCCAAGCAACAGGAATTGAAATCACATATTTTAACAATGCTACCACATGGATTGGTGAATTCATCACATCACATTCGGAGGATCTCCTCGATTATCATTGCCTCTGTTTTTAGGAAAATAGGGGCCCAAAACTGGACCAACGTTATTCCTAATATTCTTGAATTGCTGGATGGAGCAGCGGGTGAAAATGGTCAAAAGGGTGCATTGGAGGCTCTCACCCTGATCACAGAGGATTCCGGAAGATTATTAGAAAGAGAAGTTGCAATGCCCAATGGCACATCTATGAGGCCAATGGAGCAAATGATCCCAAGGTTGATTAAGGTGTTGACAAATCCAAGTACGAATGAAATGAAAGCCTATTCATGCAAGTGTTTGGTCCATTGTATTAATATTGGCTCCATGGTGATGCAGCTGAACTTGGACAGCTTGTTGGATGCCATGTTCCAATCATGCCAATCTCCAGATATAGATGATAAAGTTCAGATCCAATTAGCGGGATTGTTCTGTGGTGTTTTGGAACAATGGCCCCAAAAATTGTATCCTAACTGGCAAGGGATTATCTCCTGGATCGTTCACATCATTACAGCCAACCCAAAGGACGACAAATTGTCCTTACAAGCGTGTGAATTCCTATTGGGGATGGTCAATAGAGATACACCAAGAGAACTGCTTGCGCCTGTTATTGATGCGATATTACCCGTCTTGCTCTCCAAAATGGTCTACTCCGAAGAGGATGTGATTTTGATGGAAAACGAAGACGCTAGGGATCAGCTTGCGGAGGACAAGGACGAGGACATTAAACCCCAAATGACCAAAGGTAAGGAACACACGGTGGGATCATCGGCAGTCAAAAGAGACGACAGTGACAGTGACAGCGATGACGATGACGAAGATGAAGACGAGGACTACGAGGACACCTTTACATGGAATTTGAGAAAGTGCTCAGCTGCCACGGTGGATTCATTATCGTGCATTTTCCCAATCGAGACCCTCAACATTGCGTTCCCTATAATCAAATCCAACATGACGTCCAGTCAGTGGCCAATCAGGGAAGCTTCTATTTTGACCCTTGGGGCCATCTCAGAAGCCGGATTGGAACATGCCAGCTCACAATTGCCAGACCTAATCCAATTTTTAATAGAAAGGGTCTCGGATGAACAACCAAGAGTTAGACAAATTGCATGTTGGACTTTGGGTAGATACTCGAGATGGGTTTGCTCAGAGGCTCAATTGAATGGGGCTTTTGCCAATTACTTTAAACCAACTTTTGAAATCATTTTGAACTGTGCATTAGACAACAATAAGGTTGTGCAGGAGAGCTCCTGTTCGGCGATTGCGGATTTTATTGAAAATACCGATTCCAACTTACTAACGGACTTGAGTGAAACCATCTTGAACCATTTCCAATTATACTTTTCGAGATACCGTCGTAAGAACCTGATTGTACTATACGACACAGTCCAAACATTCGTTGAGAAAGTGGGAGACACACTGTCTCATCAAGCCCAGCTCGTGGATTTGCTATTGCCACCGTTAATTACCAAATGGCAGAGCTTGGAAGACCACGATAAAGATCTCTGGCCGTTGCTGGAGTGTATGTCTTCAGTTGCTGCCTCTTTGGGAGAATCCTTTGCTAAATATGCCCTTCCTGTATACGAGAGGGCCATTAGGATTCTACAAACATGTATCGAAATGGACAAGATGGCCAGTGCTCAAGCGGGATTTGAAGCACCTGAAAAGGATTTCATTGTGACTTCTTTGGATTTAATTGATGGGTTAGTTCAGGGGTTGTCCACCCACTCTGCCGAGTTGATCCAACACGGTGATTCCCAGGAGAAAAATTATTCCATGATGGAATTGGTCTTGACCTGCTTGGATGATTCCTCAGATGATGTCAGGCAGAGTGCTTACGCCCTTTTGGGTGATTTGGCCATTCATTTGATCGATCCGATGATCAAACCGTATCTACAAACGGTGATGATGTGTATCAACAACGAAATACATAACCCATCCGATTCCTCAGTGGCGGCAAGAAATAACGCCATTTGGTCGTTGGGGGAAATTGTTCTGAGAATATCCAAGGAGGACTTTGAATCCTTCTTACAGCCCATGTGTCAATTGATTTTGACTGTTGTTCACAACATCAATGGTGATGAAGATGAAACAGTCATTGAAAACGCTTGCATCACATTGGGTCGTATGGGTATTAACAACGGCCTGCAAATGATTCCATTGTTGGAAATCGGAAATGTAATTTCTCAATGGTTGGAGATCATGTGCAAAGTGGATGAGAACGATGAAAAAACAAGTTCCTTCTACGGTATGATGTTGGCAATTACCCAAAGGCCGGAATTGATTATGAATAATATCCAATTATTACAAAACCTGGTTAAAACGATTGGGCAATATGAGATGCCAGGGGAGGACCTAGGGGGCTTATTCTATCAATTGATTCAAGGATTGAAGACTCAAATGGGAAATCAATCATGGGAGCAGTTGACCTTGGTTTGTGGAGTTCAAGGGAACATCAAGGCCAAATATGGTTTATAAAAATTTATAATTTCGACTTATACAGCAAAAGTTTCTATTCATTTCAATCTCTTCTACGCTCCAATAAAAGCTCACCAATTGGGACATTGGAAACACCCTTACCAAGAGCATAAATAGAGTTCCCTCTTAGAACCGTTTCAACGACTCTACCCCTCATCACTTTCCCATCGAAGGCGGTCAGTTTATTCTTAAAGAATGTTTTGTTGTTGGCGATTGTGAATTCCATGGCAGGGTCAAAGATAGCAAAATCGGCATCCATACCCACATTAATGGAACCTTTTTTGTGGGAAAGACCCACTTGCCTGGATGTTGCTTCACAACAGTATTTGGCAACATCATGCAATTGGAAATCCTCGCCATAAATTTCCTTACCTCTCGTCCAAAGTAATGGCAAACCAAAACCAACGGAGGAGATACCACCCCAAGCGGCCATAAAATCACCTCTTTCCAACCCTTTCAATTCTGGGGTGCATGGAGAGTGATCCGAAACGACAGAGGCAATAGTACCTTCCCTTAAGGCCTTCCACAATTGCAATCTATTTTCATCAGATCTGATGGGAGGACAGCACTTGAATTGGGTGGCCCCATCTGGGATTTCCTCTGCCTTCAAGGAAAGATAGTGGAAGCAGGTCTCCACAGATAACGGCAGCCCCTCACCCTGAGCAGATTTAATCATTGGTAAAGCATCTTTGGTTGCCAAGTGGACGATGTGACACTTGATGCTTGGTTGGGTTTTCATACAACCAATAACTGTTTCAATGGCAGTGCATTCAAATGAATCCGGACGGGAATGCAAGAAGGTGTTGTAAGCCCTTGGATCGTCTTGCTTTTCCTTTTCTGAACAGTGCTGATGAGCATCATTGTGCTCAGCACCACCATCCATTTCTGCGTGAAACATGAGCATCGTTGGTTCATCCTTGACTATTTGAAGAGCTTTCTTGATATAGTCAGCGTCAATCATTGGGAATTCATCAACACCAGATTCCATCATGAACCCCTTGAACCCCCTGACACCGGCATTGATCAATGGCTTTAAATTGTCCAAGTTATCAGGGACTAAACCACCCCAGAACCCCGTATCGACCCAGGTTTGGCCCTTAGCTGCATCCAATTTTTTATTAAAATTTGCCACGGTGGTAGTTGGTGGGATTGCGTTCAAAGGCATGTCAATGACTGTTGTAACCCCTCCAGAGGCTGCTGATTGGGTACCCGTCGCAAAGCCTTCCCATTCGGTTCTCCCCGGTTCATTCAAATGAACATGGGCGTCGACCAACCCTGGCAGAATTGCCAATGGCGTCACATCTCTTATGGTTTCCACATCGTACTGGATGGAGATGTCATCGCCCAGAGTGAGAATCGCTGGGTGAATATAGAGGATTTTACCCGAAGCTGTAGAGTAGATAACGGTTGCGGGTTTTGTCTCCCCATTGAAGACGACCTTTTGAGATGCTAAAGCCCTTGACATTGGGGTGTGTCTCCAGAGGAAAAAGAGAGTGGTGATTCATTCTCCTTATTATGTCCAGTGTGGTAATTTACATTTATCGGGGATCTCCGTTGTCACGTGAAAGTCGCTCAGCGACTAGAATCAATGCCTGAATATGAGACACCGGAGGGCAACTGAGAAAGAGCCGACACAGAAGGTACAGTAATACTTGATGAAAAAAAGCAGGATTCGAACCTTCCAAATCCGCCCCCTGCTACTAAAAAAATGTCTAATGATACATTGAAGGTTGAATATTGATAGGATAGTGATCTTAACTATAAAGAGGTTTATGAAATTTCGAACTACCCTCCTCTTAATGAGAGTTTATACGCGGCCAAGATAAGAAGGAAGTACTAGGTAAAGGCAAAGAAAATCAAGAAAAAGCACCAGAAGGAGGTCTAGAAGATGGAATTGACGATATCGGAACCAATAGTGGCACCAGCACCGAAGATCACAGCTGACCCTAACTGGGAACCAATTTTGCCCATAGTACCGTGGGTTTTAGATGGCTGCTGCTGTTGAACCACCACCTGCTGGGGTGGTGCCTGTTGTTGGTAATACTGCTGAGGTGGCATTTGTTGGTAATACTGTTGAGGAGGCATCTGATGCATTTGTTGCGTTTGAATTTGCTGTTGTGGTTGTTGCGGTGGTGGCGTCTGCTGTTTCGATTCCTCCTGTTGGTATCTTGGAGGTGCCGGCGGAGACTTGTACTCGGAAGCTGGTTTGACGTACGAGGAGGGGAAGATACCGGTCTGGTTTCCGATCTCACCTCTCCACCAATCGCCACTCAGCTTCTCGGTGACCCTGATCTTATCGCCTGCCTTCAATCTCAAATCCTCACTCTGTTGGGGTTCAAAATCATAAACGGCCACAGCGTATTCTTCGTTCTTGGCATTCTCCTGGGGCAATTTGGAGAGGATGGTATTGTAATCGGCATCCGTGAGCACTTTTGAGTCTCTCAAGAAATCTAATTCCGTCTTGATCACGGCAACAGATCTGGTAATGGCTGCAGACATAGCTTATTTGATAAAAGGTGGCGTATATTAACGGATCAAAAAAATTGAACATTGCCAATCCAGTTAACATGTAAGATCTCATGGATAACCTGACATTGAAATGGGACGAGAAGAAAATAACGCTATCATCTAACTCGGCTCAATTTCTCGGGCCCAATGGTATTAAAAGCGGCCTGATAAGTCATTGAATGAGCCATAACCCGCCGGATCATCACCCTTACTCATTTTAAGAACAAATTCGCCTTTAAAAACGTCTATTTACAGAAACTACTTATAACTTCTTGGACTTCATGAACTTTTCATAATTGGCCAACTCAACAGCCCTATCGTTGGATTCCTTGATCAATTCTTGAACTTGAGGTTGTTCATCGGCCCAGGCAATGATATTCCCCGCGTATGGGTGGTTGGAATCCTCAAACACCTTTAGCCTCTCCAATCTCACCTTTCTGTATCTATTCTTTGGAAGCATCCTTGAAACGGCCCTTGTCAAGACCTCCTTGAACCCATAATCCTTAACGACCTTCTCCATAGGGGTTGCCTTACCACTACCTGGTCGCGTGGTGTGGGACCAGTATGTCTTTTGTGCCAATTTACGGCCGCTAACCTTGAGGTATTGTGCGTTAGAAACAACAACGTAATCACCAGCATCTTCAGTTGGATGAACAAGTGGTTTGTGCTTACCAATCAAGGCCAATGCAATTTGAGAAGCCAAGACACCCAACGGACGAGTCTCCTTGGAAACATCGACGTGGTGCCAAACACGGGAGAGACCTAAGCCGACGGTGGAACCTCTCTTGATGGACATCTTTGGAAGAATAGTTGTGTTGAAAATTCAAGATGGAGGGAAAAAAGTTTTCATGACGAGTGTGGTGATCACAAATAGGCTGTAGAATGGACAATGTGTGATTTCCAGGGGGTTGGTAGTAATTCCAATGGATAGGTGGTCATTTTTGAATGGAGAAGGTTGTTTCCGCAACTTCATAACTGCAATAGGGGGTTCATCATTTAACGATATTTTCAAATAATGTATTGTTTGGTGTCATATGAAAGCCAAAGGGACTCTCATTTTTATCATATAACAAAATTCTACCTACGATGACTGAATTGACCATGTTTTCACAGATTATCTTCTTTATCGCTAACTTTTTCTCACGATGACCTCATTGGATACAAAAATCGACAAATCTCACAATGAAAATTTCGTCTCTCCATCTACCACCACTAGAGGGCCTTAAATGTTCTTCATTAAGCATCTATCCCTCAACGTGACGTTACACCCCTCCTACTTTGGACCACATATGGACCGCCATTTGCAACAGCGGTTGCTAGCAGACGTGGAGGGGTCATGTACGGGTCAATTTGGTTACATTGTTGCTGTGATGGACGTTAACAACATCAACGCCGGGGCCGGTAAGGTGATACCGGGAGGCAAAGGGGAGGCCATGTTTGAGGTCCACTATAAGGCTCTAGTGTGGAAACCTTTCAAAGGGGAAGTCGTCGATGGTCAAGTGGCAAGTGTTAATAAGATGGGATTCTTTGCCAATGTGGGCCCCCTCATGGTGTTCGTCTCTAAGCATTTGATTCCAAGCGATATGAAGTACTCTCCAACAGCGGGTTATGCCAGTCATGACCAGGTACTCAACACAGGCTCTCCTGTTAGAATTAAAATTATCGGTACTAGGGCTGATGTTAACTCTATTTCAGCAATTGGATCGATCAAGGAGGATTACTTAGGTCCTTTGTAAGGATGGTAGGATGAAGGAAAAAAATGAATCAATGCGTGCATTTCCTTACGTGTATATTTGTACTTTTAAAGATGATAAAAACGATAATTTGATGATACGCTTTTAACTAAAGTTTGGTTATAACCGAAATACAAAATTAAACATAACACATCTCCCCTTTTATTCTTTTTCTAAAATATAGTTTATAAACAAAAGACTGACACTGTTCATCTGACTGTGACCGAACTCTTTTGTGTGTACAGTCTTGGAGTAATATTCATAGCCATCAATTCCTGGAACAACAACTTGGCTGCATATGGGATATGGATTTGGTAGATGTTGGTCTTGTTCTTACAACTCTTACATTCAAATTGACCCTTCTTCAAATTGGCAATAACGCTCATCAAACCACAAATACCACAAACATGGACCCTGAACTCATCAGAACAATCCATCAATCTCTCCTTGAGGAAACCAGCAACACCATGGGCAATCATACAATCACGCTCCATTTCACCGAATCTTAAACCACCATCACGGGCTCTACCCTCCATAGGTTGTCTAGTCAAATTTTGATATGGACCACGCGCTCTGGCGTGGATCTTGTCGTCCACCATGTGTCTCAATCTCTGATAGTACGTTGGGCCAAAGAAAACTTGGGCCATCAACTTCTTACCGGTGTGACCGTTGTAAAGCACTTCAAACCCTCTGGATTGATAACCATTTTCCCTCAACAATTTTGAAACTGCATCAACCGTCAAGTCAGTAAATGGCGTGGCATCACCCTCATAACCTCTCAGAGAGGCCACCTTCGATAACAAACATTCAATCAAGTGAGCCACCGTCATACGAGATGGAATGGCATGGGGATTAATGATCAAATCTGGAACAACACCCTCCACTGTAAACGGCATATCCTCATGTCTATACGTAATACCAATGGTACCCTTTTGACCATGTCTAGAGGCAAACTTGTCACCGATTTGTGGAATCTTTGTAGTTCTCATTCTAACCTTGACGAATTTGAGACCTTCTGCATTAGTGGTCAAGAGCACCTGATCAACAATACCATTTTCGGTGGTTCTCAAAGGAGTGGAAGCATCTCTCTTGGTATGGTATTTCGTCCTTTGACCCAATTCTTCTGTATCTGGTGGGATTGGGACAGTCTTACCAATAATGATATCATCACCTGAGACTCTAACACCTGGACTAATCAACCCATCATCGTCCAATTTTTCATAAGTACCAGCCTTGAACCCCAACGTATTGGCTCTCATTGGCTTCTCAAATTCTTCAACAATGGAAATACCATTCCTCCTCTCCTGATCCATGTAAGATCTAAAGAAGAGAGATCTGAAAAGACCCCTATCAATTGATGATTGATTCATAATCATAGAATCTTCTTGGTTATAACCAGAATAACAAGAAATGGCCACAATTGCGTTTTGACCTGCAGGTAATTCTCTGAATTTCAAGAATTCCATAGATTGGGTCTTACCAAGAGGTTTCTGTGGGTAGTAAAGAATGTTGGCCATTGTATCCATTCTGACATTATAGTTGGTCAAGTAGACACCCATGGCCTGCTTGCCCATAGCGGATTGGTATGTATTTCTCGGAGATTGGTTATGGTCAGGGAATGGAATAATCGAGGCTGCCACACCAAGAATCATCGATGGATGGATTTCACAATGTGTGAAAGTATTGGCATTGATGTGATTCTTAATTCTTTGAGCAGGATCGATGTACCCATCATTTGAAGTCTCCTCCACGGGTTGTAAATCGTCGAAAGACATTGCAATCAAAACGGTTTCTTCTTCTTCTGCGTCTAAGTATTCAACAACACCATTGCTGACAAGAGATTCCCATCCGTATTCTCTTGAGATTGGTTCCTCGTCCTCATCGTCGGCTTCAACCATTTCAATTTCCCTATCAAGAATTTTTCTACAGTGTTCCTTGGTTAATTTCAAACCACCCTTAGTTTCACTATCCTCATCGTTGTCAACGATGAACAGAGGTCTGTAGACTCTACCTGCATCGGTAAAGATTTTGAATTCCTTTTCTCTGATGTCTCTAACTAATGACACTTCGGAGGAAATCGTCCCGTTTCTTCGTAACTGTCTCATTGTATCCACCAATAAGGATGGCTCTCGATGAGTACCAACCCAATTACCGTTCAAGAATACTCTAATTGAATCCTTGTGTTTAATTGGATCATAATCTGACATTGGTTCCAAACCCCACTCTTCCAAAAGATAAGTGATTGGTTCTGATTGAGTACCGACAGAAATACATGACATCAAGGATAAATTCTTCACCAACCCACAAGCTTGACCTTCGGGGGTTTCTGCAGGACAGACCAAACCCCAATGGGTGTTATGCAATTGACGTGGTTTTGCCAATTTACCATCTCTACCAATTGGGGTATTTGTTCTTCTCAAATGGGACAAGGTGGAAGCGTACGTGTATCTGTTCAAGACTTGGGACACACCGGCCTTTGAGGACATTGCCTTCTTTTGTTCACCCCAGTTACCTGTAGCAAGGGAATATTTCAAACCTGATGTGATTGTGGTTGACTTGACTGCTGAAACGATGTTGAAATCCTCTCCGCGTTCGATACATCTCTGCATGTATCTAAAGATATCTCTTGAGAGCTTTCTGAACAAGATCCTGAATAAATTAGCCAATAGGGGACCTGCAAGGTCCAATCTCTTCTTACCGAAGTGATCACGGTCATCTTGTTCCTTTCTTTCTAAAGCACAAAGAAGTAATCTATTGATGACGTAACCTAGATAATACGCCTTATTAGTCTCGTGACCGGAGTCCTGGGAAATATGTGGGAGGAATTCTCTTTGAAGAATATCTTTTGCAAATTGAATTCTTCTGTCTCTCTTGATACCGATAGCATTACCTCTTCTACCGATGAAATCGAGTGCCACTTCCTGAGATTGGATGAGAAAACCTTCTTCAATACAGGGTTTCAACATTTCCAACATTTGCCAATCCGATTCATCATAACAGATATGCTGTAAAATGTCACCATCTTCGATGACACCCAAAGCTCTGAAAACAATGACGATTGGAACATCCGCCTTAATGTATGGCAAAGTGGTTTTGATGGATCTACCCACGTTACCGTTTTTAAATGAGGATGCACCACCCTTTGACAATTTCACTTGAATTGAGGAGATCAATCTTGAACCCTTTTCCAATGCAGATCTAATTTCTGCAATATGGGAGATTGGAGAAGGACCTGATTTCTTGAACACTTGGACGATATTAGCAGCCGACCTTTCTTGGGCAATAAGAACCTTTTCGGAGCCGTTGATGATGAAATAACCTCCCATATCGAATGGACATTCCCTAATTTGGTAAAGTTCCTCTTCCGAAAGGCCATAAAGAGTACAAAATTTTGACTTCAACATGATTGGGATTTTACCAATGAAGATAGTTTGAGTTTCGGCACCGGATTTGTGAGTTTTGATATTGTGAGCTTCATTCACCACTGGATCACCATCGTCATATTCTTCCATTGGAACCAATTCATTAATCAGCCCCTGCCTGTACTTGTAAATATCCCCTTCTCGGTACCAAGTGGTTTCGGGGTCGTTGTTATCCACCGATTCCTTCACAAGTTTCTTCATTTCAACGTAGAGCGGTGCAGAGTATGTCAAATTTCTCAATCTGGCCTCCTGAGGTAACAACGTTGAAGTAGTACCATCTGCTTCGGTTTGTGTTGGCTTCGAGACAAAGATGTCTCCAAAAGTGATCTCATACCGGGTGTTGATATCATCATTCAAATGGACGTGTTGAGCCGGTTGGTCCAACACCAACTTCGGGTCCTCCAAAACGAGATCCTGCACTGCCGTCTCCACAAACTCCTCAAAGGAGTCCAACTGCTGCGACACAAGGCCCCTCGTTTCAAAGAACGCAGTGATAACAGTCCAGCAGTCCTCTGTCGTGACGTCCATCTTTGGCCGATATAAACAAGAGTGGCGAAAATGAGTTGAAGTTTTTTCAGAGTTTAATGAGACGAAAAAGTGTGTGGATGAGGAGAGAAGGTGCATTTATTTCTGCGGTCAGTGACATCTGGGGGTTGTGGATTGTACCATTGGGAAGAGGGTGTTGATACGACGTCAATGGTGTGCATTTTGCGTTGAAAAAGTCCATTTGAACCTTAGATACAATTGATATTCATGTGATGATTAATTAGGAAGATGGGAATGTGATTGGATTTGTGTGCTTTGAGTGATTAGAAGTGAATTAGATGTTGGATGTATATGGTGGGATGGTTATTCCCGGGTAAATTCCTGTTTATTAGCGACACAATTGACGCCAGCTGTTATTTGCACGTTTGTGAAATGACAGGTATTGAGGTTTCCTATAAATGTCGATTTTTTGCTTCAGAAAAGGGCCAATTATGGAACTAATATATTTTGACAGCATATTGGGATAATTGGGAGTGGAAAACGCCGTTTTATTGGGCAAATTCTGTCATTGGTTGTCCTTACATTAGTCTTTATGCTCATGATAAAAGAGTGGTCCATTTACTGCAAATCAAGGCTATTTAACCTGCTTTTTTTTTACCATTGGACACAAAATAATATTTAGGGTAGAACCCCCCCCCCCCCCTAGACCAAATTCTCCCTTACAACATCTTGTAATCTGCAACTGATCTACTCTTCACGATTCTTTCCACACTGCCAACGCTCTTTTTCTTATTTTTTTCATTTTTTCATCCAACTTTTACACTACAAATTCAAGCAGAGATGTTGACTCAGGTGATTCAAAAGCGTACTCTGATCATGGGGAGGCTTAAGCCAATGAAGAGACACGCATATGTTCCAAAAGAAGAAAAAGCAGCGCATTCGAAGAAAATCACGGCCATGGGTAGAGAGGCAATTGAAGAAGACTCACCAAACTTCACGGTGGGTTCAAAGAAGATCTACTTCCCTTACGCGACAATCAAGCTCTTGAGACCCAACGCCAAGCACACACCATATCAAGCAAAGTTCATTGTTCCAAAATCGTTCAATAAGTTGGATCTGAGAGACTACTTATATAACATCTACAACTTGAGAGTGCTCAACATCACCTCGGCGTTGATGCCTGCAGTGTTCACGAGGAATTTGCCAGCACCCTACGGGTCGAGATTCAGATCCGCCCAAGTCAAGAAGATGACGGTGGATTTGCTTGACCCGTTCGTGTGGCCAGCAGAAACAGAGGACTTTGTCTCCCACAAGGCGGCCTGCTTCGAAATGGACAAATACAGAACAGAGAAATCTGCGGCAGTCAACTCAGATAAGTTGAAGCCTTCAAAGGCCTTCGGTGGGATTTTGGACCCAAACCCAACACCAATGAACTTTGTTCCAAAGAGTTTGAAGAGAAAGATGAAGAACATCAAGCAAGAGGCAATAAGAGCCAAGTCCAAATCAGAAAGAAACACTTTGATCATCGATAATATCGATTTCAACTGATTGTTGGTATAACTTGTATATAAGGATAAGACACTATAAAAGTAACTATGAATTCAGATGAAGATAGGTGGCGGGGGAGGAGGAGGAGGAGGAGGAGGAGGAGGAGGAGGAGGAGGGAGGAAATGAGACAACCACTGGCCATCAATTATAGCCCTTTAACCCACTCGCAGTGGTCATTGTGCATAATGATAAAACACTATAAACTAAAGTACGAATCCATTTTCATCAATTGAATAAGCCAAATTTACTAAACGAAGAAGAAGAAGCCTTCCTGCCGTGGGAGGATTTTCTGCTGCCTTCACTGGAGTTCTTCGGCAGCGGAAGCGCCGTCGTCGTGCCCTTGGTGGAATCCTTAAAATCCTTCTCTGTGACAATTGTAAAATCACCATAACTTCCATATTTGCTCGATTTCTGGTCATCCTCGGTGCCCATAACAGGCAAAGGAGATGGCCCCGCACGGAATTGTAAAAGCGGCGCCAGTAATGAGCTCAAAAGCGATATGGGAGCGCTCACGTCAACGTTCCACTCATTGACACCTTTGGATGCGGATTTGACAGCTCTCAGATGGTCAAAGATGTATTCCAAGTCGAAGTTTTTCACTAAAAGGTCCACAATCTTCAATTCTCGGAGCTTCAAGCCCACAGTCGCCAATTTGAGCTCGATGTTGTCAAGGGTATTAAGATACTTGGGCACGTAATCGTTCAAAATCAGTGTGATACCAGTGATCTTCTCTCCGGAAGATGTGGAAATCAAAGGCCACACAAACCAGACGTTCAAATATAGCCCCAACAGCGCCCCAAATGGCAGCCAAAAGCAGAATTGCCTCACAAAGGACCAAATAATCCAGAAAGTCAACGTCTCCTGGAAACATTTGACCTGTTTCTTGTCCAAAGTGACTCCATCCTTGTGAGAAAAGTGATTGAAGTCTCTGAAAAGGTTCACAGTCTTGTTTATCATAGGAATCAGCGTCAATAACGTAGCAAGGGATGCAATCGGTCCCATTTTTTATAAGATGATAGAGGGGATATGAGACAATGTATGCTGTTACGTAAGCACCTGATAAGGCTCATGATTAGTAAATGTAGAAGCCGACAATCCAGGGGGCTTGAGTCACTATGGCGAGCCAGTAAGAGAGTGAAAAAAGAGGAAATTAATATGATTGACCAATAACGCGCTCCATTAATAACTAGCACTCTCGTCCAAGTAGCTCAAGAGCTCTTTCAATAGACTGTTTGTTTCCTTTGGAGAAGAGATCCAGGCAGTTGTCGCTGCGGTTCTGCTGGCATAGTCGTTGGATCCCAGCGAAGAAAATTGGTCCCCAACGTGCAATGTGTTTGCGGGTGTGATGTCAATTCCATCAATGGATTTCAACATCTCCTGCAAAACAGTGACTCCCAAAGATTTATCACCAATATCCACCCAGACGTCGCTGCCGCCATTGAATGCGCACCATTTGATATGTTGGGCGGATTTAAACATCCTCAAATTGTGATCAATTCTTAAAACAACCTCCTCCAATTGTTCTCTGATAAGAGAATGTTCCGGTTTTGCCACCAATCCCACCGCCCTCTTCTTTTTTATAACAATGGCGTCCAGTTCTAACTTCTCCACCAATATATTCAAATGACTTTCTGCAAAATCTAAAACCTGTGTGATATCCTCTGTTTTCCATTGCTTCATATCATCCAATTTCCAAATAGATTCATCAACTGATTCTAATCCTCCAACCATCGGGTTAAATCTAAACAGATAGTTAGACTCCCCACCCATCACCAGAAAATTGCCCCTCTGGTGCTCGTTCAATTTATCACTTATCTTGATTCCGTCAATCAATCCCCCCAGTCGTTCGTAATACTTCTCCACATCTGTGTAGCCCGCAGCAGTGACAATTCCAATGACTATATCTCTTTGCAATAGTCCAATGATATGCTCCAATAATGGGGAATCCGCATTAAAATTCATCCCATCGTCATACAAGGTGATATCACCATCGAATGTCACTAATTTCACTCGATTATCCAATTGGGACAAGGCCAATAGCTGAGATGTGTTTAGAATTAACCTGATATCATTGAAGCTGGGGGCCACCAACCGTCTCTTACTGATGGACCTCTTTTTGTCCTGGATATAGAACGCTCTCTCTAGCGGTAATGATGTAAAGAAGGTGCCTAGTGAAGGCACTAATTGGATCAATCTAGAGTCTCTACCGTCGTTTCTGTGGCCCTCAACCAACCTTTCAATATCCCGGAACACCTCCGCATACCTTTTGAACGCATCTGCGTTTATCACAAGCTCCTCCACGTTGGTGATGGGTTTATTGGGGTTTACCGGGTATAAGACGAAAGGTGTTGCTAGGAGGGATTTGATCCACTCAATGAACTCATCTCTGCGATGCTGCTTGAGCTGGTAGTCCACTCTGTATCTGCTGGTCATTGACTTGAAAAGAACCGAGAAGTGGTGACCAAACGTGGTTCTTGGGGTTATTATTTTAATTACACCTCACACGACCGCAGATCATTTTGATGGGAATTTTAATGAAACAAGGTGCTGGTTGCTGGCACAATTTGACTTCTGTCAGCGTTAAATACCTCACCAAATTGGATAATCATACTTAATTTCAATTTACCATTAGTTTTGCAAGGTTCAGCTTCATCGATGCAAAATCACTCATTTTTGTCCCCAAAAAAGCTCAATAGGATCAGTTATTTACAAGAAATGTGATGCAATTACCAACACTTCAATGCTATAGCTCCATAATGCGTTTCCCACCATACTTAGCAATTACCATTAAGCCTATAAATTTTTCAGTTTGACTCATCTGCTCTTTCTATACATAAAAATGAGTGTGAAGCACGTTGTACTGATCGACAATTACGATTCCTTCACCTGGAACATTTACGAATACCTCTGCCAAGAGGGTGCCAAGGTTTCTGTTTTTAGAAACGACGCCATCACTATTCCCCAGTTGAATGATATGGATTTCGATATTTTAATGATCTCGCCGGGTCCTGGCCACCCAAAGACAGACTCGGGGATCTCGAGGGACGCGATTGATTACTTCAAGGGTAAGAAGCCAATTTATGGTGTTTGTATGGGTCAACAGTGCATGTTTGAAGTTTTCGGTGGTGAGGTTGAATATGCTGGTGAGATCGTTCATGGTAAGACCTCACCAATCCAGCACGACGGCAAGGGTTTGTTTGCCAACGTTCCACAGGGTGTTGCGGTGACTCGTTATCATTCTCTTGCCGGTTCTGTTTCAACCCTACCGGATTGTCTTGAGGTGACGGCCACAACCGATAACGGTATCATCATGGGTGTGAGACACAAGGAATACAACATCGAGGGTGTCCAGTTCCACCCAGAGAGTATTTTGACCGAAGAGGGCCACATGATGATCAGAAACATCTTGAATGCAAACAGTCCATATTGGGAAGATTCCAACACCCTGGCAATCCAAGCTCCAAGGGGCAACATCCTTCAAACAATTTTCAACAAGAGGAAAGAGGACTACGAAACCATCATGGAGACTCCAGGTTTAATCTTTGCGGATTTGGAGGCTTACTACAACTCGGGTCTTGCCCCACAAGTTCAAAACTTCTACGATCATTTGAAGGCGTACAATGGAATCTCGATTTTGAGTGAAATTAAGAGAGCTTCACCATCGAAGGGGGATATTGACATTGGTGCCAATTCCGCGGAGCAGGCCTTGAGGTATGCCAATGCGGGTGTTCAAGCCATCTCCGTTTTGACAGAACCCCACTGGTTTAAGGGTAGCATGAAGGACTTGGAAATGGTCAGGAGGACCTTGGACAAGTTGGATAAGAGACCGTGTGTCTTGAGAAAGGAGTTTATTTTTAACAAGTACCAAATCTTGGAGGCTAGGTTGGCTGGGGCTGACACTGTCCTATTGATCGTCAAGATGCTTTCCAAGGAAAGCCTAAAGGATCTAATCCAGTACTCTAGATCTCTTGATCTGGAGCCTCTTGTCGAAGTGAACACCCCAGAAGAGCTTGAGGTTGCTCTTGAGCTTGGAAGTAAGGTCGTTGGCGTTAACAATAGAAACTTGGTCGACTTCCAGGTGGATTTGAACAACACCACCGCTCTCCTTGGGAGGATGTCGTTGGAGCAAAGGGACGAGGTGGTTCTCCTTGGTCTTTCTGGAATCAGCAGCAGAGAGGATGTTCAAAGCTACCGCAAACAGGGTGTTTCAGGTCTTCTTGTGGGAGAGTCACTCATGAGAGCCGGTGTCGCAGTCGGGGAATTCATCGACCACTTGCGCAGCTGAGCAGCTGAGCAACATTCTATTTCCATAGCAACTATTTTTATAAATACAAGCCTGGTCCAAAATTTTCACTAGATTTCTCCTTTTGAGATCAATGAAGATCTTTGTGTTATTGGCTCTTCTGATCAGCCGGGTCTATGCCGTTCTGGAGGTGATTGGACCAGCATCTGGGTCCGAATATGAGGCCAGTAATGGGAAAATCACCATTCCAGTTTCTTGGGATGATGACTCTGATTTGCCTTCGCTTTCTCAGATCGGTAATTATACATTTGTGCTATGTACGGGACCAAACGATAACATCACCGCAGTGTACACCGGGAAACCGATATTGTCGAGTGACTTGACAGATTTAAAGTATAATTTCACTATTGAATCTTCGGTTGCAGCGGATGGTTTGTTTTATGTCCAAGTGTATGCTTTGTTGATTGACGGTGATGGTTCCGTCACGAAATACACACCTCGTTTGGTTTTGAGTGGGATGACGGGTTCTAAGCAACCATCTGGTAATGGATCACCACCGGACGGTTCAGTGAATTACGATAATGCGGCCCAAATATCCAAGTCGTTCACGGTGCCATACACCGAGCAAACGGGAATAACACGGTACGCTCCAATGCAGATGCAACCGGGATCCACAGTTACGGCCACGACCTGGTCAAGACGGTTTCCAACTTCTGCTGTGACATATTATTCAACTCTTACAGGAAACCCGGTTGTTAGTTCAACGATCACGCCTGGTTGGTCTTACACAATGTCCTCGCTGGTCAACATGGCCACGCCTGCGGTATTTCCGTCTAGTGTAGGGTGGTATGCAGCGAGTGCAAGGCTAACTTCTGCCACTTTGGACAGTACTCATCAACATCAAAGAAAGAAGAGATGGGAGGATTGAAGTGTTTGTATCTTCAGCTTTTATATATATTTGTATTCGTCAATGCAATGGGGGTCTTTGAGGAAGGAGTGGTAATAAAAAACCCACCACCTACGAACAGACAATGTAGTTTGGAAAATTAGAGGATGGAATCATCTTGAAGAAAGTTCCTGCTATTAAAACACTCTGAACTATGCAAAGATATACTAATCATTTGGTATAAAATAGCTGGGGGAATTTATGCCACAATTCAACCATTTTATTAATGGCCTCAACGTTCAATTCCTCCTGTTTGGTATTATAACATTGAAGGGCTCTCAAGGTTAAATCGCTTTGAACAATCCCCACAACGTCAACCCATTGGCCCACCTGGAAATCGATCGAGGATTCCATGATGACGTTAATTGAACCATTCGAGTCTAATTTCACCATCTGTGTGTCTTTGTTTAGTTCAGTCACCTTTCCAAGAACTCTGACGTGTTTGGTGGCGTATTCCTGAAGAAGAGGAGCATTGATTCTGGCTGTTTCCATTGCAATTCGATGCCGACAAGAGTAAGTACACGCGTAATGACGCGTTAGCGAATATTTTTGTGGTGAGGATTAAGTGAAGGATTACATAAGTGGGACAGAGGGGGGGGGGTTGAATTGGAAAAGGAGCTAAAGTGATAGATATAAAGCGAATACACAGGAATTAAGAGAAGAACATGGGGGGTGGGGGTCATGATTAAATACCAAAGTAGAAAATAGCATTCTGAGCACTTTCACTGTATTGGAGAATCAAACAGGAATTCTATTGGTGCGATGCACCATTTAGAGGCAGGCAAAGGAAACACAATGTTGTTGGCAGAATGAAGGATTTGCGAGAGTGCAAGTTGAGCTGAATCAATAAAAAGAGTTAAATGTAATTGGCTCAGCAAGAAGATAGGGTAAAATCTAAGTGTATATATGGAAAGATCATAGAAAGAAAAATAGACAAGGGCATATTGAATGACAGGGAAAGGTTATGGGGGTTATTCTTGAGCTCCTTTAGTTGTATTTTTTGATGAAAAAGTGCATCTTGATGGGGGGACTTTTTCAAATCAGCGCCACCACCCGTTGACACAAACCAGCAAAAGGACCTTCAACTATGAATCTTTTGCCAGACATTTTTGAATATCAACACTTCACCAATACTTAGATCTTTAAGAATTGTGTTCGATATCAGTTTTTCGGCTTTAGAAGAAGTATTAAGCGTCCAACCTTACACCACTTTTAAATGGGTACTACCAAGTCACTTGAACATTTTACGGCTACAGATCACTGTACTGTTCATGCCACAACCGTTTGGATACACACATTTTAGTTATCAGTTGTGCACCGTGATTGCTTTAATAAAAACCACCTCAGAAAGACCGCCAAGAATTGATTTGAAATTAACAATATATTCTTATAAGTCTGAGTTCCATACTAGCACGATTAGAAAACAGAAATCCAAACATGTGCCCTTCATCCATTTTCCCATCTGATTCGACACTTTAGAAAATTGAACGTTCGACATGGAATGACACTACTATAAGCATGATTTATGCGATATACCCCTTGAAGTTAGGTTAATGAATTACTTAACCATGTTTGCACGCATTTCAAACTAAGAAAGGTTATTTTCGTGACAATATGAAACAGCAATAAACTTAACCATGACCCTTTCTAGGGCAGACTACCATGTGAGGAGATTTGCTCATATCCATCTAATATAATCCATTCTTTCACTTTAGCTCCACACCTTTCCTCGGGTAATCGGATTTCGGGTATATATCCGATTCTGGTCTTCCTCCTCCAGGAGAAAAAATTCTCGAGTTTTTCACCCATAAACGGTCCTTCTTCATTATTTATTAAGGTGGAAGAATGATTTACTTGAAGACACTTATGAAAGTTATTGACAACTCCGGGGCAGAACTGGTGGAATGTATTAAGGTGTTGAGAAAGTCACCAAAGAACTATGCACACGTTGGTGACAAGGTGGTGGTTGTCGTTCAAGAAGCTAAACCATTATCGTCACAGATTACCGGGACCACAGCCTCCAACCGTGTGAAAAGAGGTGACATCTGTAGAGCCGTTGTTGTCAGAACAAAGTCTCCATTGCAAAGAGAAGATGGTACTGTTATTAGATTTGATGACAATGCTTGCGTTTTGATCAACCAAAAGGATGAACCAATCGGTACCAGAGTGTCTGGTGTTGTTGCCAGAGAATTAAGACGGAGGAACTTTGGTAAGGTCATCTCATTGGCCCCAAGAGTGGTTTGATTGGAGAGTATGATTAAGATCATGTCATGTCATGTATATATATCGAATTAATAAATGAATACCTGTGGTGATTAACTGGAACGCGTAGATGCAACTGAACTTGTGAAATTTTCACAGTTGTATGCATCTAAATGGAAATGATTACTTGGAGATCTTGGCCACCTCTGTACACCAATTTAACCAATTATTATGAAGTAAATAAACGATTAATCACAAAGAAAAAGAGAGTACAATGATGGTATTGGGGAGGTAACCTCTAAATCTAGTCATGGGAGGATTAACCAACAACTAGCGTGTTTAAAAATGAATACGTATACGGATCAAAGTCATTCTGAATAAGAATGCAAAAGTCAAACTAGGCAAAAAAACACAATCCCAACTACAGCATTATGTGTGGTCTTTTTTCTTTTGTTTCTGTATTAAATAAAACATAAACGTTGCACAAGAACCTCTATTTACAATTTAAAACCCCAATCTGAAGGGAAAAGATTAATTCAGAGAAGAATAAAACAAATCTACCCATCGCAACTGAGGGAAATGACCCCTTATTTAGAATCAGCAATATTAATACGTCAAAAAGATTGGTCTCCTAACCAATAATAAATGAGCCACTAAAGGATATTGATAGTAAAAAAGGCCAAAATAGAGGGTAATTCCTGTTTTTAAGTCAGACCCCATCAAAACATATCTCTTTGCCAGAAACTTACCATATTGGTATGACGCCCAGCACCTTTAATGGAGACGCTTTGCTTTATACTTTTTCATTTTGTTTTTCCAGAGGTTATACATCCTAGTGTGTACGAATCAATGACTGTCATCAAACTGTATCAGTTATCAAAGAATACAATAAATTCTGAAGCCACTACAAATCCTATTCAATGATACACCCTATCGGAGATTGGTCTTTTTTCAGGCAACGGTGGTTGAATCAATCCTTTGGATTCTTTTAATCTGAATTGAACAGCCTTTAAAAGATTGTAAATAGTGTCCAAGATTGGTGTTTCAACGTTCAATTCCCTCGCAACCGTCAACAAGTTACCAAGAATGACCTCCAGTTCAATCGGATTACCTTTTAAGGTGTCAACACACATACTTGGTTTAAACCAGTCACCGTCATCTGAATGAACAACGGTATTGATAACATCTTCAGGCAAATCCACACCATCGGCCTTGGCAACTGCAATAACCTCTTTCATGGCGGGAATTGCAACAGATCCCAACGTACCAGCTAACTCCAATCGACCCGTATCCACACCAGTGAGAGCACAAGTTGTGTTCAAGGTGGCATTGTAAACCAACTTTCTATATCTGTACCATTTAACATCGGGAAAGTAGGAAATGTTGTTCTTCTCATTTGAGTAAACTTCAACAAACTGGAGGGCCTTTTCCTTCTGGTCTTCCTCTGGCAGATTGGGGTTTTTAAAATAAGAGATTATTGTCTTATCCTGTTGGGTTTGGGTGATGACGCCTGAGCTATTATGGGATCCGATATGTGAAACACCGGAGAGAACGATGTTCTTAGGCCATTTGGCAATGAATGGTCTACCAAGGTCAAACCCATTTTGAATCAACACCACGGTAGTCTTACCCTCAGTGATGGCAGATGCTGCGGCATCTTCCGGCTTGATAACGTCAGGTAGGTTCTTTGTGGTTATGACGACATAATCGTAGATCTTATCCCCTTCACAAGCTGCTTCAACGGTGGGATAAATATGATCTGGCTTCCAACCGTTGACATGTCCATAATCACACGAGTTAATTTCCCAACCCACCTTATTGACCCTTTCATAATCGGATCTAACCACAACACTGACCTCACCAGCCTTGTTATTAGACCAAAGACCATAAGCGACAATGGTACCGACACCACCTGTTCCAATTAATAAGACCGCCATTTGTAAGAAGAAGGTACTGACTTATGAAACAAGATCGAGGGGAGATTATTCCATTTTATAGAGATATCGGATATCGGAAAGACCCGTTGATTTCCAAAGAAGGAAATTTTATAACGGATAAAAGTTCAAATAGTATAGAGTAAAATACAAAATAAAAAAGCGGTCATTCGACCGTAAGAGTTGGTTTCTTCTTCTTCTTCTTGAAATATTCCTGTGCCTGCAGTTCAAACATGGTAGAATCCAATTTGAAGTACATTGGCATTGATGCAAATTCAAAGACATCGTCTATGAATAGAGAGGTTAAGTAGGGCCTGAATCCGGAATAAACTTCGCAAAGATCATCAATGGAATGCTGGGGAATCCCTTTATACTCCTTGCCGGGTTTCAAACCTGGGAAGAGGAAATTGGAAAGTACCTTGAAATGCTCCTGGGGTGTCAGTATACGCTTGATTGCCTTACATGACACCCAAACACCCCTCAGCGTTGAGATAGTGGTCGCTCTATTATCATCATTCTCTCTAACGGGTTTCTGAGAAGGCTTTTCGACAGGAACACTCTTTTCCTTGGATGTTGTTTTAGTGGAAGTGGTGCCAGTGGCATCTGTGGAAGCAGCGGTGGATGAACTTGAGCGAAAATTCGCCTCAGATGGACCTGTCTCCTCATCATCTGAGATGTCCATCAATTCATGGTTGCTATCGACAAACTCTTGAATTCTTTCCAAATCGTCACATATGAAAAGGTTGTTCTCACCATCGGAAATGATCTTATTCAAAAAGCTCAACCTTCTGGAAACCTCATTCCTTGGAACAATCTTCTTAAAATGGTCCCAATAGTGTTCTTCACTGGCAAATGGCTTCAATAACCACATATCCTTCACTTTTGTGGCTTTGATGTTCAATTTGGAGACACCTTCATCTTTATAACCATTTCCACTGTCATTAAAGAGGCTCTGCCAACGATTACCGAATAAAAGAGGAGGTAATCTGACAGATGAGGACTCCTTAATTTTACTCAGGTGATCCTGAATGTATGAAAATTCTAATGGGTGAAGAAACATTGTGGAATCGTAGCTGCAACCCCCTGCCCTCTTATACGTCTGCAGAAGGAAAGAGTTGATCAATTGATCAAGTGATCTTAATTCAACCTTGGTGAACTTCTCACTCTCCTGAACATCCTCAAACAAGGTGAATTGGGCCGGTTTATAAACAAACCCCTTGGATTCAGGTTTCATCCTGATAGGCTCCATCATTTCGTAACCGGACTCCAATTTCGAGTATAGAAAGTTCAAATTAGGTTCAATGACCACCCTCCAATTGTTCTTGAATCTATTTTTTGAAAGAATACAATTCTTTTTCACTGGAGGCTTCATTGGATTGCTTGGGGAAGAAGCTGACGAAGTTCTTCTCTTCTTTTTCGATTTTTTCAATGGCTTCTTCTCCTTCTGTTTTTTTCTTTCCTTGGAGATGATAGCAGAAGGGATCAAATCTTCGTTACTTTGAATCACTTTTGATTTAACTCCTCTAGATTTCAATTTCTTATGCAAACGGAGAGTTGTTCTATTGATTACCCCATTATCTGTATCGTCTTCATCACTTTCATCACTCAAGTCATCAGGACTTGGGCCATCGGAGTTATCATCCACAGTGGTTTTTGATTTATCTTCCTCGGGTTTGCGTAAACTCGCTGGAAGCGATGTCGCCTTCGTATTTCCAATCTCATCTTGGGCATCCTCAAAGTCCCCATCTGAACCGGAACTTTCCTCACTGTTGTTATCTTTCTCAGGACGACAACGGGCATACGTGCCCTCATCAGAGGGCAATGATGCATCATCTTCATTGACGGCATCCTCTTTGTCATACGTTGAGCCTGAACTAGGATTACTGAGAAGTTTCTCAGTTAATTCGTCTAAAAGCATGGCTGTGGTTTTCGTAATCTTCTTCTTTTTCTTTCTCTTCTTTAAAGCTTCTGGGTTGGGATGGTTCTTGATGAATTCGCTTCTTTTCAGCTTCAGCTCCTTCATATTAAATTTGTATTTCATTCTTCCAAACTGAGTAAGAAGATCCTCCACATCATCAAACAGATCATAGCGTGTTAATTCCATCACAATTTCACCGGGGAATTCATCAAAGGTATTCGACTGGAGTTTCGAGATTAATATACAGATGTCGATCAACGTCACAAATTTGTTGAATTGGTATTTCACATCATACTCTAATCTTGTGCCTTTTTCCGGTTCACAAGTCTCCTTGAACACGTTTTGAAATAGTTCATAAACACTCGAATATCGTTCCTTCTCCGGTCTCTCCATTAATGGCTCTATAAGAGGGTATAGCTGTTTCTCAAATTCTCTTAGATTAAAAAGAGGTTTGTACTCAAAGTCGTACTCCAGAAATGATGCTAAGAGACTGCTAAGCCGGTCGTCCATTAGACGCTGGTATCGGGCTATTGAATCGGTCATGGTTGTAGTTGATTTGATTGTTGTTGTTCTCATTTTGTGATGAAATTTTTTCCCTCCCCTCGATTTTTTGAGTCTACAGAGTGGATGGTCACGTGATGGGTTTGGTGATTGTGTAGATCACCGAAAGTGATGGTTGGGTGGTGATTTAAAGAAACTTTGGGGTGCGTTGAGCATTGTTGGGTCTTTTTAGTGGGAAATATAGCTTCTTTTTAAACATGATTACGACATGTTTTGTAGTTCAGGCTATAGCACCTTCAAGTTAATGAAATCCTGGACAGGTCATTAGGGGTTTGAACAAATGGTGTATATTATGGGGCTCCAATTTTTGTTAGTTGATGAATTTGAATACAAATGTGATTGATCACAAGAGTGTATCGATTATCACAGGATATTCTGATGAATTCTTTCAATTCTTTAAGAAATAAATTAATCCAGTCGGGTAACTTTCCTATATATATATGCAAGGATGGCCACTCAATGTTCAATTTTTTTATCTTGTTGTCATGGACGAACCTTCCATTGAGAAAACAAAGTTTAACTTCTTTCCGGCAAATATCGATTCATGCGCTTATGCGGAAGTTGGTGCAAATGTGGATCAGACTCAACTGCTTTACAATCGTATTAGAAGAATTTACATGGACCCAATGATGAACGTGCAGGGGTCTGAAACGTTTATCCTGACTTCATCCGATGGGGCCAGAAATTCTCTGAGAAAATTGCTGGACTCGGAAAGCGAACCATTGAACGGCATTCAAGTGGAGAGTATCACCAATTTGGGATTGATAGATACAATAACGTTGTTCAAACCAATCAAATACTTGTTTTGTTGCAATATTGCCAATTTCAAGGATGTTGACGTCTACCACCTTTTAGAATTATCACGAGGCAAACACTTGACAATCACAGATAACATTTCCAGACAGACCGGTAAAATTAATGCAGCTAGAGAGGCATTAAAAGACTTCTTTGGTCCAATCCTTCACAGCTTTTCATTTGAAGTTGACATGAAACCAAAATCATCGAACTCATCACATGAGTCCTCCAAGCCACCAAATTCACCAAAGCTGCCAAGGTCACCAAAGTACACTCCAAGTGTGGAATTGCTTCGTTCTGTGGTAAATAAAGGTACATTGTGCGCCAAAGTGAATAGGGGTTTACTTGATATCAAGGGAGACCCTCACTTTATCCGATTAATTTCAAGGTTTTTAATGAACCCACAAGATAGTACGGCGTTCCTGATGATTTTAAACTTTATGCAGTTTCCAAATGGGGAAAAGTTGCAACAAAAGGACATGACCACTCTTTGCAATCTCATCGACAGGGAAAGTATTGAGAATGAGCACATTACTGCTCATGATTTTTTTACCAAATTTGACTGCTGTTTGAACAATCTCAACTACCTTACAAAGACACTGTTTAGAGCAGAGAAGATTTTTGACCGCTCTTCTTTTGAAAGGGTCGTTGATGCCGTGGAAATATTGTTGATTGGTATGAGAAAATATCGGTTGTTTACACATTTTGAAAGTACTGCCTGGAGGTTTAGGGAGAAAGTGGGTGACTCCCCATCAAGAGACTGGTGCCAATTATTATTTAATACGCCACCACCGTCCTCGTTGTCACCACCAGAAACTCCACATCAAGTACCAAACGGTCCAAGGACTAAAAAGATCAGCGGCAGTGATGAAGTGTCAAATTTGGCGAATTACTTGAAACAATTAAATCTGGAAAAGGGCCAAAAGGTTAATAGCCAATCTTGGAGGGGAAGAGCTCTCCTACCAAGATCAATTATCTCCACGTTAGGTATTCAAACAAGAGTAAGGTTGGTCAAGAGACGTTAAAAAATTTTTTGAAACCAGCCATCCAAGTCCGAACTTCCAGCCATTTCAAGTGACATTCTTTATGTACCCGAATTTATACCCTTTTAGCACGTTAGACAGACTTCAACTATCATCAAATGGCTTCAGGAATAGTTATATCACCGCCCGTGTTGTTGAACAACTTCAACTTCGACTCCCTCTCCACACTGGAAAATGCTCAGGGGATGTCAACCGGCCTTATCACGGGAGAAATCGTCGATAGGACGAGAAGGAGAAAGACAGGTTCCGATTCCATACCAGGTAGAACAAAAGTGAAGGAGTTTCCTGCGAGCAGGAGATCTTCATTAAAGAAGACAAATTACTATCGACTATCAGTTCAAGCAAAACCCAAGAGGAAATCGGCCCAATCACTAGCGGCTTTTCAAACCCCCAAGCAGATTGACCAAGTTTTCAATATCAACCCAAAAAAGAGTACGACCTTGCAGGAATATCCAAGTTATATGGTTGAATATTTTGTTAACAGGTTAGATCTACTCAAGAAGGATCCTAAATTGGATTATCAAATTCTCAAGGCCAAGATTGAAGTACCAAAGATTGCTCAGGTTTTTGAAGAGGAAAAGGTGAAGAGACACATATCGATGCCAATTCCATTGGCAAACCAACGTGTGCGAAAAGAAGCAGAAGAAAAACAGAAACAGAATAGAAAGTCAACACCAGCAGATATAAAATTCCGATATGAGCCCATTGAAATGTCGATGAATGAGTATTTGAGTACACCCCTAGACCTGTACAAGCATAGAAAACAAAAATCGATTGGATCAGAGTTTACACTCAATACAGGAGGAACCTCCTCAAGTGGACCGATAACACACGATAGCACAAGATCAGGCGTTTCATCGATTGAAACCCACAACTTAACCAATTTAAACCGATTAGGAAACGAGAGGCAATTAAAAACACAACGCAAGGACAGTCTATTGCAAAGAAGATCAGTTCAATTTGACACCGTCATTCCAGAAGAAAAAATGGAGTCATCATTTGAAAAGTTTGGTCTTTCACCAATGGGTAAGAACCAAACACATAAATCAGTAGAGATAAGTCCTGTTAAAAGGTTAAGCAATCACGCAGATTTGTCAATTGCATCGGGGAATGAAATTTACAATTCGTTCAAAGAGGATATTTTCAAGCAAGAGAAAAGCAGTTGGTGGGAAATAGAAGAATATATCGAAGAGGAGCACGCAGATTATTGTCAAAACGAATATCTCACTACCAGACTGATGATCGAGATTTATACTAGAAGAATAATTGTAGGAAGAATAGCCCTGAAATTGGGTACTGACAGGGCCAAGAAAACAACATCTACCACCGAAGATATTTGGCTCGGATTGAAGGAAGTCATCACCAGTGTTTACGGGGAGGAGCAGGGAAAGATCTTCGAGTCGCAACGATTTTAATATCTATATATACATAAAGGTTTACAACTGGGTAAGGATTGTATCACTGAATTGTAATTGTATTTCTTGGGGCTTTTCCTTGGCTTCCAAGAGCCAGTATTGGATTCTTTTATCATCCCCCTTGGATTTCTGAAAAACCCAGTTCTCCACCTTAGTTTGGAATTCCCCACCCACTCTTTGTGAGATATCTAAGAGATACTTGGTGACATTTTCAAATAATCTCCCAATGATACTCAAATGGTTGGTATTCCATTTAGACCACCATTGCAATTCATGTTTCAACCACCAACTCCAAATATCGTCGTAACATGTCATAGACATAAGAGCCATTTCAATCATTGGAAATTCCACATTTGATGAGATGAAGTTGAACACCTTTGTTAACAATTGTGGGTCCTTAAAACACCCTAAGGAATTTATTGCACTTAACTGAACATCTTTCTTGCTGGCTTGCTGAGATACAGTGGAGGCGGTGAAAGTGTTCTTTGTGATCGTGTCGGCATTCTTGACAATATGTGTCAAATCCTTGAATTCCTTAAAGGTTGCGGAGTGGGCAACCAAAGCAAAGAGAGGAACCAGAATTTCCTTTGGAACGGTGTTTCTAGGACCATGAAGGACCATTTTGAACAACTTCTTAGCCAATTGCTGTACTTGCTTGTTGTCCAAATTCAAGCTGAGCACAGAAGCTCTCAAGGTCAACTCTTCAGGACTCAAATCCACCAAGTTATCCCATTGAAACTGCTGAACAAACTTGGTGGTTAATTCATTTGAAATCTTATCTAAATTGTTGGTGGATTTGGTTAATTGGATGAAGTTTGTTAAAAGAGATTCCATGGCCCAACTGTTCAACTTTGATATGTTTTTAACGGAAGAGATAAGTTTGATCGATGCAGCAATATGGTCATCAGTTTGGTATTGGGAACCTAAAAGAATATTCAAATCCTGAACCAATTGACATTGCTCAATATCATCCAATAACCTTAAGTTGGAAGCAATCAATTTATACTGATCCAGTGGATAGTCAATAACGACCAAATCACATCTGATCAATAGAACATCCTCATTAATCAAAAGGGATCTGTCTGTCATCAACTGTCTACCCAACTTACCGTCAGAAGTTTTAAGCATGATCGGAATTTGATATGGAACATCTTCAATATTTTCTGCTTTTTCAGATAGACATTGATGCTGTTCCAATTTGATTCCACCATCAGCTCTGATCACCTTAATTATTGGCAACCCCTTCAAATGGGTCCAGGAGTGGACGATCGTTGGAATATCATATTTGAACTTGTTGAATTCACTAACCTTGAGGAACTTCCAAAGGTCGATTGGTTTGAAGGTTTTAAATTTGTTGGCAGAGATGAATTCACCAATAGCTTTGAAGAATTCGTTGGGCTTTTCAAAGAGAGACATGACCAATTTGATGATCCAGATACCCTTTTCGTAGGCGCTTCTTGTGAATGTATCATGAATTCTATCAGGCTGAGTTTGTAAAACGGATTGCACAGGATCTATTTCCGGGTCCATTTGGGACAACTTCAGTTGTTGTAGTTCATCACCAGATAAGGCTGTCCATCTTTTCAATACTTGGTTTGCAACAAAGGTCGCAAAGGATTCATTGAACCATTCATATTGCCAGTGGTCAATAGTGATTAGATTTCCCATGTACATGTGAACGAATTGGTGGACGACAATATCTTGGATTTGTCTTTCTACTCTCTTCAACGCCAATTGGGAAACCTGCCAACCGGGGGTCAAGATACCATCGTTGATGATAGAGATGCAGCCCCAGTTTTCAACACCTCCATCACTCAAAAATGGCAATGCAATGAAGTCTAACTTAGGCAATGGGAAATCGACACCGAAAAGACTGGTGAGTTCTTCCAAAGTTTCAATGGCCGTGTTGAGAGCAAAACGGGATCTATGAGACTCTCCCACTTGTGTAAACACCCTCATTGGGATCGCAGACCTCTTGTGCTCAATAAATTCCAAATCACCGAATGTAAACGAAAAGACGGAGAGAGACATGGGTGGTGTCTGTTCAAACACCACGGTCTTCAATTTGCCATATGACGTCTGAGATTGAATTGGGCTGTTGGAAACAGCCTCAAATTTGCCATCTAAAGTTAGAGTCAGTTGGATTGGCACTTTAAGTGAAATTTCATCAACAGATGGGAATAACTTACCTGCAAAATGAGGTTGAGTATGCGTAGACCAAATGTTCATATCAGTTTTACCCGTTAATGGGTTCATGTATTGGGTTTTAAACAACCCTTTGGTCAAATCATCATATTTTAAAATGGTGTCAATTGTACCCAAGAATGAGATCTGAATCGATTGAATTTCACTGTAAGCAGTTTCAAGTGAATAGATAGTGATATTGGTATCTTTTAGCAGAGTAATTTTAGCCTTCTTTGTCTCCTCTTGGGTCGTAACATCAGCAGAGAGGGAAATAAGAGAAACGGTATCCAAAATCAATTTGAAGTTAGTTTCATCGCCGGTGTATTTCGGGTTAGGAATCAATGGGATGGTGACTGTGGCCTTAAAGTTTGGCTTTGAACCATCCAAAGTGTAATGAAGCAGATACTCCTTTGGAAGTAAACTATTTTCAAAGATCAACCGAGATGTCATTGCTTGGAAGGGGTTTAGACACTCTGAAAAGTCTGAAAAAATGGTGAAAAATTGAGTTCATCAACCATAATCAAGAACAGACGCAGGACGGTGAGGCAGGGTTTAACAGACAAGGGCCAATATAAGGTAATCCAAATAGATGTAAACTCTGGATAAACTAGTAAAAATCAATCGGTTTATTTGGATATGATTTTGCCGGTCTCAAGAAAGACAATCCAAGTGTAAATTTGTAAGTGAAGGTGGTTCCATGCATTGTTCCAGGATACGTAAAGGATTAAAGGTACACAAAATTGTTATATACCATTGATGAAGTATAACATTGGCGTCTCCAAAACACCATTTTGTTGTCTGTCCAAATTATGTATAATTTGCTGAGCAAACCTCTATAAATGTCCAACTATCAGAGGTATCCACTTGGATTCAATTGAAGAGTGCACCGCACCAAGGGAAGGACATTGAAAAAACAAAATCCATTGTTTGAATTCACATAAATATCATCCATTTTACACTATAGCTGTTTTTTTGAATCCTTTCCAATTAAAAGTCAATTATAGCCTTATTTAGTACCAAAATGACCATGATGACGTATGAATCCCACCTGTCGTAATATGTAACATGTGGCAGTTGCCACCCATCCAATACTACCCCATACATTTGAACACGGCAACTTTTTTCGTTGTCGCGCATATCCTGGAATCGTCAGGAGCGAAAATCAAAACGCGGTCCACCCCCCAACCGTTAGTTGTGTTTCTTACATCTTTGATCCCAATTGAACAGAAAATGGACAAGTTAAGAGAAGTACGCACGAAATAACAATCCCATCATAGCGAACCAATTACTAACTCACGATTTGCAGAAATTGACCAAGTTAAAGGAGGAAGCAGAACAATGGCAAGAAAAGGCTGATGAATCAGCCTCAAAGGTGAAGGCCCTCGAACAAGAACTTCTTGAACGTGAAAACGACATTAAGTCCTTGACCACACGTAACCAAACCTTGGAAGAAACCAACGAGAAGTTACAAGATGAATTGGAAGAACACAAGAAGATTGCTGGTGATGCCACTCATTTGGAAACCAGTAATGAAAACGCATTGAAGAAGAATGCTGCTCTTGAAGAAGAACTTGAAGCCAGTGACAAAACGTTGAAGGAAACCACTGCCAAGCTCAGAGAATTGGACATCCAAGTCGAAAACCTGACCAACAAGGTCACCTCTTTGGAAAGTGAAAAGGAGACCCTTGAAACCCAATTGGAGGAAGCTGAAGCCAAGTACACCAAGGCTAACACCGAATTGGAAGAAATTACCAAGGAATTGGAGGGGTTGTAGATTGGCTCCCCTACTAGGAATCCTCCTAGTGTGGCCATAGTTATACTCTTTATACTTGTTCTTCTTTTATTGAAATGAATAAACAATTGATTTATCTGAATCTTAGACACACTGGATAGTAACCGTTGCATTGGGGCATAAATTGCTCCTCCCATCTGCTCTTGTACTTGTTCTTCTTTCATCAGTAAAGCCTTTAGATGGATGGTAAGCGACACTTGATGGTTGCTCTTTCAAGAGATATTGGAGTTCTTGGTGTCTGGTGTCAGCTCTTTTGGGTAGGACACTGGGGTTCCCAGCTCTGGGTTGTAATGGTGGGCTTACTGATTGGTGTTATGGTCAATCAATGGCAGTTGAGATGGTTACAAATGTATACAACAACGGGGGTTGTCTTGAGGGCAACGACGGTGGGTCTTCTTTCCGCCCTCGCATGCAACATGGCACGTCTGGCCTTCTCGGATTCCTCTCACGTTACGTGGATAGCATGTGCCACTCTGTTAGTTATGGTGCGTCACGTGACCGCGACTAGAATCCCGTCGTGGTGCACCAATGTTCTGCTATTTCTCGCACTACTCACCTGTCTCAATCTTTCAATACAAATGGATCTCCTTCTTCCAAAGTGAAATGGTTGTTCACGTCTTGGGTACACCTCTTAGAGGCAAGTCACTTTTGTCATATGGACTGTCCAACGCCTTCTACGGGTTAGGGTTGAAGTCTGCTGAGAGACTCTGTTCCAAGTTGGGGTTCTACCCACATATGAGAGTCCACCAGTTGACTGAACAGCAGTCAATGTCGCTATCCAAGGAACTGTCTGAGATGACTCTTGGTGGACAATTACTGGCCCAAGTCAGAGCCAACATTAAGTTGAAGAGAGAAACCGGTTCTTACGCTGGTATGAGGCACTCAATGGGTCTTCCTGTTCACGGTCAAAGAACAAAGACAAATGCCAAGACGGCGAGAAAACTCAACAGAATCGAACGAAAGGTTTAATTCCCCGGTTGAGGCCATGTATATATTCAAAGTGTTTATATCCCATTACAGTATTAATTGCTTTAAATTGAATCACCTCGTAAAGCTCTTGGTCGAAAAATTTTTAGATCACAAGTGCTCAGCGGCGTGAAGTCGATTTAACTGAAGAATTTAAGAATAACAGTGAACACTAGCTACAATGTAAATGTTATGTAAATGTATGGAAGTTATTTCATTATTTAGAATACTACCGGATTAATATGATCATAAAACCAGTTTTATTCAACAAAGTGCAAATGTGAACACTCAGTGAGTTATACCATCGAGGGAGCTTTTAGGGATTTGAGGCCACCAGGAGATATAGAGCTGGGTTAGAGTACATTTTTTATACATGCAATTTAGTGTAGTAGATGAATGGCTAATTTAAAACTTGTATTAAACCGGAGAAAATGCTGATGTTGCTTGCCCTAACTGTTTTCATGGTTTTGTTTTTTTCGTTTTATGAATGATTCTTCTATAAATTATTTTAAGGATGCCAATGATTGACATAAAATCAAGTGGTTGGGGTCTTAGATTGGGGGAATTTTGACTTTTGAAGGCAATTCAAATCACAGAAAAGATAGCCTCAATTAGTTACAACTCCTTAATGACCCTATCACTTAGAAGATATATACTATGTCATTGGTGGTTATAATAACAGCCAATCAGAGACTATAAGCTCTTGAAACAGGAAGAGAGATATGACTGATGTTTAATTATTTTATCAGCTATTTCAGTTTCAAGGATATTGGGAAAGTTCATTTTATCCCAACAGCAAAAAGAATATAATTTTCCACTACCTTATCCCGTTGTATAACTTTGTGTAATCGCGTGTAACTGTGAACTAAGAGGATTGCCCAGGTGTTGACAAATTTTGGCGTTTGTGGTCACCATTACACTGTGGATCACATACATCATTTTTTTCAACTAGTTGCATACCTTGAATAAGTTCAGCTTTTATTATACTCGGTTATATTTTGGAATGAAAATCGTTTACAATGACACTGATATCTCTGAAGATATCTGAAAATTCTCGGAATTATGCAAATTCAACAACCCAACAACCTATCATGAAAGAAATCACCATTAGCAGACTGCAACAATTAAACAAATTAACCCTAAAATGAATTTATCTACGCCATGGAAACAATATTTGTTAAAACCCATGGTTTTCTTGTAATCAATTGAATTCAACAATAGAATCCAACAATTTTTCATCATCATAACTTTTGACCAATTAACAAAACAAGCATCCCTTCCAAAAAAAATGAAAGGCACTATTAAAAGGATCGCATTGCGGCAAGGAAAACACCTCTTCAGACACTATGAAGGCTTTACCTCATCAGTATGTGGCAGTATGTTCATGAGCATACTCAGAAAATTTTTGGTTCTCACGTTACTCTTCATTGGCTTAGATGCTCCTTTGGCTTGCCCTTATAGCAGTGTGTCTTGTCATCATGGTTCCGTCATTCTTTAAGCGTGCCAAGTTTATCTTGAAGGGTTTTTTTGCCCTTAACGTTCTTTTGGTTAGTGCCACATACGGTGTTATTTCATCACTGGCCCTCACTATCGTGGGCAAGAGGTCAATTGCCCAATGGTCCACCGCCAGGTTCTACTACAAGCTCTTTTCCTTCACAATGGGCATGAAAATTAACGTCGATAAGCCACATCTCTTGGAAAAGTTACCGGGGATTTTGATCTCCAACCATCAGTCCGAATTGGACATTTACATGTTGGGTAGAATCTTCCCACCGGGATGTGTTGTGACGGCGAAGAAACAGCTCAAATACGTGCCGTTTTTGGGATGGTTCATGTCCGCCTCCGGAACATTCTTCTTGGACAGATCCAACAAACAATCTGCAATTGACACCCTCAATAAGGCCCTTGCTGATTTGAAAACAAACAAGGGGGGTCTTTTCATGTTTCCTGAGGGTACAAGATCCTACTCATCCAAGCCAACGCTTCTGCCTTTCAAAAAGGGGGCTTTCCACTTGGCCGTCCAAGCACAGATCCCAATCATCCCATTGGTGGTCTCTAACACATCTAATCTTTACTCTTTGAAGTTGTTTAACTTTAACAGGGGGGAAATCAATATTAGGGTGTTGGATCCCGTGCCAACTGAGGGTTTGACAGCAGATGACGTTCCTGGGTTGACCCAACGGGTTTACGACAGCATGAACAAGGCTGTTCACGAACTTGGAATGTCCATTGTTAACGGCGAGGCCGTCACTTCTGTCGAAGACCAAACTGCCCACGGTGCTACAGAGGATACCCAAGAAGCGCAGGAAGCTGAACTTTTGGAGACTGACAACGTAGACACGGAAACCGAGGTCCAAACTCCCCATGAATCATCCTCTCTTTTGAGCAAGTCATAATCCTGTATAGTTGTTTGTGTTGCTCTAATCAATTTAATGAAACGTATGGATTTGTTGCTTGGCTGCCCTGAGCATTGGTTACTTAATGTGAAATTTTTTGAGCCTTCCCATCATCATCAATTATACCATTAAAATCGAATGTTTTGGAGTAAGAAGATTCCTCAGAGCTCCAAGTCTTCTTTAGAATCTACAGATGACTCCTTTGAAACTTTATCCCAGGTTTTAATTCAAGAAGAGCCCCAAAGTTTACGAGAAAGGGCCGAGTCACGGGCACAAAATTTAGAATTGTCAAAGTTCCCCAAGGAGATGTCCTGCATGACATGTCTAGACGAATTAATGCAATGTATGTCTCTCGGTGGTCAAGTGAGGAATTACTATCGTTATGGAGATTTAACCCTCTGTGACAAACAAAATGAAAAGTTGAACTTCTGTTTCAGTCAATCGATGAAGACCGGAGAGGAGAGAGAACGGAACATCCAGGAGTTTTACAAAAATAGATTAGTGGATGAATTGAAAAGAGGGTCTAGCGAGGACGTTTGGGAGTCGAGAAACTGAATTTTGTACATATAAGAATTTGAAACATCTGTAATTATTCTGAAACTGGTAACGATTGCTACTTCCTCTTTTTGTCAGTATATGCTCGAATCCTCTCCATTCACGCCTGGAATCAATACGGTTACCCCCAGTACCACTCCGGGCATGACTCCTAAAAACCGGATACTACAGGAGTTATGCCCGTGCTGCATGGAACCCTTATCAAATATTATTGAGAACGAATTTGTTATCGAGTTGCAGTGTCTCCACTCTGTACACCTAAACTGCTTGCTCTTGATGAACGGCCAATTAGAGACTTATGATGAAATAATATGTCCGGAATGTCAGACTAGTACCAGACCACTCATTGATGTTAGTAAGTTTAAGAACAATTTAGCCAGTTTTGACTATATGGCTCCCGCTGTGCCAGCGGAGAACATAGAGCCGGTGACACCACAGGAACAAATAGGACGACATTTTTGGGATGATAAGGCACCTCCTGCTTTGGAAAGTAAGTCAAAACCGAAGGTACTGGATTTGCGTGATAACGAAATAGAGTTGGCTAAAGTTGTCGTCTCGCCTCAATTCAATTCCATAGAAAAGGAGAAGTTGGGTGAAGAGGTTTTCTGCACTGTCCAGGTATCCACTACCAAATTTGAGCACGTTGAACCTGCTGAGAAGATGAAAAATGACATAATGAAGGACAATATCATTGGAGGACTTATAAGAGAATGGCCATTTGAAGTTGATGTGTCTGATTTGAGAAGGGGGCTATTGTTTGATTACTTCAGCAATGTTCAAATAGGTACAAAGGTTTTGCTTTGGTGTAAAGTGTATTTCTTTGAAACTGCGTTATTAATAATACACGAGGATGAATTGGTATTGAATCAGTACTTGGATAAAAATGAAACATTTATATCATCTGTTTTCTACTCAGACAACAAAATCATCATAAACCTGAACTGTTTGAAGACCCCGGAAATTAAATTGTGTTCGGACAATAGGATATTGGTGTTTAAATGGGCCAACATCCTCAAAAAATTCATACAAGAAGACCAGCAACTCAAGGTGTACGATGAAATCCCCCTTATTCAATTATCCACAATTGCCTGGCCACTCGTCCAACCAAAAGACCTACCACCGGATATTGAAATAATCAACAAACTGCTAAAAAAGGGATTAGATTTACCATCACAGTTTCTTCAGCGGCAACTGATTAAACCAGAATCGTTTTCTACAAAACTGATTTTGGTGATACCTCTATTCAACCCCCCGGATGGCCAGTGGACCAACGAGGATTACTCAAGGTTGACGCAAAAATTGCTCAGGTCAGTTTTAGACACGATGCATGTCAAGGACAAATTGGGGGTTATCTTTTTGCAAAATGAACGGAGAGATCTTATAGGCTCATATTATGGGTGTGCTCATCCCACATGGGATGGCTGGAATCTATTGATTGAATCAATCACTTCGGATGTCATTTCAACTACTCCAAGTGGGAAACAATGGATCGAGGGATTGGAAACGTTACAGTTAATGAGCACCCTTTGTTTTTACGATGGAAATTTTGTCAACGAGGTGGTATTCATAAGCAACGAATTGAACAACAATATGTATATTAGACAACAACGAAAACAGACACCCTTCAATACAACAAAAGTTGACGAGTATTTTAAGGTTTCTGAGTTCATAAGCCAATTGGGTGATGAACACAACTTTCAATTTAACACAGTCCTACTAACTGATGAGTACACTTTTGAATTGGTGGACATCTGGACCCATTTTGATCAATTGAAAGGCGTGGGAGGAGAAATGTCAATTGTATTAGATTACGAGGATATGATTAATTCTTTGGATAAGTTCATTGAAAGCTTCCACTCTATTATCATCAAAGAGATTAAAATACGATTGAAACCTCAAAAAGGAGTGAATATAATATCGAGTGAGGTGGATATGAGCGAGTTTCGGTTAAGAAATTTGAAATCAGGGTTCTCCAAGTCTTACATGTTACAGTTGGCTATTGACAAGGAACAATTTCAGTCAGGGTTATTGGATGCTGAGATTGAAATGGACGGCGAGGTGAAATTCCAAAGTCAATCAAAAATAAGGGTTCTATCGGATGAGGTTTATCTGGATAAATTCCAAGTGCTCAACCCGGCCAAATCCATTATGAGCATTATTCCTCAGTTATCCAATACACCTAATGTGGTCTTTTTGAGGCGTCAAATTGAGAAATTGGTCATGAATAGAATTTTCGAATTGGTTGTTGATATTCCCACGTTTGGTTTTGAGGAACAAAAGGTGGCTCAAAGAGGGTTTAAAGATTTGGCAGATGATATATGGGAATTATTTGGAGCATTCAACGGGAGAGGAAATGGTTCTAAAGTAATGGAAAATTGGATCGATGAGTTGATCGATGAGCTGGAAATGCTCAATGAGGGTTTCAACCTGAGGAATATCGATTTGGCGTTGATTAGATGGGTCATAATGTATTTGAAGTTTATATAATGAATTTATAAATGCAATAACAGCAGCAAAAGATCCCCGTTAATATGGGCATCCAGAAGGAGAAGCCTCCCTTCTTTTTACTGCCATCACCCCTGCGACACTCCCGATTCCCGGAAAATCCGCCTAAAGATAACAGCGTTTTGTGTTTAAAATTTAATGAGATGGATTGGATCAAGATCGAGTTGACCTGGTTTAATGACAATTCCCCATGAGCCCTTACCTCCTCCTTACTTTTCAAGTTGATTAGGTAATCAATCAAAACCATGAGGTCTGTCCCATTTGACCAATCAGATAAATGTATAGGTTGACATAATCCCTTTGACATTGACCGTGGTGTGCCTTCGGCATCACCAACGATCAACAAGATGAACGGTTTTTCAAAGTCTGTTGGTATATTGTTGACGGAATGAGCAATGTGGATGATCAGATCTGGCGTGCGTTTTGATGCCAGATCTTTATCATCCTCTTCGTACTGATTGTCTATGTAAAAATAGCAGTGACCGAGTAATCTCGAGTAGTTGTGGAACTTATTGATCAATTGATCCTTGTCTACTCCCTGTATTTTAATGTCCAAAGTGTTAGTGCACCGCAGTTGACTGGTTCCAGACATTGATTCAGGTTGCACTCTTGGCATAATAAAAGAAGTAGCTTGTACTGTTTGGTATTCATCATCCTCACTGGTATCTCCCACTATTGAGAAGGCTGAGATGTTATCTTGGGATGAAGAAGATAGGATAGAAACAGGGGTGGTATTCATCATTGGAGGAGAGTCGTTCATCTGAGGAGTAGAGATCGTACTAGAAATGGGTCTGTTCAAGTCCGGATTGTTCAATGCCTTGTATATCGAGTCGTGGAGGGGCAATATTGACATAATGATAAGAAGGGAGTGGTGATTGAGGGGGGTTTGTTTTTTTTCTCCCAGCTGCATTATCCTGCTTCTCCTAAGAAGATCATCAAATGTTCAAGTTTTGGTTTAAAGGGAAACCTGAAAAGGAGGCTGATGTTAGTTCGTTGCAGGCAGGGGAAATATTGGCCATGTCTCAGGAGGAGGACTTTGTCGACGTCCAAATAAGGGAGTTATCTTTTGCCGAAGCTGCATTGTTACCGGCAGATACAAGGGTGGTAGATGAGTTTCAGTTGGGTAAAACTGTGACTGACACCGAGATGGCTCAGATGTGGAGAAGGTTTAAGGGTAAATGAGGGTACATGCCTTGCTTGCTAGAGTTTGTAAACATCTTTTATAATTGAATGATATTGTAACACTAGATGGTGATTATAACGGGTCAATTGATCCTGTGGGTCATTGCATCCCCACAAAAGGATTTGTTTAATTTGTCCCATGGACTAATAACCCTGTGTATTGGTTTACGATCAGAATTAACTTGCCATGTGACGTTATCGGGTTGTTTACCTTTTTTTTGCAGCAAGCAAGTGTACTCGCCTGAGGAGATAAGCCGATAATTAGATCGGATTAGCTGAAAAAGGGGGGGATAAATGGAGGCAGTAAATTAAAATCTACTTAGCACCAATTTTGACTAATTTCCACCATATGATTATTTGTTTGTCCTTCTTTGGCGGTTTAATGTGTTGTGCTGAGCGGATGAGGTTTTTAACGGTTTTACGTAACAATTGAGGCTTACATAATTGTCCATTCCTTTCACTTTCCTTCTCTGGAAGGAAAACGAGCCATGGACCACCTACATGAATGGGCCAACGAGACCGGGGTTGAATTAGTAAATGTGGAATTTAGAATGACCCCAGATCAAGGTTGGGGGGCTTTTCCAGTCGATTTTTCAACCTCGTCTTCGATACATTTACCGTTGAATGCGGTTATAACACCCGAAATCGCTGCGGAGGTCATCAGCAGACCTAATTTGAGGTCCGTTGTGCTAATGAAAGCTCTGGTGGGGTTCTGGGCCAAGAATGCAGGGCCTTTTGAACAATACATTGGACTACTGCCACCATTGAAGTCTATTGAATCTCCTCTCACTCTTTGTGAAGATGAATTGGTTGTTTACAGAGGAACCAATTTGAATTCAAATGCGGTGCAACAAAAGCTGGATCAGTTAAAGACCGATTGGGAGGACGTCAAGGACCTAATGCCCTTTGAAGACTTTCTGTGGGGTCATCTGATAATATCATCAAGAGCTTTTCCATACAAAATCATAAACCAAGCGGCTAATGAAGACGAAGTTATGCTTCTGCCCTTGGTGGATTTGCTGAACCATAAGCCGAGAGCGCATGTGGATTGGAAAGCCGAAGAAGGTGGCTTTACCATTGTGACAGGGACATCTCAGGGTGAACAGCTGTGGAACAACTATGGACCAAAGGGCAATGAGGAATTGCTCATGGGTTACGGATTTGTCATTGAGGACAATGAGTTTGATTTGTTACATTTAACACTCAATCTTGGTGAGGAGGTAAGAACCAAATTGAAGGACTGTGGTGTAGACGTCACCGAGTTCAATGATTACACCACCCACGAGCATCAAAATGACGCTGGAATTGTCTTCATTGTGAACAACTTTCACCCCCTACCAAAGGGTCTGGTGGAGAGCTTTGCACTCTTTTCTACTGAGGATAAGCAGATTACATTAGCCAACACCCTCAACGGTATCCAGGACTTGAAGTCGATGTTGAGGATGAAATTCAAGGGTTCGTTGGATATACTGCCCAGAAAGCCTAATGGGATGTCTGATGGGAAGTATCAAACAGCCATGATGTACAGAAAGGGCCAATTAAAAATGTTCAATTTATTAATGCAATCTATAAAGAAATTGGAGAAATGGCTCCTGAAAACCCACAAACATCATTTGACCAAAGTGAAAAATGAGGGAGCAATGGCACCGGGAGAGGGTATCTTGTTCCACAGGGAGGACAAAACCCCGCTACTTATTGATGACGTCCCCCTCAATTCCAACGACTGGTACAATTTATAGACTAACGTGCAGGAATCAACCTGATTAATATCAAGAGGGTTAGAAAGGTGAAGAAGATACCAGCAATCACCCTTACGTAAAACCATAGACCCAACTTGCCTTCCTTGTGGTATTTGTTGAGGGCTTCATTGACACTTGTGAATTTGCCGTGGGATGCTTCGAATTTGTTGGTGACATCCTTCAATATGTTGGCATCATTCTTGAGCATTTCTTGGAATTGTAACGTTTGGTCTTTAATCGCAGAAACCATGGCCGGTAAGCTGTCAATGATCTCACTCTGTATATTATCTTGATACCTGTTTTCAATTTCGATTGAATCGAACTGGGTGGCTTCAGACTTCATCAATCTCTGTCGAAGGGTGTTGATGTCGATTTCGTCCTCAATGTCCCCAGTTTCTTCCTTCTGAGCCTCCAGCAGCGGTTCCGCGTGCTGATGCTTACCCAGCTGGTACTCTATTTCAAACAATTTATCCCTCAATTGCTGTTCAACGGCGGTCAACTCTTGATCCACCGTGTTCTTTTCATACTGAACCCATTGAAGTCTTGTCAAATCCGTCAAAACAGACCCGATTTGGGCCCTTAAAACTCCCATATGGGTCAAAGAGACCTCCTTATTGAGATCTAAACTAGCTACCTGGGTCAAAATCCATTGCTTCTGCGGCAAAGTCGACATTCAATCAATTCTCGGGAGAAATACCAGTTTAAGAAAATATCCCCTCGGTCTCACCACTCTCCTTACAAATAATCAATGGGTCTCAACAATCCAATCCCAAGATCGCTCAAATCGGAGTCCAAGAAGGCCGCAAAAGTTCTTACCTCATTTATCAAACCCAATCAAGTGTTAGGGGCGGATGAAATCATCCCCCACGACATTCTTCTCAATGCAAAGGGTCTTGCTGTCATTACCGTCCTCAAAGCCGGTTTCCTCTTTTCAGGCCGTGCGGGTTCCGGTGTGGTGGTGGCCAGATTGCCCGATGGTACATGGTCGCCTCCATCGGCAATCGTCACGGCCGGTGCCGGGGTGGGTGGTCAAGTTGGTGCAGAAATCACCGATTTTGTCTTCATCCTAAACACACAAGCAGCAGTGGATTCCTTTGCCCAGTACGGTTCGGTCACACTCGGTGGTAACGTGTCAGTGGCATTGGGTCCTCTCGGAAGATCCGGTGAAATGGCTGCAAACGGTTCCTTGAAGAACATTGCTCCTATTTTCGCCTATTCCAAGACCAAGGGGGCATTTGCAGGTGTCTCTCTAGAAGGTTCCGCTATAGTGGAGAGAAGAGAAGCAAACAGAAAGTTTTATGGTGACAATTGTAAGGCAAGATATATTTTATCCGGTAAGGTGGCACCGCCACCGGCATGTGAACCGTTGATGAGAATTCTTGATTCCAGAGCATTTTCAAGGGGCAGAGATGATGATAACGAAAGTGACTACTATGACGATATTCCCTCAAATTTCTCGGACGATGGGTCCTCTTACGCACCATCGTCTAGAGGTCCTCGTAGCTCAATGAGAAAAAACACCACTTACGATGATTACAGTGATGGTGAAGATGACGCAAGAGCCTATTATTCGAGACAGAGTCGCCAAAGACAACAATCATCACCATCACAACACACCTCCAGTCGCCAATACGGTGGAAGAGGTTATGAAGATGACTTGTACGATTCACCTGCCGTACAATCGAAGAGGTCTTCCAATGCAAACAAAGCGGTGGCCTTGTATTCTTTTGCTGGTCAACAAGATGGGGATTTGCCTTTCAAGAAGGGAGATCTGATCACGATCATCCAGAAATCCGACTCAACTGATGACTGGTGGACGGGGAGAATCGGCAACAACGAAGGTATCTTCCCTGCTAATTACGTAGAATTGGTTTAACTAGTTTACTAATTACCTGTATTCTTGTTCTTGTTTTCAAATCATATGATTAATTAGTAGTTGCGGGGGGTGGCTTCTTGTTCATCAAGAATAGAGTTCCTTATGAATTTCCCTAACCACGTCCGCAAAGATGCCAACGGCCTTTTGCACTTCCTCCGCGGTCAAAAAACTATACGTGGCTCTCCATGCGGTCACTTGCATTGTCTTATTCACCATAAAAGGATGACCCTTGCTCAAACCCACCCCGTGCAGAAGACATGCATCATATATCAAGTCTTCTAAATAGACAAACCAGTTCTCTTGAGTTTTTTGTGGCCATGCTTCAGGCTTTAAGGAAAACCATAGCACAATCCCAGTACCTGGCCTGGTGTAGGTGATGAGATCCTTTGGCATGCAAGAATCCAACGCTTCCAGCATAATATCTCTCTTGGCCATATATATGGAATTGAGGTGGTTGATCCATCCATCCAGACCATCTTTCCCCCAATCTGTAAAGATAGTTGACACAATCAGCTGAGCCGGTGCAGATGCCGTCACAATCGAAAAGTCGTTCAATTGAATCAACTTAGATTGAAAGTAGGAATTGCATGCAACAATAGAAATCCTCATACCTGGCATCAACATCTTTGAAAAGGAATCAATTCTCAAAACTCTACCTTCCGTGTCCAACTTCAACAATGATGGAAATGGAGCTTTACTATCAAGTGTCAAATGATAAAAAACATCATCTTCTATGATGAGCATATTATGTTTCTGGCATACTTTGAGGAGTGCCTTTCTAGTATTTAGTGACATGGTAACACCCGTTGGATTATGACCTGTTGGTAGAGCGTAGTACATTTTCGGCTTTTTAACTCCGGGATGATCATTTTCCCAATTGGTCAAAATGGTGTCGAAATCCTCCACATCCACTCCTTCAGGAGTCATCTTGACCGGGTAAATGTTCAATCTAAGCGGTTCACATGACTCGATGAACCCAGAGAAGGAGAATTCGTCTGCCAAAATCGTGTCCACATTAGGATCCATCAACGTTCGCAATATGGAATCTAATGAGTATGTACTTCCTACTTGAATTGCAACATCCCAATCAAATTGGGGGTTGTGAAACTGTTCAATATATTTTTTAACCCAATCATTGAATGCCGGTATACCTTTACTTGATACCACCTGGGAGATTTCCTTCACTTGATCAGAAGCTTGGCTTTCAATTGGATCATAAGCCACAGTCGTCAATGTTTTAAATTCGTTGCCAGGGGATTGGAAGGTCATTGATAAGCCTCTCAATGGGAAACATTCCGGATTGGGAACACTTTTATTCATGAGCAAAGTTCCTGATGGAAACGGGGTCTTCATTGAGGAAGGCTTTCTCAAGCGGGTCTCCGTTGAGATGAATTGGGACCAGTCATTCATGTTACTTAAAAGGGTTTGGTCTGTTGTTGATGATCTGGGTGCGACATAACATCTTTTATATCTTAATTTTTTTAATGACTCAATATCGCACATTAGTCACCAGAACTGCCGGCGTGCCATAATTTTCACTGTGAAACTCTCTATTTGTGGATATTTAGTACTTTATTTTAATATTAGTCATTAATAAGGAAAGAAATAAGGAACTATCTATTTCTGTTTCCTCCATGAATTCAAATCGAATATATTAATCTGTAAATTTATTGGTAAAGTTCGTTGTGGGCATCCTGAACCACCCCGGCAAATATTTCCACAGCCTTTTTCATTTCGTCCAATGTCAAAAAACTGTAAGCCCACCTCCATCCAGTCATCTCGTTACTTTGATCAATCATGAACCAGTGACCCTTGCCCATGGTAACCCCTTCATCGAGCGTCTTGTTGTAGATCAAATCCTCCAAATAGACAAACCAGTCATCCTTCTTTACAGGCCAAGCTTCTGGCTTTAGGGTGAACCAGATGACTATTCCGGTCTCCGGTCTGGTGTAAGTGATGAGCTCATGAGGAATTGTTGCGTCCAAACACTCCAACATGTTATTCCTCTTGAGTCTGTAATCCACGTTGATATGGTCCAACCAGGAATTAAAACCCTCTTTTCCCCAATCGTTCAAAATGGTGGTCAGAAGCAATTGAGATGGTGGTGATGCAGCACCGATAGAAAAGTCGTTCAATAGATTCAGCTTTCTTTGGAAGAATTTGTTAGAAGTGACCATTGACACTCTAATACCAGGCATCAACATCTTAGAAAAGGAATCAATTCTTAGAACTATTCCTTCAGTATCCAATTCCAACAAGGAAGGTGGTAATTTCAAATCCATGTTCAAATGGTAGAAAACATCATCTTCAAAAATAAGCACATTGTGCTTCGTACAAACTTCCAAAAGACCCTTTCTAGCTTTGACGGACATCGTCAAACCTGTTGGGTTGTGACCGGTTGGCATGGCGTAATATGCCTTTGGCTTTTTAACACCCGGATGAGCTTTGTCCCAATTGGTCAAAACTTCATCCATATCTGCAGGATCCACACCTTCAGAGGTCATCTTGACGCCAAAAACCTTAATTCTCATTGGCTCACAAGTACCCAACAACCCAGTATAGGTGAATTCATCTGCCAAGATTGTGTCTTCATTAGGGTCGAGAAAAGTCCTAAAAAGGCAATCCAATGAATGGGTGGAACCCCCCTGAATTGTAATGTCCCAATCAAATTGGGGTTTGTGGTAGCTTTCAATGTATTCCTTTATCCATTTGTTCAGGGATTTAGTACCGTCTTTGCCGAGATATTGGGAAATTTCGGCCAATTCAGCCGATGCCTTCCCATCAACTGGATCCTCAGAAATGGTCTTGAGTTCTTTGAATTCCGACTCCGGGGTTTGAAACGTGAACGAAATACCTCTCAGTGGGAAATTGACCTCATCGGGGGCACTCATCGACATGACTAGAGCTTTACTCGGCACCGGCTCTTTCATATCATGGCTCACTCTTAATTTGGCCTCAGTTGATAAAAAAGTGCTCCAATCTTTCATATTGCGGTATGGTTCCTCTTTGGAGTTGACAAGAAGGTTACAAGCATTGCACTGCATCTTTTATATCTTTTATGAGTCACGAAGGCTCATTTATAGTTTTCTTATCAGACTGTCGGCTGTTTACAGTACTCAAAACGGAAGTTCGAGCAGATTGGCGGGTTATCAATCATTATTATTATCTAGCAAAAAATGCGGGGATTTACTGCTTCGGAATGATCCCCAAATACATAGCGCTTTGGACCAATTGACGTTCGATCAATGGATGGGGTGGTAAGAGCACGTTGCCGCTCATATCGCATTGGTTGATCTTCAAGAATTGGTACATCTCTTCCACCTTTTTAGCCCAGAAAAACTTTATCAGGTGCTCGGTTAAGGAACACACCTTATCGCGAGTCAAAACCTCAACGGTGTTGACGGATTTAACATCCCGCCTATTCACCGGAGAAAACATTCTAACGGCCAATTCCCATGTAATTGCATTGATTTTGTTGATGGTTTCCGCCTCGTGGTTTTCTTCTTTGACAATCCTCTTCCTAACATACGACTCTCTTCGATTTAACTCACTGTACTTATCGAAGTTAACCTTCTTCGTCAAGTCGGCAATCTGATACATCTTTGATGGATCCACGTATGAAAAGGAAATGGATGGGAGAGTTCTGTTTCCGGGATAATTTGGAATATCCAGTGGAGAGTTTGTCAAGTATGGGTACTTTGGAGATTCGAAATTGACATCTGTATTAGGCATCTCAATGGCAACCTTATAACACGAGACACCCAATGACTTCAACCTCAGGATCAACGCATTGGCATCCTCTTCGCTGTCAATTTCTATGTATCCATAGCCGCTGTTGTTATTTACTCCTGGACTGGTACCGTAAATTTCAGCAGATTTGATGCTGGGGTATAGGGAACACCAGTTCTCCAATTGGGACCTGTGAATATTCATGTTGAGACCACTGATGAGAATCTTTCTCTTCTTCTTCTTTTGAACACGTTCGTCCTTCCTAGCATAAGCCTTTTGTTCCCTCGGGATAGCTCTGGTCACAAACAACTGTTTCCCCTCAACTTGCAGAGAATTCAACCCCAAAACTGCGCTGTTAACAGATTCTTTGTTTGTCAACGTAACCAATGCCCAAACCCCCTGTTTGGAGGGCACTTTCCTCGACAAGACTGACGTGACCCTTCCATATTGTTCCGCCAAACCTCTGATGATGTCGTCCTTGATTGACATTGGCAAGTTTCTGATAAAGATGGAATATTGGGTATTAGTATTTGTTTCCTGTGTCTCCACGAGCGTGGCACTACCTGTATCAACTTTGTCAATTTTAAAATTCACATTGACTGGGTCAACGGGGTTTTGAACCGTTAAATCACTCGTATCTTCCTTTGTTAACGGCTCAGCCACTGTCTGGCCAAATGGGTTGGTGGTGATTTGAAAGTTGACTCTATCCTTTTTCAAGATATGGATGCTTGCAAATATTATCTGGCCATTCCACTCGGTCTTATTGAACAGCTTGCAAACCTTGTAAGCGTCCAATTTGTTGGTGTAGCTGATAAAACAGGAACTTCTCTCAGGACTATACTTACAACTCATGATCTTGCCAAAGGCCTTGAATTTATCATAGAGAATCCGGGTGGATAAATCTGGTGGCAAATGGGAGAGAAAGATATTGGCCCCTGTCTTCTCTCTTTCCGACTTATCTCTAATTGATGGCATTATTCTGACTACGGAGTTGCCAAGCTTGGTGTAGTTCAATTTTTCAATTGTTATGTCTGCAGAGGTCTGATCTTCAATATTAACGTAGCCATATCCAAGTGAGTTCCCTGATGACGAATCCCGTGGAATCTTGACACTTATAAGACCTGGACACTTGGAAAAGAATTCATGCAACCTTAACTCCGTGACGGATTCATCCAAATCACCCACATACAATGATATTACATTACTGACCGGAGGTTGCGTTATCATTGTGCTTGTTGCCTTACTTACCTTTGATACCGAAAGTGTGTTGTTGTCTAGAGTAATTGGTGGTTCGATGCTATCGGTTCTGCTGAGCATTTCCCTATTTGGGGCGACAGTGGTGGTGATGATTTCGGAGCTCACTTCGGAATCTGAGTTGTCAGAGATGGATTCGATATCCCCTAAAATTGCTGTTGTTTTAGGCAATGGGCTCATTTTAATGATGTAGCCATCTGTGACCTTTTCATCACCTTCCACCTTCACAGACAGTATATTTTCTTCATTCAACACGTTTGTGGCTTCGTTTTCATCTGCTCCAAGGTTTGGATCCTTTTCCTTAAATCTACGTGATCTCATTGTGAAAAACGCCCTTCTTTTACTCCTCAAAGGGACCTCGAAATTCGATTCGTTATCAACGGTTGGTGCATCTGTGGCAACAGGCTCTTCTTCTTTACTGGCCCAAATGTGCTTGAAAATGTTCAGCTTACCTGAAGGAGTATTTAAAATTGGCTGAGTGGATTTGGTCTCCTCACCACTTGTAGCCTTCTCATCGACCGTCATTTTAATTACTTCCTTTCAACGAAAAAAAGAGGTCAAAAGAAGAATAGAAGCCTTTAAAGTTATTGGTTGTAATTATAGTTGTTAATTAAAAATGTGTGTAGGTCCTATTCTCTTTTTGACGAAACAAAGTAAACCGGAAATATAAGGAGAGTTACTAGAAGGGCAAAAATTAGAAACGCTCAGCAAATTTTAAGATAAATAAGGAACCCACGCAAAAGTGCAAGAGCGCCCATGCGGTCATCAAAAGAAGGGACCTCTATGCGGATGATCAAAGGGCAAAAATGTCCCTTCCAAAGAACCCCCTCTTCAACCAATCGAAGAAGAACATAAACCGTGTACGCAAAGACACATTCTGAGTGAAATAGATTGACCTCCACAGATACATGGCGACAAGACCACCGACAAAGGAGTAGCCTGGAAGGTCAAAGACAGCCGAGTTACCCAAGTATGCTAGGGATCCCAAATAATTATACTTGAATGGCTTGTACACCGCGTCGTCAATATCTCCCTTGTGAATATCATTCATTTCCAACGTATCCTTGTAGTTGGCCAACTTGTGGAGCTTTTTACCCAGGTACTTGCCCTGTTGGTGGGCCCGCTGGGCGGTTGCTGGAAGAGTCGTGACCTTTGAATTGACTTCTCCTAACAACATCTTCAATTGCCTAAAATTGAGTGCCCCTTGGTTAGTCTGGTCGTATCCTGGAACGAGCTCCTTGGCCAATTTCAGGGCCTCTCTGGCCAATGGGTGCTTGACGCCAATATCGTGGCAAAGTTCATCGATTTCCGCAAAGGACAGCTTGCAATCGTGAATGTCATCATCCGTGACAATGGTGTGATCCTCTGTGATCTGCTTATGGTGCTTGATTAGGTATTGTCTGATATGGTCCTCACAGTGGGCTGCAATGTCTGTACGAACGGTTGAACAATCACCGATGGCATAGACATCACCTAATGGGGCCCCAATCACCCTCAAGTGGGCGTCCGTCTCCAAAGCTCTTCTGTTCTTTTGATGAGGTTTCAAGTCTTCAACAACTTTGGACGTCAGTGGATTTTGGCCAACACCCGTGGACCACAAGCAGAGTCCGAATGGTACCTCTTTCCGAATCACCTCACCATCTGCTGTCTTTTGGTTGTAAATCACCCTATCCGGTAGGATCTCGTGGACTCTTGAGTTGATCAGGAGGTCGATGTCATCATGAGCAAATCTTTTCATGGCGTACTCGGAAATCTTCTGATCGTAAGTGTTCAAAACGTGGGATCTTGATTGGATGACATGAATTGATATGTCCTTTCTGAGCAACTTTGGATAGAGACGTGGTACGTCTTCGTTGATCAGATCGAAAATCTCGGCCGCCACCTCACAACCCGTTGGACCTCCACCGCAGATAACAAACGATAGTAACCTCTTTCTCTCTTCCTCTGACACGGTAGGCAAGCATGCCTCCTCCAAGTTGCTTAAAATCTTTCTCCGAATACAGAGGGCATCATCTGCTGTTTTCAACTGATTTGTGAACTCCAAGCCCTTTACACCATGTGTGTTGGAAATTGAACCCACGGTAAGCACCAATTTGTCGTAGGGCACGTAAAAGAAGTCGTTTGATTTCACGTCTTTGACCTTGACCAACTTGTCAGTGAACTCGATGCTTTCAGCCGAACCGTGTAAAAAATGGCCGTTGATGGAGTTGATGAGGGCTCTGATCGACTCCATTAGGGACTTGATTTCTAGCGTCCCCACTGCTGCACACGGCAACATTGGGGTGAAGAGAAAATAGTTTGTTGGGGAGATGACTGTCACATCGTAGTCGTTCTTATCCAATTGATTGAGGATCGACACTGCACCCCAACCGGAGCCTAAGATCACCAACTTCTCCTTTCCGATTTGTTCGCACTTCTCCTCAGTGTCGAAGGCATCCAGATGTCTTGTTAAAACCGGTAAATTTTCAGGACCTCCTCTTATTGGGTTGATTGCTTCTGAGGGAACAATCAGGTTTTCCGGAATCACTGGAGGAGCATACGTGGTGTAATCGTAAATGAAGAACCCGGTGATAATCAAAACCACCGAGCCACTGATCGCTCCACAGCCGAGGTAAAAATACCTCAATGACTTCCTGAATAAGTTCACACGTTTTGGAACTGGCACTTGTGTATCAGGGTTCAACCTCCCCAAACAACTCGAAAACAATCTCAATTGATTGTGGGTAGTACGTGGAGGTTTCAACAAAATGCTGGGTGCCCTGGGGACCATCGATTTCCCAATGCCAAACATCTTTAGGGAAGATTGTAGTGATAAAAAATGGCAATCGTGAGATTTCGGAGTTATTTAGTTAACCCTCGGGAAGATCGGATAATCGCGAGCTAATACACGAGATCGTGAACTCAGGAGCGCCGTGGGTGACCGACAGCATTGATAGGTAAATGGGTGAATCAATGGGTGGGTAGACGCTGAGAAGACCATTGACTAAGTGAGTAGGTGAACAATTGCCACGACTCATAGCATGAGTGATAATATGCTCATCACGACGCTCATCATTTTGACCACCGTCACCCCTCTAGACCAATCAGTTAATCTGTAAGTTTAGATTTTGGGATTTATACTGATGGTTGCACGAGAGACCACCAGGTCGGTCTTGAATTTTTGTATGGATGTTCATTGTTTTTCTTGTCTATCAAGATCCGCTTTTTGTAAGACTTCTCTTGCCAGATACCCCCGTAAAGAATTCAATCATTGTGACGATCTCCACGCTATACACCTGGGCAGATGAGAAATGGCCAAAAACTGAGCAGAGCATTTTGGAGTTTGGTATTGCAAAGAGAGCATGGCGGGGCCTATAACCGGACAATCTTCGCAACGAAACAGCACCAATCAGTTGAAAAAAAGTATCCCCGTGGCTATCCCGGGGATCATCTCTTTGGCAGACCTCGGGTGGGCCTATCGCCTTCAAGTGGACACCCTCTGTGAACTCGTACCGATCCAGACCTCCGGTTATGCCCACACCAAGATACTTGCAGTAGCTTTCTTTGAGAGCCCAGTACTGGGTTAGAAGACCATTCTTATCCTCATTGGTAGCATGTTTTGTAAACAAACTCCTGATAAATGTTCTCTCTCTATCTGTAAAGATATCCTTGAAATCGTCCTCAATGAACCTCTCTGGGGGGATTTGAAACCTCTCAATATCCTCTGGATTGGCTAAATCAATCCCTAAATCTGACCCGTCCAGATTTATTACCAATGCCACCAAATCTATTTCGTCGGAGATGTTGAACCCGCACTGTCCGCTAGCGTCAACTGGCTTCCCCTGTGGGCCTCTCATAATATCCACAGTCACGTGCGCATGCCTCTGTTCCAGCACGTACTGCAACAAGAGCGTGTTGATCGCTTTAACGAACCTAGCACTCTCATCCTTGATGTTTAGCACCCGCAGGCGGTGGTTCAACGACATTCGCCTCAGAACCATTTCCCACACAAACGGGTCTCGAAGCAGCTGTTTAGCGCTGTGCGTGACCTCACAGAGGTAGATATCCATCCAGGCAGAGACAATATGATGAAACGCGTAAATCACCTTCTTCATGTCAAACCGCATCAAACCTCTCTCTGGGGATGTTGTAAACAAGATAGCGGCGGGGGAGATCATTGTGGCGCCTAGTAATGCACTTAAGGAGCTTTTGGAAAACTCGGTGGACGCAGGGGCGACTCAAATCGACGTCTTGACCAAAAATGGCGGGTTGAAGTTGCTTCAGATCATAGACAACGGCTGTGGAATTAACAAGGAGGATTTGCCGATTCTCTGTGAACGGTTCACTACCTCTAAGTTGCAGGCCTTTGAGGATTTGCGAACAATTGGAACGTTTGGGTTCAGAGGGGAGGCCTTGGCTTCTATATCGCATGTTGCACGACTAAACGTTATTACAAAGACAAAGGAGAGTGATTGTGCGTGGAAAGCCCACTTCTTGGAGGGCGGAGTAGTTGGAGGTGTCAGTGAGGGAATCAAGCCCGTTGCAGGCAAAGACGGTACCGTTTTGGTGGTGGAAGATCTCTTCTACAATGTTCCATCGAGGTTGAGAGCCTTGAAGTCCGCCAACGAGGAATACTCCAAAATCGTAGATGTTGTAAGCAAGTACTCGATCCACATCAACCATGTGGGGTTCAGCTGCCAGCGTCAGGATGGTAGAGGAGGTAAACCCACCGTTGATGTGATGGTCAGAAAAAGCATGTCACGAAAGGATCGGATAAGGGCGATTTACGGGTCGGGGGTTGCCACGAATCTGCTTGAGATTGAGGTGGATCCCCTGCCGGAGTTTGGGCTATTAAAATGCCACTGTTCAATCACCAACACCAACTTTGACAACAAGAAATCAATACCACATGTGGTGTTCATTAACAACCGGTTGGTGGTGTGTGATCCTTTGAAACGATCGATTGGGGGTGTTTACTCCACCTACTTACCCAAGGGCCACAAACCGTTTGTGTATTTGGCACTGGAAATCCAATCGGAGAACGTGGACGTCAACGTTCATCCCACGAAGCGTGAGGTGAGGTTTCTAAACGAAGATGAGATCATCGACCACATTGGCCAGTGCATTGACAAGAATTTGGCTTCCTTGGATACGACGAGAAACTTCATGACCCAGCACGTTCTCACACACAAGAAGGACAAGTGTGATGATGATCAGGTCGTGAAAAGACCAAAGGTGCTTCGAACCAGGGAGGTTCCCAAACCTTTCGACCAACTGAAGAAGATTTATGAGCACCACATGGTGCGGACCGACTTCAATCAGTCCACACTCAACAGTTTTGTGAAAAGTCAGCCTCCGACTGCTCCTGGAGAAAAGCCCGAGGAGAGACTGTTTGTTTCTGAAGAGGACGAGGACGATAATGGCGGGATCATCTCCACCAGCACTCACACTGTGGAGCGTTCCCCTGTGAAGCTAATTTCTATCAGCGAACTTCGCAGAGACGTCGAGGCACGATCCTCGAAGGAGCTCACGCAGCTCTTTTCTCAGCACACTTTTGTGGGCATTGCCGATTACACCAAGCGATTGTGCTGTGTCCAGTATGACGTGGATTTGTATCTTGTGGATTATGGTGCCGTCTTGACCGAATTGTTCTATCAAATCGGGTTGGCGGACTTTTCCAACTTCGGCAAGATTGAGATCGAGGATGGGGTTGCCGTGGGTGAGTTGCTCACAAGGGAGATTTTGACGAATGACCATCTGACAAGCCAATTGGAGTCTCTTGACCACTTTGATCTCGATCAAGCCATCACAAACAACTTTCTAGAAATGAATGACATGTGGATGGAATACTTCAACATCGAATTTGTGATGGTGGACGGTGCCTTGATTTTGAAATCTCTTCCTCTTCTGGTGACCGGATACACACCTCCGTGGTCCAAGCTCAGTTTGTTCCTCTGGAGGGTGCTCACCAGGGTGGAATTCAACGATGAGAAGCAGTGCTTGGCAGGTATTCTCCGACAGTTGGCACTTTTTTATGTGCCTGCCGTCCAACCGGACCAAGATCTCTCGACTCTGCACGCGGTTGAAAACCTTCTATTTCCCCTGCTAAAGCGCAGGTTCCTGGCTACGGAGAACCTGTTGGGGGATGTTGTCCAGATGGCGAATTTACCCGGACTTTACAAGGTATTTGAGAGATGCTGAGCTGAAATTTTTTTCACTCTCCATCGGTCAACAGTCTTGACTTTGATGAATCACCAGGATGGATAACATAGTAACGTCCACATCTGCAGCGATTCCTTCCCTACATGGCGACCATATACCCACAAAAAGCCACGCGTCAAATATACCCCCTTTGGAGAGAGATGGAGGGCTTCCGAGCGGATCTGGGTCTGAAAAGGAACCGTCCTTGTTGGCTTGTACGATAGCCGGGGGGTTTGGAGGTGTGGTGGGAGATACACTGATGCACTCACTAGACACGGTCAAGACCAGACAGCAGGGGGCCTCCCACGTGGCGAAATACAACAGCACATTAAGAGCATACAAGACGATTCTTGTAGAAGAGGGGATCCGACGGGGGCTTTACTCCGGTTATTCAGCGGCGTTGTTGGGGTCTCTACCCTCCTCGGCGGTCTTTTTTCTTACCTACGAGACGGTGAAGCGATACGCCATCAACGAATACAACGTTCCAGAAACCGTTGCCTTTTTGGGTGCAGGGTTCATTGGAGACTTTGCCAGTTCAATATTCTACGTCCCTACTGAGGTGATGAAGGCTCGATTGCAGCTTCAGGGACGATACAACAACTCCCACTTTCAATCCGGTTACAATTATAGAGGATTGATTGATGCTGCAAGGACGATCGTCCAAAAGGAGGGTCCTAAGACCCTCTTCTACGGATACAAGGCCACACTGACGAGAGACCTCCCCTTTTCTGCATTGCAATTCACATTTTACGAAAAGTTCAGACAATTGGCGTTCCAGGTCACCGAGGGGGACGGTGACGAACTGCCGCTATTTGCCGAGTTGATGACCGGGGCCTGTGCGGGAGGATTGGCGGGAATGATGACAACACCCCTCGACGTGGTCAAGACGAGGATGCAGACCCAGAACGAGGCGAGCGGTGCTCCGCTCCTCAAATCAAACTCGATCCTAACCAGCTTAAAAACCATCTATCAATCTCAAGGTTTCCGAGGTTTGTTCGGAGGAGTGGGGCCCCGGTTGATATGGACCTCGGTCCAATCCAGTGTCATGTTGCTACTCTATCAGGTGACTTTGAGGACCCTAGAGGAGAGAGTTTAGCTTATTTATGTAGATATTACCAAAAAACATCCCACTCTTATTGTTTGATTGAGTACCCAACTTTTTATGTCTTGGTCTTTCTTTAGTCATCTGATTAATTAAAGTATACAGAACCAATGTCATCGATTATTCCAGACTTCGCAGCACAAGCCACCCCAGCATTGAAGCCCGTGCTCTTCTTCAACATCAAGTGTGAGGAGCCAAAGTCTGTTTATACGAATGACACCCAATCCCAAACTTACGTGGGAATTGTTGGGGGGTTTGTGAAATCCTTGGACGAAAAGTTGCCATTTGACGCCCAGATCAAGTACGGTAAGGACGACATCACCTTCCACTCCCACAACCCAACAATCGGTAACTTGGACTGCAACCTCTACTTGGAGTTTGCCAATGGTGAGACCGGGCTTGTTGAGTACACGGGAGTTGTGCAATTCGATGGTAAGGTTGCCCAGGTTGCCGGGGGTGAATTGAAGACTATGACATTCGAAGACGGGTATGTGACTAACCACCCATTCTTCAAGTTGGCCAAGGGTTCCACCGAGGAAGCGTGGGTTAACAAGAAGAACTTCTTGGGTAAGGGCAGATTCGTGAGGGACGAAAACAACACCCTGCATGTCCAATACTATGTCTATACGTTCGATGTGTAAACGTGGGTTGATGACGCTTCTTTTTCCTTCTTTGTAAGTTGAAGTGACCGTAATGCGATTAGGTGCGATAAAATGAGTGGGGTTAAGTTCTTGTTGGCGATTTATCGTGACTCGTGTCATTTGTACATTGAACAATCTCAATTTGGTCACTCTTAAGTCGGAGTTGATGTTAGGATTGAATGATAGAATATCCACCTTGCAAACGTGTGTGAATGAGGCGCTAGATGGCTACGAGGCAATATTTTGAGCTAACCCAAAGTCTACATCCAACTGCATATCACACTCTAGAATTGAATCGCCCATCAAGCCTCTTACTATCCAAGAATCAATTGGATACCCATCCGGACTTCAACAGTGAAGCTTCCTGTTCTGCATTCTTTGTAAAGTTAAAGTAAACATAAAGTGTTTCATCCTGAAAGTTGTTCAACTGGGAGACCCCCGTGTGGCGATCAGAGATCAACCCAACAATTGAAACCATTTTTTGGACACCGTTTGCAGTGGCTTTGAGCATCAAATTGGTCTCCTCGTTTTTGGAAAAGACGTATTCAAGAGTCCTAGTAATTTTGGTGTTGCTGGTGATCTCCATAAAAAGATCTCCCTCAAGGGCGGCCTCTGCAGGAGCGGAATCGATCATTTCACCTATAAAGATGGGTGATGCTAAAAATTTTACTATGGATATCAACAACTTCCTCTTGGTAAACCCGGTGCAATGTCGCTTTTCGCCTCGACTGCGACTCTGCGAGACAGACAGATTTCTCACCTTAAGCGAATGCTATGCCTCAACAAAGAAGAGGACTCAGAATTGTTTTGGAAGGTTCTCATTCTTGATGCTAAGTCCACAAAGATCATCTCCAGTGTTCTTCGTGTCAACGATTTGCTCGAGTACGGTGTGACGATGCATGCCCTCATCACTCAAAAGAGAGCCCCGTTGGCTGATGTCCCTGTTGTCTACTTTGTCCAACCAAGTGTTGAAAACGTGTCAGCCATTATCAAGGATTTGGAGGAAGATCAGTACTCCTCCTTCTATATCAACTTCACCTCCTCATTGAACAGATCGCTCTTGGAGGATTTTGCTAAGAGGGTGGCAATGACCGGTAAAGCAGCTCGGATTAAGCAGGTTTGGGACCAATACCTTGATTTCATTGTTACAGAGCCAAATCTCTTCTCCTTGGAATGTCAACACATATACTCCAAATTCAACTCCCCAAAGACAACAGAAGATGAAATCAATGCCCAGGTGGAAATAATAGCCCAGGGCTTGTTCTCGGAAATCGTCACAATGGGACCAATTCCAATCATCAGAGCTAATAGAAATGGGCCCGCCGAGTTGATCTCTCAAAGGTTGGACCAAAAGTTGAGAGATCACGTCATTAACACTAAGCAACATCAACACAATGCCGCCGGTGGAGAAAAGTCGGTCTTTGTGCTTTTAGACAGAAACATCCATCTCCAGTCGATGTTTGCTCATTCCTGGATTTATCAGTGCATGGTGAGTGACGTGTTCAATTTACAAAGGAATACGATCGTTGTAGAGACGGAGATTGGAGAGGGCAAAAAGAGCGTGAAACGTTACGACATCGAACCAAAGGATTTCTTCTGGAACGCAAACGCCTCATTACCGTTTCCAGATGCGGTGGAAAATGTGGAACTGGAATTGACCCAATACACTCAGGATGCAAAGGATATAACTGCGAAAACAGGGTATTCGTCAATCAAGGATATTGATCCAAATGACCAAAAGGATACACAACACATCCAGGAGGCAATCAAGGCTCTTCCTGAATTGACACATAGAAAATCCATAATCGACACTCACATGTCTGTGCTGAGCGAATTGATCAAGGAGCTCCAGAGCAAATCGTTGGATTCCTTCTTTGAAATTGAACAGAACATTAACGATAAGACTGTTCAAACCCAATTCAAAGAATTGCTTGGTTCTAAAGCCCAAGGGGATAACAAGTTGGACAAATTGAGAACGTATGTGATTCTATACCTATCAATGGATCTACCAAAGGAATTTGCACAAGAGTGTGAAACCAAGTTGGAACAACTGGGTTGTGACTTGTCCCCATTGGCCCACATTAAAAAGGTCAAGGAATTGACAAAGATGACCCAAATGCAATTGACAACAACAACAGAGGAGGAAAAATCGACATCCTATTTGGGTAACAGGGGGGATCTATTCTCCAACATTTCTTCAAAGCTTTTGAACTTGGACGGCTCGGGGAAGATTTCGGAGGGGTTTGGCACCCTTGTCAACGGGTTGAAGAAGCTCTTGCCGGCAAAAACCCACTTGCCAATCACGAACATAACGGAATCGATCATGAACCCAAACAACGCCAACCAGCAATCTCTTAAAATGACGGACGATTATCTCTACTTTGATCCAAACATCACAAGAGGTTCTCATTCGAAACAGCCAAAGAGGGCGACTTATAACGAGTGCACGGTCTTTGTCGTGGGAGGTGGTAATTATTTGGAGTATTCCAACTTACAGGATTGGTGTAACGATTTGAACACCAGCGAGTCGAACAATACCAATGGAATGACATTGGGGAAAAAGAAGGTCGTCTGCTACGGTTCAACCAGTTTGATAACCGCAAACGAATTCCTACAAGAGTGTGGCAATATTTAAAATGTCAAATTACTTTATTACTACTTTAAAAATAAATCTTACAAGTAACCCCCATTACCTTCCAAAACCTGGGTACTCCTCTTCGAGTCCAAGAAGAGCAATTGACACTCCTCCACGTCGGAAGTTTCCACTTGGGATCTAGCGGCTGTTTGGGCCAAAACGTTGGCAGGGGACAATAGCTGCAAAACGTACCTCAGTGATGTGGAGTCGGAGATGTTGGCCAACGTGTCCAAAGCCTCGTCACTTAGAACGATTGACTCCAATTTGGCCCTCTTAGAGACGATTTGTCTGATTTCATCATGGGAGTACGGTAAGGTTCTGACAATCAATAGACGATCAAGCAAATCGGGTGGAACACCATGGGGGGACTTCATGTCATCTCCCGAGCCCCTGATGGTTGTGAGTCCCCTGTTTGAGGCTAAGATGACAATTGGGGCGATTTCCGATTCCAAGGCCCTGTTCAAATAAGTGAAGCATTCCATATCTAACATGTTGACTTCATCGATGAACAAAACACCCGGAACCAACTCTGCCACACCCTGGTCGATATACTTGGAAACCATCTTGTTGACCTCGGTTCTCAACTTTTCTGTGATTTCGGTCTTTCGTGGCTTCATCAACTGGCCCATCATGGAGAGCACATCTTGGCCACCCTGTGGTTTGGCATTGGCAATATCCAAATCATGTAAAGTGATATCCTGGACGATTTCCTTCTTTTTGTGGACATCACCCTTTGGCAATGGAACGTATTCCTCTGCCTCCAAGTCGAACTCGGTGGCGTATGCATCGGATCTACCAACTCTTTTCACAGCACCTGTGTTGGCTTCAATGTATATGACGTCCCCGACAGAGATCTTTTCCTTTTGAACAGCCTCATAGATTGATGGATCCAACTTCAAATTCTTTGTACCCTTGGAGGTTTTTAACCCCACTAACACATGTTTGATTGTTTTACCGTATCCACCCAGAGGATTTTCTGCTTCTTCTGGTGTTAATTCGATCACTTCACCTTCGTACACCTCCTTGACTTCCTTGATTCTCAACCCAATTGCTCTTCTGAAGTTTTCCATCAACGCTTCTGTTTTCTTCACTTCGACCGAATACAACTCGGATCCCACAATAGGACAGAAGGGCACCTTTGGACCCAACTCCTGTGAGACGGCCAAGGCCAAAGCGGTCTTACCTGTACCTGGAGCACCGGCTAGAAGAATTGCCCTACCGGACATCTTCTTTGCCTTGATCAGATCAACAACAACCCCACAAGCTTCACGGGCCTCCATTTGACCAACAAAACCCCCATCAACAGTCTTTGCAACACCCTTATCGTCTAAACCGAGGCCTTTAATGTGGGTATGTGCCGCTGTTCTAACGTCCTTCGTCTCGGCAGCGGGTTTCGCATCCTTGATTGCAATTTCAGCACTCATTACGTTGTCCAGAAGGGAAGAAGCTGTAGCCTACGATGGTATAGAGGGGGGGGAGGGTGTGGGCTGAAGAAAATTCTGTGAGGAAGGCGAGGGGTTACGTAAGCGGCACAAACGTTTAAACGCGTTACGTAAGCCCCGCTCAATTCACCTCCACACCAATTGACTCCACCGGCCACTCGCATGGTCACGGTATTGGTTTGTTCGCTAATAATTTACAAAAAAGAGGTTCTGATTCCTTCTATACTGAGATAAAATGGGATAAATATGGAATGGATGAAAAAAGAGTTAATTAAAATTGGAAAGACTTATTTGAACTTTTCAATGGACAAGTCACCAGGGAAAGTACCGTTCTCCCTTTGTTCATCCCAAGTTTGAGTCCAGTCGGTTGGGCAAAGGGATTGGAAGGTTTGGAAGAAGACTTGACATGGAGCAAACTCTTCACCCTTGATGGCAACACACTTGTGGTAATCAATGTATGATTGGAAACAGTGCTTGGTCTGGTTCTGTTGTGGGAATCTGGCGTCGAAACCTGGTGTTTGCAATTTGTAGTCAGACATATCTCGCTAGTTTATAAGGAGAACACTGTGCTTAATGGAGGTTTAAATTTTTCATGGTGAGATTCCATGTGAGTGGTAAGGGGCGAATCTGATTGGCCCATTTGTGATCACGTGACAGGATGGGCGAAAGACCAAGGTCAGCGTTTGAGGCCCTCCGGATGGAGTTTGCCACAGAGGGGGTCACCAAGAGCGATGAGGAGTCTATGTCGGCCTTTTCTGCTGCTTTGGATGATGAAATTGGCGGCAATGTGAACAACCGTATCCAGACAGTCAATTGGGAAACCCCTCAAGTGGTGTTGAAATCCACCTTCTCTGCCAGCATCAAGGCGAACATTGTGTACAAGCCCCGGGTAGTTGTTGTGGGTCTTAGAAAGGGAGAAATGGTGATGATTAAAGGTCAGTATAGATTGAAAGTGTTAAATGGTTGTGTGTTGATGGATGGTGTGGAGGTTAGCGATATTTTCATCACTGCGTCGACACTGAATTCACTACCCTGTGTATCTCCTTGTGGGGATTCGACGTTCTCCAACGAGGAACTTAAGAGGGACGATTTTGCCGCCATCATTGAGATATCCAATATCGATATGGGGTTATCGTCAATCCAGGAAATCCAGCCCCAATTGAAGAACATCTACGAGACCGATTCAAAAGAATACACATTCAAGCTGATTACAAATCCAGAACCGGACACTTTCGGTAACACAATACCCAATTCCTGGTGGAGTGCAATTAATTCCATCAAAATGGCCAAAACCCCAAGCAAGGTGCTGATCTTGGGTAACAAGAACACGGGAAAGTCAACCCTCAGCAAGATGGTGTTGAATAACATCATTTCCTCGCGAGAGAAATGCCAGGTGCTCGATATGGACCCAGGGCAGCCGGAATTCACTTATCCATTGACTCTGTCCTTGACAACGCTCTCCACGCCCGTTTTCGGCACTATAATACCGGACTTGCTTCCCTGGGATTCCCACCATGTCAATTTCTATGGATTCACCACCCCTGCGGTCTCCCCATTGGCCTACTTTCGGCATTTAGAGAAGCTCATTTCTAAGGATGAAGAATTGCTTTCCACAATCATCAATTCTCCCGGCTGGTCAAAGGGATTTGGCGTGGATCTTGTCAAGTTCATCCTCGAATCCTACCAATTGACCCACATTCTCATCCTAAACGAGAAGAACAGGGAGTTGGACCTGCTCAAGGAAGTGGACCTCCCCAGGTCTGTGGAAATCATCCATCTACCAGCCATGACTTTTGACGATTTTAACGCGGGAACAAGCCCAATTCCCGCATCCAGAATCAGAACGTTTAAGACCCTCTGTCCCCTCCATAAGAGACACAACGAACCCTTCTTTGATTTTGCTCCTCTAGTGGAACGATCTCCCTACCAATTGCCTTACTACAACGGTGACAGTGAAGGTGGGTCTGTGGCGAGGGACATAATGACATGTGGCGGTCTAGTGGGAGTTATAGTCTTGGACTCCAATGGGATCGTCCCATCGGACCTTGTCGAGTGCCTGGAAGCCCAAATGGTGGCATTGCACACCGTAAAGAGTGAATTGCTAGAACCTCAACTACCCTACGCAGTCACCGCAGGAAACCTGCCGTTATTGCTGCCGGAATCGACGTTGAACACATTAGACCCCCATTTTGAAGTGTTTGCCTGTGTTCACTCTGTCGATCCCAAAAGAAACACCATCAATTTGTACTCCTCCGACATCCCACGAGATTTAGCTGAGCGATTATTGAGTGGTAACGAAAAGTTAGTGCTGATCACCGGCAGAATGACACTCCCCGTGGAAGAATTCCAGTGGAATTGCTGGTCTGAGTTGGTTCCCTATAGTGCCCCCACCGTTGGGGTTGCTGGGTCAAGACCTGTGATCGTGAGGAGGACTGTTCAAAGGGGTCGCATGTATTAAGTTCGTTTTTCTATACAATATCAAAATGATCGTAATTAATGGGTTTAAATGGTTTTTTGCACACCCTAGTACCCCCAATTCAACATACGGCCGGTGGTTCAACGCTGTTGATTCATGCCATATTTTTTTTTTACCGAACAGCGCCATTTCACCCTAACCCTTTCTTTTTCCCTAACTTGTTTACGTGTTCAAGAAAGCTTATCGACCATTATGCCAAGTAGTGGAGTCCAAAGACGAGAGGCGGTTGGGGACGACACATACGACGAGTCGGCTGATCCAGATTACACACTTTCAAACACCGTGGTTCTCTCAGACGAAGAGGAAACCGAGTTGGAAAGCGATCCGGAGATAGAGGCGGATGAAAAGAAGGATGCCACTGTTGAAAAGACGACAAAGGTGGTGATCCCATACCATAACTTCCATAGCTTCATCCACAAGCACGAAGTGCCTAGAAAGTTGCTTCATTCTTCTATTGGATCTATAGCCATATGGCTTCATTGTCATGGCACCAGGGCATATCTACTGTGGAAACCGACGCTCGTTGCATGCGGGATCATCTTCATGCTCGATATTATCAGATTCCGCTGGGATGCATTCAATAGAGCCTACTGTTTGGTGGTGGGGTTCCTCATGAGAGAAAAGGAGATGCAGGAGATCAATGGAATTGTCTGGTTTCAGTTGGGGTGCATTCTGGCATTTTACTTCCAAAAACAGGACGTGGCGGTGATGTCGGTGATACTGCTTTCCTGGTCGGATACGGCGGCCTCCACCGTAGGTAGAGCCCTAGGGAAGTATTCACCAAAGATTGCACGAGGAAAATCCCTTGTAGGATCCTTTGCGGCCTTTGTGACGGGTGTTGTGGCCTGTTACATCTTCTACGGCTATGTTGCGCCAAACTATCCTCAATATAGTTACGATTTTGAGTACGTTCCAAGCGAGAACGCATTAGGTCTTCACACGATGGCCCTAGCATGTGGGTTCATTGCAGCATTATCAGAAGGCATTGATCTCTGGAATTTCGATGATAACTTCACGATCCCATTATTATCATCCATTTTCCTGAGAATCGTCATTGATCTGGGCAAGGTGGCGGCTTGAGCCGATTCCACAGAGTTGTATTTGTTGTATTTATGTTGTATATAAGTTGAATTTATCGGACTGTCGTTGTGTGAGTTTGGCCCCCTCATAGACATCGTTTCTGTATGCGTTATATTATATTAGTTATAGAAGATTCAATAAAAAGGTGGCTAAAAGTCGTTGGCCTTCTTCTTCAAATCTTGGGTCAAGACTTCGTTCAAACAACCGGAAGCGGCAGCAACCAAACCAAGGAATGGTCTTGATGGATCCAAGACCTTGGAGATGTATTCTGGGTGGTATTGGGTTGCAACATAGAACGGATGGTTGTCTAATTCGAAGATTTCCATTCTTTCACTCTTTTCATCCTTACCAACGAATTTCAAGCCATGGGCTTCGATTTCTTCCACCATGGCAGGATTGACTTCGTATCTGTGTCTGTGTCTTTCATAAACTTCTTGGGAGCTACCGTATAACTTTCTGATCACACTGTCTTCGGAACCCTCTTGGAAGACGGTTGGTCTGAGACCCAATCTCATCGTACCACCGAGTCTCTCTCTGTCGATTTCTGGCATGTAAACAACGGCTTGCTTTTCTTCTGGCAATTCTGGATCAAATTCTACAGATGAGACACCTTCCTTACCCAAGATGTTTCTCACGAAATCAATAACAGCAACTTGAAGACCCAAACAGACACCCAAGTAAGGGACCTTGTTTTCTCTGGCCCACTTGGCTGCGGAGATCATACCCTCAATACCTCTGGAACCGAAACCACCAGGAACGAGAATACCGTCGGCCTTGCAGACGGATTGCCAGGCCGAGTGGAAGTTGCCCTTGTTGACGGACTCTGTTTCAGGCTCTAAATCGGAGGATTCAACCCAGACGATTTCCAATCTCTTGGAGCATCTCATGGCTGAGTGTTCCAAGGACTTGATCACAGAGAGGTATGAATCATGCAAGTTGGTGTACTTACCCACGATGGCAATTGTCACCTTTTCAAAGGATCTGTCGTGTTGGGTGGTCAAGGAGGACCATTTGTCGAACAAGGATTGACCCTTCTCCTTCATCACAGGTGGGATGGAGAGGGAGCCCAAGTTCAATCTCTTAGATAAGTAGTTGATCATCTTTTGTTCCTTCAAGAGCAATGGAACGTGGTAGGTGGAATTCACGTCTCTAATAGCCAAGACTTGATCAGGACCAACATGACAGAACATGGCGATCTTGTCGATTGTTGGTTGGTCAAGAGCCGTGGAACATCTACAACCAATCATGTCTGGAGACAAACCCAAAGATCTCAAATCCTTGATTGCAGCCTGGGTTGGTTTAGTCTTTTGTTCACCGTGGATCACTGGAACAAGAGACACGTGGATCAAGGCAAAGTTTTCGTGACCCACTCTAAATTGGAACTGTCTCAAAGCCTCAACGAAAGGTGCTGATTCAATGTCACCAACAGTACCACCCAATTCGATGATACACACGTCCGGCTTTTCACCCGATTCATCCACTGGAATCTGTGCAACCCTCTCGATCCAATCTTGAATGGCGTTGGTAATGTGAGGAACAACTTGCACGGTTTTACCGAGATAATCACCCTTTCTCTCCTTCTCAATGACTGCAGAGTAAATCTTACCAGTGGTGATGTTGTGGTCTCTAGTTAGGGAAATACCCAAGTATCTTTCGTAATTACCCAAATCCAAGTCCGCTTCTCCACCATCGTCCAGAACAAAGCATTCACCGTGTTCCAATGGAGACATTGTACCGGCATCAATGTTCAAATAAGGGTCAATTTTAATGGAGGTCACTCTCAACCCCAAAGTTTTAAGGAGCAAACCGGTGGAGGATGCTAACACACCCTTACCAATACCGGAGATGACACCACCAGAGACGACAACGTACTTCATTATATATAAGAGATTGCCCGATTACAAGGGAAAGAAGGAAAGCTAAGAAAGGCAGAAGAAAATTTTTTTTGGAGATGAAAAAAAAAGGAAAGAGAGTCATGTGATAAGTTCCGTGCTGAGCAGATTGCACAGGATTATGTAATTGTCAGGGTTGACGAGGCAGAGTCGAGGGGGGTACTTGAGGAGTTAAAAAGGGGGAATATAGTAGATGGTGTTGCTAGTTGATGTTAATAAAAGAAAATAATATATATTGGCAATGAGGAACAAAGTGAACTATGAAGGACTGTAGTTTGGGCCTGGATGAGATAAAGGTCGGGGAAAATGAGGGGAAAATGGCATATTTATGGGTGAAATAAATCGTTGATGAAGATATTGTGATTTTCTTGGCCAGTTTGAGAAGTTCTGTTAAATTTTCTGGGGTGTGTTGAGATGATGCAAGCATGAGCATGTTTTTGCTCATTCAATCTTTTAGGTATTGAAGATGTTGGGGAATGCATGTGGATGACTGATGATGTCAAGTTAAAGTGGTACTTACTTTAGCTAGCAGGGGTACTTGTATTTTAAAATCATATAGGAATTTCATCCTATCTAAATGTAATTAAAATCTTCTTGATACATCATTTAATATGAATATTTTGTTGGAATGCTGGTAGAAAAAACCATTCTACCCCAACGTATTATTACCTTCAATATTACAAAGAGTTACCGTAGCCATGCACCTAGCCGCTTTATTTTAATTTAAATGGCGCCTCATATTGCGTGGTGGTGGATTCACCTTTGGTTTACGACTCAAATCCCATTGTCCCTCAACAGTGCACAAAATGACCTTTTCTAAGCTCATTCGTGTCGGCAGTAGGTTCCGGCTGTCCCTAGCCTGCTCATATCATTGTAGACACTTATTTTTTGGCTTATCTATACACTGTTTAAATGAAAACTTATATTTATTTTATTCAACGTAGAGATCTCCTTTTAGTGAAACTCGTGAATCACCATTGACCCATCGTTAACCCATCGTTAACCTATCCTCGGCCAAGGTATTTCACACATTCGTATTTCACACATTCGTCACCACACCTACGTAACGCCTTCACAGTAGCAAATCCACTGCGCTTGGTCTCTGTTTCAAAAGGGTTCTCTTCTGTCTCTTGGTGAGCTCATTCCTCTCGAGCTCTGCAACTTGGGCCAGTGGTCGTCCCAATGGATCTTCTGGCTTCAACTTGTAAATTCTCACCATCCAGTTTTCACTTGTGAAAACCTCCTCCATCGAGTCCAAGGTAATGGCCTCCGCATATTCTGGGGACAAGGCCTGGTTTCTCACTCTATCAAAGGCCTGTCTACCCTCGTACAACTCGCCGTACCTATAGAAGGACAACTTGTACATCAGAGATTCCTTGAGTGTATAACTGGCCTGATCATCAACACGGTACTCCCCCCTATCGGTGAAGTAGTTCCGTTCAGTCACATCCTCCGGCCATATACCCTCTGAGATTCTGATCATCCAGAGGAACTTGTTCAAATCGTCACCGTTGAACCCCAATAATGCACCGAAAATGACCAAAACATAATCCACACCCAAATGTCTCATGATGACCTCACTCTTCTCCTCGTTGACGGCAAACGCCTTACCGACGGTGGCGATGTGGGTGTTGTTCCACGTGTTATTGTCAACAAAAGTGGTTCTGTCGGCCATTCCACCGATTTGGTAACCGTAGTCCCACCATGCCATCACCTTTGCGTCCTCCGCGGTGTTCATACGCAACCAGTAGTATGCCTCTCTGTAATCGTCGATCAAACTTGCTTGGCCGTTCCTACCTGAGGTTGTCAACACAACAGATGGAGAGGAGTAAACGTTGGAATCCACCCAGACACAGTGTTGGATGTAGAAGACAAGATAGAAAAAGAATGTCCCAATGACGACCAATCTGGAAATGATGGCCAGCTTGAAGTTGGGAGACTGTCTCTTATCCTTAATAGAGGAAAAGTCGAAATAGATCTCAAAGATCTTGCCGATAGTGAGGGCACCCGCCACACACACCACTGGAGCCAACGTCAACATCAAACGAACCATCACACCTGCAAAGTAGGATCCCAAAACGGAATATATGATGACAAAAACAGCCTCATCTGAAAGGTCCTGAAAGCAAATATAAACCCCCACTGGGAACAACCAGATGAGGATGTTCAGGTCGAAGAAAAAAGAGGACCATGGGGTTGGTTGATGTTCGGAAACAGATGCAATGATTGGAATGTGAATTTTCGCATAATTTGTATCCCATAGGGAGTAAAATCTCCCGGTCCATGGTGCGATCCATCCCAATCTTGTTGCAATCACTAGAAAGGTGACTCCCAAGGCAAAAATGATCCCACCTGAAATCACCATCAGGGTCTTGAATTGAGCCTTTGGAAGGTTATTCTTGAAATAGCTGGCCACCAAAACAAGTTGCAAAAGCCCAAAGACACCGAATGCTGCCATGTGATCGTTAGATCTGATAGGAAGAAAGCCGACAAACGGAATCTGCATCGACATCAACGTCCCCAAAGCGTACCAGGTGCAGTAGGCAGTGTACAACTTCTCAGTGAACCTGCCCATTAGAACCAAAATGAAAATATGGAGCGGAATCATGTTGGTGATGAAGACATACCCACCCCACGCAGACACCATGTAGAAGTAAAAGATGGCTGTGATGGAGGCGTATAAGATCGAACCCAATCTGACACTCTTAATCCAGAAGAAAAACGTAGTCATGAGAAGTGTGATTGCAATTGCCTCGTTATCGTAGGACCCGGCCACCGAACGGGAGATATAACCGGGAACAATTGCAATGAAAGCTGCTGAGAAGAGAGCAGTTGGGGTTTTGCTCTTGATGGATGGCAATGAGTCCGCAATTTCCTTGGTAAACGAGTACGTTGCCCACGCAGTTAGGGTGGAAAATGCCGGCGCCAGCAGCACACAAACCTCACGGATGTGAACTGGGAACCCCAATTGGTGAATGAGATTGTACAATGAAGCGGCAGTCACCATCAAACCGGGGTACAACGTACCTCCAGTAACTCTACCTAATGGATACCATGTCTTGTCATCAAACCAGTTCAAAAAGGAATAGAACCCGTTCTCCACAAGGTGTTTTGTTGCTCTATAGTTGAACCAAGGGTCGAATTCGTGAATAATCGACTCGTACCTCACCACGGAAAAGAGACGCACACCGACAGCAGCCACACCAATACATATAGCAATTGCCAGTAGTAGAAGCAGCCTCACAACCTTCAAAACAGGCAATTCAATGGCCATTCTATAAGAGAAGAAGGTGGTGATAATTTTCCAGTCCAATGGAGTTCGCCCTCCTCCTTAATGTCCGAGTTTAGAAACCCTCAGAACCAGCATTTGAAGCAGATAAACTCAGCAAGCCGGCCTCTGTACACCCCGGCGGTGTTAAGAACAACCAATGGACAAGACGGTGCTTTGGAGCCAGGAAAAAGACCAAAATTGGCCGGAAGAGCCTCATCCAGCTCGGTGTCATCAACAGGATCGTTCCAATTCTACTGGGACAAGGTGCGGGATGGCTTGGGGTTGAAGTACCAGCGTGAGGATTACGAGGGTCCTTCAAGAGACCACTGGAAGCCCGATTCCAGTAGGTTCTCGTGTGCCAATTGTGGCAGGATGTTCAATTATTTGACGGAGACGAGGAGAAAACACCATTGCCGGTCATGTGGAGACTTGTTCTGTGGTTCCTGTTTGCTCAATTACATTTATCTGGACAACGATGCGAAATTCACGTTGTTTGGACCGGATTGGGGGGATTCGGAACAAGTGAACGATACCAAGGACGGGAAGCATCTCTGTAAGGTTTGTCGGTCCTGCTATCTTAAATATGAGGAGTACGTCTTGGATCATACAACTAGAGATCACAACTTGGAGGCAAACCAGGATAATAAGATCAGGGAAGCCAGGCGAAATACGATTGTGGAGAATGTGAATGACATGCCGGTTGATTGGGATTGGTCGTCGTTCTGATGAGAACCAGCGAGTTGGTGACCAGGTGGTGGCCAGGTGGTGAGCGAGTTGGTGGGCAAGTGAGTGAGCTGCTTCCAGCCAACCAGTAAATGAGAAGGTGAATGAGCGGGAAATATAGGTTAAGTTTATACAAATAATTGGGTTGTAATATTATTTTTATATGGTCCTTGTTTTAATATGGTTATTGGGATGTGGTGTTATTGTTGAATAGTCTTTGGGTTGCAGTATTCCTCTTGAATTGCTATTGTGTTGCAGTAGTTTTGTTGATGGTCTTGATTTAGATTGGGTTGTTTTGTTCCATGTCTGTTGGGTTCCAATTGGATTAGATGTATGCCCATACTTGGCATACATGGAATTTAATACCGTATGCATGTATATGATGTATTGTAATCAATTTTATTGGTGTGAATTTATCAAATTTACTATCAGCTGATTAAAATCCCTAATTATCTACATAGTTTTTTAATAAGCAAGGTAACCAAGCGGGTGGAAGAGCTGGTAGGAATTAATTTGAGGCAAATAAGGGTACCAGAGGATAAGCCATAAATATTGCCAGATTGTCCACATTTTGATCAAACTATCTTGCATTTTTATACCAAAAATCCCTATGAGGGCAGACCATTTGTGGTTGCGTCAATGGAAAGACTGTGTATATTATATTAGTGTATAACGGTTCCATGGGTAATGCTCATGTGCTCATGAGTTTTTTTAATATATCAATGAGAGATAACAAAAATTACACTTCATTGAGTAGTATTGTGTAAACCCACTACTAGAACCTGTTCAGAAAAAAATTTATTCCACTTTAAATAGACTTAAATACACCAAATAAGGACATTTCCACAATCCACCATTTATTTCATGTTAACTTTACAGAAATTAGAGCATTCTTTCGGTAAACAACTGCTGTCTGAAGAAAGACTAGCAACTGCCATTTAAATATCACTTCATGCACCGATAGAATTTTTAAACACCAGATAATTCAACCTTGGCTCTCATTTTAATCATATCACAGTTGCATAAGAAATTAGATCTATACAGATGATTAGGTTGTAATATTATTGCTATGTAATCATAGCCGGTCCTCAGTGGAGTCCTCTCTCGCCTTCATCACCTTGTCCCTGACCAAGTTGACAATCGCCTCCTGAGACTCGTTCAACGTTGTGCCGTCGTTGCAGGACTCCGCTTCACTTTCTGTGTCCACCTCACTGGTGGAGGCAGACACAATATCTTCCATTATTGGGGTGTTTTGTAACATCTTCACCTTAGAAGCGGTCCTGAGAGCCCTCCGCTGACGCAATTTTTGGGTCTTAAGCTCCTCCAATTGATCTTCCTCATCCAGGTACTCGATGTTGGCCGCAGATGTCTTAAGCTTCCTCCTCTCCATCTTTCTCGATCTTTTCTCCTCCAATTTCTTCTCATATTCAAAGAGATCGAAATCCGGATAAATCTTTGGACCGTACTCGTTAATGAATTCGGTGATATTCTTTGACAATTCCTCCCTCTCCTCCTTCAACTGGTTGAATCCCTTCTCGTGGATCAACATGATCCAATTTGCTCTCAAAGATTTTGCCAACTCCATGCCCCTGTCACCAAATATTAGTGCCGAATAAGTGATAGACGCTGAAAAGGTGTAAAATGAGATGAATGCCAATGTTTTGGAAACATTGGGGTAATAGCTCTGGACAATGTAGATCCCCAAAATCGAATAAAATGTGTACAATATTGGAGTCAATCCCATCGAGACCAAAATCTTCCATGTGGCAATGACATCGTTACCCCTGATTTTGACCGTGGATCCCGCAAGTGCCTCCCTCCTCTTCTTTTCACTGATTCGTCTAGTCGCAATAAAAACAGGGGCAAACAAGATGGCACCCGGTAAGGCCAAAATAGAGAGAACTGTGACCTGGATGAGGTTTGAAAGGAAATCCCCCAAAACCAAAACCTTCTCCTTTTCTTGGGCCTGACCCACCAAATGATCGGGAATGTTGTATGATTTCAAATCCTCGTTATACTTCAAGACTTTGGTCTTGATTTTTTGGATCTCCGGTTCATCCTTGAAATGTAAAAAACCGTTCACTAACCGTCTGTTCATTTCCACAATCGATGGGGCACTCAATTTCGATGATAGGTTATTGGAGTAAAGTCTTCTGGCAGCCTGAACCACAGATAGGGTTTCAAAATCGGGGTAATTTACAGTGCATGCCTTGACCCCCTTGGTGATCTTCTCCAATAAGTCCTTGACAGCATCTTTCGTCGTAGAATCATTCGAGTACTTTTCGACCAATTCTTTGGAGATTTCAATTGGATTACCAAATTCAACAACGGCTCTTGATCTAAATTTGTGTGCATGGAAGTAGTTCATACCGACGGGCACGATCTTCACACTCAAGCCGGGATTGGCATCCATCGCCCCTAGTGCCATAATTGCAACACCCGCTTTCAATGGCAACAGGTCTGGTCTATCGTGAGATCCCCCTTCGGAAAAAACACCAAGACAGTGACCATGGGCCAGATGCTCAAATACTTGGGCATAAACCTCGGATTGGTCGATCTTTGGGGCTGCCTTGAAACTGGTGCCCTCCTTCAACAATTCAAGGCCTTTCTTTGCCTTTTCTTCATTGGTGAACTTGAATGGCCTTCTCAACAACAGTTCTGTGTCGGAGATAATCATTTCGATCTCGGCAGTACCGATTGACTTTGGTAAAGACAGTAAACCCTTCTGTTCACATTCGGATAGAAACTTAGTATTTTGGCCCAAAACCTTCAATTCGTTCTCAGAATCCAACCTTATTGTTCCTTGTTTGGTTGTCAAGTTGTCCTGTGCCCTCTTGACTGGAATTGACAGTTGAGACCTTGAAACAAGACCAATGAATTTCCTTCTATGGGACTTTTCCGCAATTAGACAACTGACTCTTCTCCCGGAAGCGCTCTTCACCTGAGACATGAGAATGATCGGATCAACAAATTGATTGGCATGAGGAGCAGCAACAAAGATGATGGGTTCATTCTTAGGCACCTTAAATCCACCTCTCGATCTGATCTCCTTAAAAAAGCAGTCAAAAACAACAACAAAGACCCACAAAATCAGATCATAAATAAATTCTCTGATCTTTGTCGGTTCCTGGTAGAGTAACTTCAACTCCTCATACTGGGACTTCACAGAGGAGGACATACTTATTCAGCCAAGCAATTCACGTGTAAATGAATCCAGACTTTGCAGCAGAATTTTTTTTTTCCGGGGCATGCCGCTCATTAGTCCGAAATGGATGGGTCCACCAGCTTGAGTGCATTTTGAAGTTTTAATTGCGGCGTTTAATTTAAATTGTAGATGATTATTTTATCTTGAGCTCGGTATTGTATTTTATAATGCGATGTAGTTTGTTTTTGTGAATTGATATCCATCGAGGTATTTGGTATTAATAGTATGAAATTTGCGGTGGTGGCTTCTCCACATTGTATGGCGCGTTTTAAGAAAAGGGAAATCTGAGACTTATTACCCTAAAAGGATTGCAAGGGTTTCCGTTGGAATATGATGAGTGGAAGGGCGATACCGGTAAATATGTCTTTTGCTCTGGATCAAGCTATGAATGCATTACGCCGAGGATGAATTTTTATTTGGTGTTTAATAACTACTAAGGCGTGCTACCACTGATGTAAATAGATGGTGGGGCTGGTATGTTCCGGAAATGTCATCGGAGGTGTATTTTTAATTGTAAGACTATCCACGTTTAAATGCATGCCATGTTTGGTTCCAAAAAGTTTTCTATTCTCTCTATTTCTATTAGGATGCTTTAGTTTGGTTCCTGGTGAGTTTCAAATGGGTTTTGGTAAAGTTTTGTATTTTCATAGTGCTATTCAGATCCTTTTGTGATTTTATTATCAGTCGATGTTTTTTGAATAAAATAGTCAATTAGGATTTTTGAGCTTTTAAACAGATCAAAGAAGAAAAAGCAGAAAAAAGCGTGAGTAGTTTAGTGGTAAAATATAACATTCCCATTGTTATGCCCCGGGTTCGATTCCCGGCTCTCGCATTAATTTTTGTGCGTTTAAACCTAACTGCTCATCGTCTCTTTTTTTTGTTTTTTGGCTTAAATGAAAGTGAAGTTAGTAAGCTCAAGATTCCTTCAAGTCGGGGCAATCTGGTCTATCAGTAAAAAAGCATAAGATCTGAAGGATTCCACAGGTGAAAAAATGTAGCAGAGACCTACGTTGAGACATATCTTTTAACCAAATAGTTTTCCCTTGTAAAATAAGCTGAGCGAGGTCAGAAAACATGGGGACGATTTACCGCTCTGCTGTCATATCTATAATGGTATGTAGCCCCCAGGTAAGGATAAGATAGGATCTATTGAGACAAAAAAGCATGCAACATTTCCTCAGTCTGTCGGTATAACAAAACTGGTATCATCTTCAAGTCCAAAATAGATAGTGAACATAGCTCAGCTATTCAAGGAGCCGGAGATGGCATCGTTTTAAATACAATCAAGTTCATAGTATCTTAGAGCGCTACGCGTAGCCTTGTATTATAGCAGTGCCTAGCCACATAATTAGTCCTCGTGCGCCATTTGGTGTATAAAATGGGGTTGATGCTGCAGCACATAAAAGTGTAGAGGCTTTTTATTCACCGATCAGGACAATCCAGTAGGGGTAGTTACTGGATTGGGATGAAAAGTCATACGTTTGCAATTCGTAGAACAATTGACATGAAATACGCCAGTAGCTAGATGAAGGCTTACAGAGTCATTAAAAAAGTAGTTATGATAACCGCAGCCATGGTTACGGTGTTGATGCTGATTTACATCGCAAATATCAGCGTCGGGAGGGCAGTGACAGATTACCCCCCACATGTGTATGCCGGGGGTAAGACAATAAGAATTGACGGCAGATCCAACGTGTCGTGGCGCCACTGGGCCGTCGACGGGGCTCTCACCTTTTTCATGGCAATATACATGACGGTCATGGGTGTGTTGCTCAGTGTATACGGACCCGGAATTACGTATAAAATGGGGTTTCCCGGCAGTGAATTCCAGGGTGAGCAGGAAGTATACTACTACGAGTCACTTGCCGCTTTGGCCGGAGCAATGATGAAGGCCTATGGTGAAGCTCACGGGTGGATTCATAACAACTTGAGCGTTTCCAGCAACAACGGGGGCAGAGCTGACAACCAATCGCACACACTCCTGGTTCAATAACGTATGAAATACTTCTTGGTTATCATATTGACATTAGTACTATGCTGGATGACATCAATTATCAGGCAGGTAGTCACTACTCTTCTATCCACCACGACAACATAATGTTCACCGCGCTGGGACGGTTATAGTAGGTGCGAGGGGTAGTTATACGATGGGAATGGCGACCGCAATTTTCAACACGCATAATTGGGGGGACTGATTCTCTATTTGCTCTTCTGATCTTCCAGTCCTTCTCAACAATTCTAGAGGATATAATGTCTGCGACTGAACTTGACCACAACCCAGCGCCGGACGTTGCAGAAGATAACGCTTTCTTCCCATCACCATACTCGTTATCTCTTTATACCTCGCCAAAGACAGACTATGATGGAACAACATACTCAAATCCTTACACGGGAGACAAGAAGTTCCTAATGATTGGTACAGATGAAAGATATATTTTGACTCAGAATGGCAAATTCTTCTCCACTGGTAACCACCCTGTTGAAATGTTGTTACCTATGTTCTATATCGATAATGCCGGGTTCAAGTTTGACGTTGCAACATTGTCTGGTAACCCTGTTAAATTAGAAATGTGGGCCATGCCACAAGAAGATAAGACGGTTATGGATACTTATGCCCAGCATAAGGCACAATTGAAAAATCCTCTGAATCTTTCTGATATTTTAGACGAAGCAACAGGCCCAAACTCTCCTTACGCAGGTGTGTTTATTCCTGGTGGTCATGGTGCTATGGCTGAAATCCCAGAAAGCAAATCTGTTAAAAAGTTATTAAACTGGGCGTTGGAAAATGATAAGTACATTGTTACTTTGTGTCATGGTCCGGCATGTCTTCTCTCTGCAGGCGTTGATGAAAAGCCAGAAAACTTCCCATTTAAGGATTATACCATTTGTTGCTTCCCGGATTCTTTAGATACCGGTGCAAATCAAGACATCGGTTACATGCCAGGTCAATTGCAATGGTTAGTTGGTGACCGATTGCAAAAGTTGGGGGTCAGTATCATTAATAATGACATTACTGGTAAAGTCTACAAAGACAGAAAGCTGCTTACCGGAGACAGTCCCTTGGCAGCCAATAATTTAGGCAAATTAGCTGCAGAAACTTTGTTGGCTGATCCTGAATTCAAGTAGTTTTCATAGCTTATTTTCTTTTGGAAGATGTTTACGACTTTTTATGATTTTAGTGAGTTTTTGAGTCCTCAACGCGGTTGATCCGTCATATCTCAATTGATGAATTAAGCAGCGCTTACGTAACACCACAGTATAATGACATAACACCCTTCATAGGGATTCTCCAGTTGCTGATCCACGTCAAAGCTTTCATACTGTGCGGGATTTAAAACCACCAATGGTAACATCATTGCAAATTCCATTATTAAATTTGCTTTCTGCTACGGTGGTTATACACCGTTGGTGTTGCTGAGCACGTCTGTAGTGAAATGCTCAGGAAAACAACAAGGAACATTTAAGGACTTATTCTCTTTATGTTCTATTGTCCCTCTTTGGCATTGTTGTGGTTTATATCTTGATTAGCACGAGTTATTACGTATTTGCAAGTATTGATGATATTAAAAGTTCCGGTATTTCCGTTTAAACATCGATGTTCAAAATCGTCTTTAAAAGCGAGCGTGCGACAAGCGCTTTATCCACAATGGTCACCCTCTCATCATTAAGACACTTGGTCACACCGCCATTTTATCACACAGTAGAGCCAGTAGGGCCTTGAGAGAATGTGGTAGACAAGGTGTTTTCCCATTTCCAACGTCTTGGACCACCAACCAAACCACATGGGATTCCTTTGGGTCCAATTTGTATTACTTGGTTGGTTAACCTCATTATGATTCTTGCCCCATCAGCCAGTCTTGTGATTTGAATTCATAATATTTTCTCAATTACCTAGCGTTGCAAAAAATGCCCAGGTGTTAAGAGGTGCCCATTTATCAACCGGGAGAACGTATATGCCTATAACCCGCATCATAGTTTCAGGTTGGGCAGTGAATTGAAGATTTTCCGCGTGCCGTGTTGAGTTACCGGGAGTTACCGGATGTACTTTTCGGGTACATTAACCGCCGTGATAAGATAGGCTTTCATTGGATCAATATGTTGTTCACTCAACAATATGAAATTGTGACGTGAGCCCGGTTGAGTGTATAAAAGTATATTGGTTTTGCCTTCAAACTTCAGTAAAATCATTTTGAGACGATATTGACGAGCATTTTTAACAATAAATGCGTATATTCTTTTTGAATTATGTTACTAGAATGCAGTAAGTCTCTTTGCTGAGACCATGCTATTTGCCGTTTCCTTGGCGCAAATTCAGCTTGCACTCTGAGAATTCTTACTGACATTTCAAAAAATTCGATCCACTAATAACTAAATAGAGCCGAGATAAAACCCAGATTGAATCCAGATAGAGCCCAAATAGATACCAAATATTTTGTAGTTTATTATCAAAATTAAATAAGGGGTACCGAATACCTCCGACATGAATAGATGCTAAATGCCAATAAGTTTCTGTAGACCAGCAACATATTTGGTGGATTTATAAACATCCAATCGTTATTGCTTGTTTTTTGCTTGTTTTCTGGTTATTGTATGATCTGTTCCTGATGGGAATATGATGATATTATAAACATTTGCACGGTTTTTGATTGGCTTCTTATAACTTGCTGATCATTTTTTAATGAATATCTGATTGTTCACAGGGTTCTAAAATCTCCTTCTTATCGTTTTCCGATCATTCTCCATAGCACTCTAATCGTTATATTATAGGCAACTGCGCAGGTTAGAATATCTGATGGTTGTCTGATGATCTGATCAACATCTGATTGGTTTTGGTTGGCATAAATATATGAAGGGCAAAGAAAGTTAATATCTCCAAATTGGACTACTATGCTTACAGTCTCACCTCGATATCCTATTTTTAATGGTCACCTGATAATCATTGGGTTTTTGTCAATTGATCAACTTATTTTTTGGATGACCTGATTCTGGCTGTATTGGCTGATAATACTACATGTTGTTGGTTCTACATTTATCTTCTATAACGCTATCAGACTTAATTTATGGCTAATTTTTCAATCAGGTGATGTCAGAATCAGGTGATCTCAGGATCAGGTGATTCCAGCTTATAAAAGACACCAGTTCCATAACATTTTTAAATCAATCCCATGTATTGTTTTTTTTTCATCCAAAAAAATTCAATTATGCAGATCTCACTCAGTATTAGTTGCATGATTGGGGTGATCATAAGCATGTTAACAGCTTGTTGCATTGCTACGACGGACGATAGAAGCGCATTACTAGCCTCTCGTGTTCAGGATTTGACAGGCACCGCTAGGGTGGAGGTTGCGCAAGGGTTTACTTTTTGTGATACCAATGTTACCGTGGCCGAGGCACTCAATATGTTTGCCACGAGGATTCCGTTGATGACTGTCAGCTCATTCAATTTTTATAATAGTGCAGGTGATGTCGTTGCAACGATGAGGCACCAGCTATCAGGTGATGATGTAGATGACGCTTATAGCGCAGAGGAAGCACGACAGATGGCCATGAGCGGTGGTGATATTTCGACAGTCAATGAAGACGAAATTAAAGGCTATATTGATAGTGTTTTAAAACTGATAATTGACGAGGATGAAAACAACCCGGATCCGGAGCTGGCGAAGAGAGCGGGTCCGACAATTGGAAAGATCTGCGGTTTTAACTTGCGCAATTGCTATACGTGGGCCAGCTGTAACACTGAAACCAATAAAGGAGCTGGCTCGTACTGTGGGTGCTTTGGATCGAAAGGTCGAAAGATTTGCAGGACTGCATGGAAGTGGTAAATGATGATGCACAAGGTTTCTTGGAGTCGTCAGAATACCTAAAGCCGCTCCATACCTTTATCAAACAATCTTATATATCTAAAATCATGATAGCGAGGGGTAGTTATACTAGGTGCGAGGGGTAGTTATACTAGGTGCGAGGGGTAGTTATACTAGGTGCGAGGGGTAGTTATACTAGGTGCGA
>JAKTVD010000033.1:0-85538 GCA_030557035.1 Saturnispora kantuleensis | reverse complement strand
GGTAATCCAACCACAGCTGTGGTGGTTATTGAGCCATCCACTCCATACAACACCACCACAATCACCTCTGGCACCAAATCATTCACAACCACGTCTGTTTTTACTAAAGATGGCAAGTTAACCACTGCCATCGTTGTGGTTGATGGTACCCCATCCTATGAAACCACCACCATTACCACTGATATTGTTACCGAGACCACAACTGTTACTACCGATTGTACTAACGCAAATGGGGAGTCAAGTACATTAATTGTTGTCATCCATCCTGTCCCAACCTCTGATAATGGCACCAATCATCATGTTAATACCTCTGGAGGATCCACTAAGGTTTTGCCAACTTCAACAGGTACTGATATTAACACCAATGGTTCCAACGGCAGCTCCAGTCATTCCACAAAAATTTTGCCAACATCAACAGGTCCTGACTCTGGTTCTCATGACAAAACATCTCTGTCTACAGTTAGCACCTCCACCACCGCCAGCACCGGTTTCAACAACGATACCACGTCCAATTATGTTGATAGTGCACCAATTTTGCAAAACAAAGCAAACGCCCTTATTGCTTTTGCTATTGCTATTTTCTCCCTTTTTAATTGATTTTTGTTAACTGTTTAGAGATGCCTTTATTTAATTGTAAGCAATAATTATTTTGAGCTAAAACTGCTGAGCAGATTTACTACCTCCTTTCTCCCCAAATACGAATTGAATGAAAAATCAATGCAAAAGGCAAATTAAACTGAATAACAATATGAACCTCATTTTGTACACCAATTGCCTTTTTTTCTAAAAAACAGCAACATTACTGTTAAGTAACCTGAGCTCTCATACGCTCAGCTGCTCATTTGTATTATGACAAATGTCCTGTTGTTAGTTTGAAATTTATCAAATTAAAGTGACTTCAAAACATGCCAGCTTAATGAAAATAGGTTTGTAGTGGTAATAATGACAGGGGATGTCTCATTATCAAAGAGTTTGTCTGTTTCCAGTTTATTAAAGAATATTTAGACTTTATGTTTTCATTAAAATTATTTTTGATGTGTCGTTTATTGGTTGTACTAAGGAAGAAAAATCTCAACTTTATGATAATAAGCAAAGCACCACTAAATGCAATCAAAATATCAACTCCTTTTAATGCTAAACTACGACAGCATACAAAGTGATTTTATTTATTATAACCGATTCTCTTCTCAATAAATTTATCCAAGACCTCCTTTTTCAAGTATTTCAATCTACCCTCATTTGCAAAATCCCTTAACTGCTGCAATGAGGTTGAGTTGAAAAACCCGGGCAAATCGTTCAATATTTGGTAACTCTTTTGAATTTCTTCGATTTTTTTAAATTCGTAATCAGGATCATCAATATCATCATGCTGCTCCAATAAACCCGCCTTCAAGATGTTAAAAAGGGACAAATATTGGATTGAATCATTTGCCAACGTTGTTATACCATTATTATTGAATTGGAATTTTGTATATTGCAAAATCAAGGAATTCAACAAATGACTAGAAAGTTTGGAAATGATGCCCATCTTCAATGGCGTTGAAAATTTTAAACTTGTCTGAATGGATTGGAATAATGATTCCAAGAATCTACAAATTTGATCACATGATTTGGTGCAATCGTCATTTGGAATTGTGTAATCATTTATTGGTTGGGCTTTCAAAATGGTATCAATTTGTAAATCGAGCAATTTTAAAGTCTCATCTATTATGATATTGATTCCAATTTCAACGTCTTGGATATACCCATTGAAGGAAATGGAAATTTTGTTCAACAGGGAGTCATTGACCAACAGGGGGTAAAATGACTTCTTGATGATTGTGGACATTAGATACAATTGCAGTGTAATGGTTTTAAATTGTGATAGGAATCCAATGTCCAAATCTAAGATTGACTTACTTCTAAACCCTGGGTGGAATGGATAAATGTGATTTTGATAAATTGATGCCAAGCCAATAGAAATGTAGGAAGGCCCCACCTTGTTTAACAAGATGTCAAATATTTCCATCGTGTATTGAGTCATTTGGGATGGTACCAGTGATGTAGCCCTATTTAATGATTCGATCACAAATTTGAAGATATTTTCGGTGATTTCCAATGACAATAGAGGCACACCTCCTTGCTCACTACCGGCGGAGACTGTTTGAGGGTTATTGAAGCCCATGATACTGAAGTTATCATTTGATTTATCACTCACCTTCATAAACGGCACTTTTGACACAAATCTCCTCAGCCTTTTAGATCTTGGGATCCTTTCTTTAGCTGACTTGAATTTTTCCTTCACAGCCATACTGTCTGGCAAATAAAATTCAAACTTCGCCATTGCTCTTGAAGAGATCGACATCTTACTGCTTTGAACGGTACTAGAAGTCATTGACTGGTCGTCACCCAAGCTTACAGAGGTATCGACCTCGACTTCATCGTCATTGATATTCTCTTGTTGCTCCTTGTAATGTTCGATTTTTTCACTCAGGAGTTGCTTTTTTACCACTTCACTGTTTTGATTGATGAAGGGTTCTATCAATCCATTCATCAAATCCTCCAAATTGGTCCTCTCAATGTGAAAGTAGGACTCATTTTTGAAACAATCTTGAAAGAGGTTCGAGTAGATTGTTTCAATCTCATTGCCGAGATTGTCATTGTCAAGAGATTTCTTCAATCTGATCACAATGATTTCGTAGATTTCCGTAGTGTATAATTGTAAGACCCTCAAATAAGTGAGTTTATTGAGCGTGAAGGCCTTCTCCAACACGGGGCGGATTCTTCTACCCAAGACATCCTGAAACGTTCGATCAATAAGCGCCAAGAGTACCTCGTCGGAATGATCGCCAAACACCTTGACAATTGGTTCAACTTGGGAGATCACCACCTCTGTGACCTCGGAAAACAAGTTCTTTGCATCGTCGTCCACTTCATAATGACGTAGATAGGGGTCTGACAATTGATGCAACCAATCCAAACTGACCTCTTTGACCTGGCATTGTTCGCTTTCGAATTGGCCCAAGGGGTGATTCTTAATGAAATAATCGACAATGTTTCCCCCCTCATTATAAGCAAATAGAGATCTGGTGGTCACATCCAACTGATCGTACATCTTAGCCCTATATCTATTCCTGAACGATTCCAAGAGATCGTTTTCGAAGTCATTACCGAACTTGACAATCGCGTCATGAGCAGCTTGGGTCTTTGGGTCCTTATCATCGACCAGTTTCCCCGATAAAACAACCAACTGATTAAGTAAGACCGCAGATTGTTCATTTCTCTTCATCAAATCACTGGTAGGTTGACCCAAGGTGTAAAACTGGTTGTAGGCTTTTGTTATTTTGATGATTGACTCTGTATTATCTTTCATCTTATGCACTTTGTTCAATTTTTCTCCTAACGGTTCCGTTTTTGAGATGGACAGCTTCTCCACGCTTGAGGTCAACTCGTTGAACTTCGTTTGCAAATCCTTGGCGTAATTGGCTTGCTGGATCACATTTTGGTAATGGATTTGTTCTCTTTCCACAACTGAAGACTCCAAAACCGCTCTTTTTCTTCCACATTCACCCTTCAACGCCTCCAAGCGTCTCTGCAGCTCCTCAAACACCTTGATGTAGGGGCTTGGGTTCAAGTATTTCGTGTTTTGGTTGTATTGATTGTTGATATTCGTTATATTGTTTGACAGTTCATTGATGTAATCCGATGGCTCCATTCCATCCAAAAACGTGTCTAGATTCAGGTGCTTCTCGTTCAACAGCTTATCCACCGGGAGTTTCTGCATTGCACAAGAAGAGAGCCCGTGGTTTGAACCGCTGGATCAAAGTGGTTCTCAGGGCGCGAATTGTAAAGAGGTGCCGCAAAAAATTGGATGCCAACGTAAATGATGATGAATCTACCTATAAAGTTAAATCTAGGGGGTTAAGATTGTGGGCAAAGGTTTCAAACCGGTATTTTCACCCTACTTACCAATTTCAATCTTTCCAAAACTCCCAAAATTACACAATTTCCTCCGCTGCTGCCTCCCCTTTCGGTGATTTCAACCGGGGGTTTCCACCACCACACCAAATCGATCATTCTCATTCCATTGCCGTTATTTTGAACCCTCTATCGTTATCACAACCCCAGAAAAACGCTCACTTCACATCATTTTCGGACCCCTAATCTAGAACCGTTGACAAAAAAAAACGTTAATGCCAGCACATCACACTCTCTTTCAAATCACGACAGAATTGCCACGTCTAATCAATACTACGCCAATGGTGCTACCATTGAAGCCACGCGGAACCGTTTCAAAGATTCCCGTGCTTGGAGGGATTCAAATAACTTGCGCTTACATGCTTTCTTTGTACCTTATTGAATGCTTTCATAGGGTGTTATCAGTTTATAAAATACGGTACAATGTGTCGCAGGAGTTCCAAAAGGTTCTGCAGTTTATCACTAACTTGAAGGCCAGATGTGACATGAATTTACAGACGATTCTCGTGAGCGCAATCTATTATTCCCGAGTGTGCCGTAAGCTTCACGCGGACAAGAGCTTGGACGCAGCTTCCCTGTGCTGCCGAAGAGTGTGGCTGATATGCTTTATCCTAGCATCCAAGTACCATTCGGATTGTCATCCTTCGCTGCTGGTATGGTCCAGATGGACGGGCTTGTCCCTGGAAGAGTTGAACAAGTTTGAAAGATTTGCGTTGAACGCATTGGATTACAATCTGGGGTTTTGCGAAACAGAGGTAATGCGAACAAAGTGTACCATTGTGTCTAAGGCCTATGCCAACCATCTCAAGATCCTCGGTATGACGAAAGCCAAAGAAACCCTTCACAAGGTCAACTGCAACATCAAAACAAAACCGTCACCACCACCATCCACATACCCTAATATACACTTAATGACCCCCCCTGCATCTCCCACATTTCAATCAGATGATATGCAACAGTCAGAATCAATCAAAAGGTCGTTGACTCCGAAATCTACACAATCACCATCAACTGTCACCACCAGTTTACAAGCAGAGCCTGCGACGTCTATGAAGATGGACGCGGCTTCCTTCTACAAACACCAGGTGCGATGTGATTACGGGTATGCCAAACCCACAGATGACCTCCACTGATCGCCTCGATTGTTCATTTTTCTGCATCGTTTCTTGCACCCCTTCGCCCAAAGCCAAGGGCCAAGGCCTCCTGATATCCACGCACTGCCAAACAGCACCCGCATTCTGCTGCGTACCTCACTTCGTTTAGACTCTTGTTTCATTGTCCTGTCTCCAGAAGTTTGGAAGCCTCTGAAGACAGTTTGAATTAAATAACCGTTTTCTACATACCTCTTATCCTATCTAGTTCCATAAACTTTCGCCCCCATACGCGCCTGCACCATGCTGCGTAACTCACACCGTTTAGACCTTTGCATTGTTCTGTCTCCAGAAGCCATCGCACTACTCAAATATCAATACTTCACCCTCAATGCAATCATCGGCGGGTCAAGACCCAGTACAACAACAGCGTGGAAACAAAGTGAATTGCAGAGTGTTTGACAAATTGTAGCAGTCTCAATCTTTTGAACCTATTTAGCAGCCATCCCTCGTAAATCGTCTCCTCCGCAACACCCACACCACGTCTTTGGACGTCCTGGCAAACAAAGAGGTTCCACACAACCGTAAAAATCGCACCCAGAATGTACGTAAAGACGTCAAGGTACGGCTTACTCAGATTGCACATTGAGTAGGCATAATCCATCTCTTCGCCTGCTGTCTTGATTCGGGTGCCGCCAATGACAAAATCATGGGAGACCTGCACAGGTTCGTCGTAGAGGGTCAGCAAGTGCACCGCGGGCTGTCTGATTCCCATTGCCATTGACATTGACTTCACGTTCACACTGATTGTTCGAACGCTTTCTCCTGGAGATGTCGTCATCTCACTCACAATCTCACAGAAGTCATGGTCGTCACCACTAAAGATGATGTCCGGTCGGATCGTGCCCACTAGCCAGTCAGACACTTCTTTATCTAGCACCGTCTGGTATTGGTGGCCTCTGGAAATTGGGAAGGCCGACGATTCTCTTCTGCCACCGCAGTGCTGTTCCGAGGGGTTTCGCCACAGCGTCACATGGTCAAACAGTATCCTCGTCTTGGTCTTCTCCCGGGCCCCAATTTGGTTGATGAAGGCCACATCTTCGTCCTGGAGCTGCTTTTGCTCAGCATTCAGCTCTCCATCTGGAGAGACCAGCAAGTCGTTGAGAAAGATGAGCTCGTGTCGGGGTCTCTCCACCACCAGGTTCCGGGGACCAAAGTGGTCTTCAAACCGAGACACTGCTTGCGCCGTAACCCCTGCGCCGTAGCCTATATCGTGGTTTCCAGGAACGTTGGTGAAGATCTCCACGTTGAACTTGTTTCTGCGGCCCTGGTGCTCTGAAACAGGCGCAACAAAGATGTTCCTAAATCGGGCCACCTGGGTATCGTAGTAGGCGTCCGACGGTGGCGACCGACCGTCGTCCAGCAGGTCGCCAAGAAAGACAATCATTTGCGGCTGCAGGTTCTTCAATAGTGCCCTGTAGTTCTTATGGATGTAATTGTCGACGGTCCACTGTGCAATGTGCAGCAGTGGCCACGGCCTGTCAGGGTATGTGTGTTCGTCAATCAGCTGCGGATCCGCTATCACCAGCACATTGGTCTGGGCCACCGTTGATTTGGTGCCCGAGTTAGCTGGGAACCCCGAGGCCGTGTAACCTGCCCGGGAGATCGGAGCACCGTCAGTGACCTGGTCTGCCACACTGGCATCCCACTGAGCTCCGGCATCTGCCATCGGCAGCTGTGGGAACGAACACCGTGACACCGAAAGATAGGGATCAATGTGTTCATAGAATGTAAACAGCAACACCCAGCACACCAGCGGATACACCAAGTGCGGGTCGACCACCGAGGAGCTCATCCAGCGTCCCCAGCGGCTCCGTCGCCCAAAACACAAGACCTTCATTATATAATACGAAAAGACGCTTGCTCGTATAAGTTGTTCATATGGCATTGGTATTGATCTGTGCGCTTGTGGTGATCGCAGCGGTGCTAGTGGTCCCATATGTGAAGCGGGAGCTTATGGACATTGATCCTGTCGTGCTAGACTGCCAGACGTCTGTTTCGGAGACAAGAAACGTTAGGGAATCTGCGGTCTACCGTTCGGTGGATGTTCCGCATGGTGCTCCCCTCACGGGAGGCCTGCGGATCCAAGTGGATTACAAGATGAGAGATGGGACTCTGCGGGACGTGTGGCACCGTGCGCTGGGTGGAGAAACCGTGCTGGTGTGGTGCCAGTGGAAGGATTTGATTTATACGACCAAACAGGTGAACTGGATTCTTCACGAAATTTCGACGTACGTGAAGGCCGTGGGCGGCAAACGAGTTGGCATCTGTGTGCGGGACCCGTTCACCACGCCAGAGGCGCTTTTATTTATGCTTTCGGCGTTATTTGTGAGTGAATTGACGGTGGTGAACTACACGGGTCCAGTGAGTTCGGTGGAACCAGATATCGACTTAGTGCTTGTTGATGCATATTACGCGGGGTTTTTTAAGAAGCTGGGAGTTAAAAAGATCATTGTTGTAGGCGACGCTGGTGACGGAAACCAGTGCGATACCACAAAGTTTGAGGCGATTGTCGATATTCGCAGCAACGTACCAGAGCTGGACACTTTCCAGTACGACCCCCTGGTTGATTACGGCAAGTTCAACAACCAGCCGTACACCGAAGTGGTCAACGGCACCGAAATCCACTTCTTCCAGCGGAACTTTGTGGCCTCGATTGCATCGAAGCTGATGTCTCTGCACAGTGACTACTGCTGGGGGGAAACCGACTCTCTTCTGGTGTTGGGGGACGCTAACCAAGTCCAAAACAGAAACCTGCTCTTTACAACGCTCTGCGGCTTGGTGTCGAATGTTGGCAGAATTAATTATGCGACAAACGACCAGATCTCCAACCTGGAGCAGCTGAGCGAGTTGAAACCAACGCTTCTTTCAATAGACCCCGTGGGACTCTCCCAGTTGACAAGAAGCGGCAAGAAACACATCAAAAAGAGCTTTATTCTACAGAGAGCAGAGTACTTAAACGCAAACGGGATCTTCTCCACTTTTGGCAAACTGGAGAAATCGCTGAATCTCAAGCTTGTCTATGTTGTTCAATACGATGCAATAGTCTCTAGTGGGTCAACCAACCTTGCCAAGTCTGTTATGGGCTCCAGGATCATCAGGGAGACCCACTTGGAGTCATCACTGGGTCCCGTTCTCAAAACAAACATCTTTGACTACAGAATCACCCAGTTTGGCCACCATCAATGCCTGGGTGTTCCTGCCAATTGCGTTGAGGCCAAGGTTGTCTACAAAGAGGAGGGAGACAAGGTGGGTGAGTTGGAAATAAGAGGAATGGCGATTGGCAAGGGAGCCAATGTTGTCCTGGACAATGAACATTGGCTCGGAACGGGCATCAAAGGGACGTTTGCGTCGGATGGGTGCTTTTATGGGTCTGTGTAGGAGGGGAGCGAAGTGGGTTTGTGAGCGGAGTCTATGAGCGTTATAGGGGGGGGTGGAGTTTGCGTCAGATTGGCGATTTTGCGGAGCAAGTGGTTTAATCTTAATTGAACTATATAATTACCGGAATTACTGGTGCTATTTAGATTGAAGTACATCTTGCGCTGATATGAGCAAATGAGCGCCAGTCACGTGCCCAATGTATGAGAGTTGATGATCTATGGATAACCACGCATTGGTATCCCTGTAGGATAAGATGTATCCGGTTGGATGTTTTTGGATGGTTGTTTGCCGGAGAAACGCAATAGTTGCATTAGGGAAATGACAGATACCTCCACCAAGGGCCAGCGTGGCGCATGCGGGATTAGAGTGTATGCGCCACACCTCCACATCCTCTCTTATATTGGATCAATTGCGTCTCTAGTTCTTTGATTGTTTGCGAAATGTGTTAAAATGGGTCAAAATACACTCGCAGAAGCCATTAAAATGGTTATAACGGTCCGATGGTGGGAATTTAAGTGGCGCATGCGCATGCGCCACTGCTCAGTACCCTTTCATATTTGTATCCATATCAACCGATTATGTTGAATCCCTTTTAATGTGCTAGAGAGCTCAAGTCAATAAACGCAATTGACTTCCCGCTGGTGCCGGAAATCCTCAAAACGTAGTTAATACACACTCACCTCCGATGTTTCATTGTGATATAACGGTTTGAAGACGTAGATGACTAGCCACTTGATGCTGTTAACGATACTTTATTTTCTGGAAGAGGCATCATTTCTGTTTACCGGGCGTGATTGGACAGTTACCTCTGTCGTCCATCATGGGCATAAATTGTGTATGATTTTGAATACGCTTCCGTCAAAAATTCCATCCATATGCCCATCATTCCCCACATAAAATTAGCATCCTTCTTAACCTAAGAGCCCTCCAATTGTCCACAATCTCAGTATGTTCTTTCTCATACAATGCTGAGCACACTTAGGCTCAGCTTACACATTCTCTTTTCCATCACATTACCCAGAAACAGACCCCCTGTACACTTGCAATTTACGCAAAAAGCAATAAACAACTTACTACCACCCTATCCCACACCTCTATAACCATTTGATCAACATTCATTCTCTTTACTTCACGATTCTGTTAACACACGAAAAACCAAGGTATCTCTCTCTACAAACACCGCTTCATCGCATTCACAACTCAGCAACACACCCTCTATCCAGTAAACCCGCTTTCAGCTTTTATCTTACATCACTCGCCGCGCGTCGCACAGGACACACCGTCTCCCGTATGCTGTGCGCTTACGTAACACTCTTGAGCGGCCGCACCAAAAAAAAAACACAGACTCTCCTTCTCATCGTCTCATTCATCCCAATTTGCGATGATTACAGGGCCAATGTCAGAGTTGAATGCGCCACAAGAGCAGCCCCGAGGTGAAGAGATCAATATACCCACTTTGGAGCAAACCAGGACTTTTGAGCCCCAACAGGAGGCCCAGGAGAGGGCAGAAACTGCAGAAGATGCTTCGAGAGGAATCAACGGTCTGGGTCTTGATCTAGACATAATTACAAACCTACGACAAATAGATCAGCCTAAAGAACAGCCGGGGTCCGTTTTTGGCCGCTTGGAGGACCCAGACCAGTCAAATTTTGAGGTTGCAGGTTCAAATGAAGATGTACCATTTCAGGATCAACCAATGGACTTCAGATTGGGTGGAGAGTGCACCCCGGTGACCCCGTACGAGCAACAGACTCCAAGCATGATTTTGGGTCACTTTAATCCGCAGATCACAACTTCACGACAACCAAGAAAGGATCATGCTCCGGCCTACACGCTGAACGTGGTGGTTCGCCAGTTTACGAAATTTGCCGAGCGCAAGTTGAATCTCTGCTTGAACAGCGCCTCTCTGGATCAGGAACCAAACATAACAGAGTTCTTGTCGGAGGGAGTAGACCCCTCGTTCGACCGCACAATAAGCTCATTGGGGTACATTGCAAGAAGAACCCCAAAACGGGTCACGGACGCGGTGATGCATTGGAGAAGAGGCAAGTCCGAGTTGCGGGAGATGGCCAGAGCCATCTTGGAGAAGGATGTAGAGGCTTATGAGGACTACATGGGTAAAAAACCTCAACAAGCCAGCGGCGGCGGTTTAACCCATAGGAAGTCCCTATCAAGAACAAAGATGGTATTTGACACCCTTAGTATAAACTCCAACGTTTCTTCCAGCAGCAGCCAGCCAAAACAATTGAACAAGGATCAAATGCTACAAAATCTAGAGCTGAAAATCCAGAAATCAGAGGTCACCTTCACCCAGGCAGATAGACAGTTCACAATCAGTACCTTTATTCTTTGGAGGGTGCTAATTGAAGTCATCAAACAGACTCCAACCTCAACGTTAATAGACGACACTGGGTTGGAGGAAATCATGTACAATTATTTGCGAAGTATCGACCCCTACCTAGTGAGCAGATCACTAATCCACTCAGCAAATTGGAACCTGCTCTCAGAGCTCATTGGCCACATGTCGGAGAAGTCGTTCCTAAGTGTGAGTGATCGATTCATTGCAGATCTCGAAAGGTTTCCAACTGGGTATACGATGGGTCAAAACTTCTCGGAGGCAAGTCTAAACTTGTTGATCCACGGGATGCGATACCTTCAGTTTAGCAATGTCTCCTTGGAGAAATTTGAGGAGGGGGCTGACTTCATGAAGAGTATTGGCAAATTCTTTTACAAATGTGAGAACGAAAACATTTTCATCTCGTATTGCGAGGTGATCAACCAATTGCTACTGTCATTGGCTGGTTCATTGACTGCTGAGGTCAACCATCCTACGTGGGTAGACGCTATTCATGTCATCTTTACTAAATCATACTCAATTGCCTGTAATAGGTCCCCAAAATTCTGGAATAGTGCAATGACCCTTGCAGTCACATCCTTGTCCGTGTCCCCAAAGGAAATGTTTGAAAGGAATTGGCGAAAGGTGGTGGACATGATAACAAAGCGATTGAAACCAAAATCTCAAATATCGGAAAAGTTGGTCGTGATAACTTGTATTTCAAGATTGCTCTGGGCTTACCTCTATAGGTACTCCGATACATTGAACAACAAGACAAGGAGCATGGAGTTTTTAGCCCAGCTCTTGTTTCATCCACAAACGGGTAAAAAACAGCAATGGTTGACAGATGATCCGCTATTGATTCAAGCAACGGTCCAAATATTCAGAGCGATGGCCTATTCTCAGTTGAACTTTAGCTTGGAGAATATCTTCATCCCATACATGAAATCCGCCTTCAATGGATCAACATTGGAGAATCTCTCTCACTCCAAGATGCAATTATGTATCAGGGCATACTGCTGTATCCTCTGGGACAACCAGAACCACATAAGACCACCATTCCCAACAGATGATGCCATTCAAAACTCCTTAGATCCAATTGAATCAAGCAATTTGAACGCCGGTGACGTCTTTGAACCAAACTCGTCCAATGCCCAAGTTCATGAGGAGGTTTCTGCAATCTTCAGAACCCTCTTTTTTTTATTGGAGGCACAGACGGGTTGCAAGACATTGGATAGATCTGCATCCGTATCCTCATCCACATCCCAGATATCCACTCCAATATCGACGAGCAGTGGCAACAGCCTCCATCAAAGAATCTCAAGTTTCACCTATTTCCACACAGAAGACAATTCATACAAGAATGCGGATTTGTTCTCGTCGACCATCTCCAGCATGTCATGGTGCGTAACAACTGCAAACTCAAGTCAATACCGCAAAATCATTGAAACCTTGGTGAGGAATTGTATCCATGATAATGAAAACATCTCACAGTATTCTTTGGATGCGCTTAAGATTTTGATCTGTAAGAAGCACCCCAATGCAATTACAACGACCTTTGCTAAAACCGCGTTTTCATTGGACGAAAAGGCCAATGGTACTCTTGAACACACGTATTTGCAATCAGATGAATACATAAGATTACTGGAGGCATATCTTGACGTGCTTCATTCATGGTGTGATGCGTTAACGGAGATCGACGGGGACAACACGGAGGAAAATGCAGAATCGTTGTACAACGTGAACCATGGGTTTGTTCAGAAGGAGATTGTGGACACGAAGAAATACGAGGAGCTGGAATTGAAGGAAATCATCACAATCATTGATGAAGTGGAGGGGAACGCCCTCTTCTTCTTGTTTGCCCATGATTCAAGGGTGAGGTTCCTAGGTTCTCAAATTTTGAAATTGGTGACTCAATTTGACGAGGCAATTTACTACTTATCCTCGAACGAGGGTGCATCCGAGGAGTTGAAGAAGACACACACCAGGTTGCCCTCGAAATTTGCTGCCGAGGTGGGCACGAGGATCATCGAGGTCTTGGGATCTTTGGATCTTGTTGAATTCATGAAGAATAAAAAGCATCTTTTGAGTGAAGCGGAGTTGAAGAGGTATAACAAGATGATCCACCATGGCAAGAAGGACGCGATCATAAAGTTAGCAGAGAGTAATCAGGGTGTGGACGCAGCGCTTTGGTTTAAAATCTTTGAGGATGTTTTGGAGTCTCTGGTCAAGAGTTGTCCAATACAGATAGCCATTGCTAGGGATCACAGTTGCATTCGTTTGGTTCAATTATACGATCAGGTGACTGCCCTCAGCAAGGAACCAGCTACTGGAGTCAACACCTCTTTGATTTGGGATTACATGCTCTTTTTGAAGATCGCATGTGCGTCATTGACGTCGACTGCGGACCAACGACTCCATATTCCGAACTTGGAGACGCCGCAAATACCCTCGTCTATCTATGGCCCATTGGTCAAGTCTCACACCAGGCAGAAATCTCAGCAGTTGTTCACCGTCCAGCATCAAAAGATCACCAGTGCCAAGTCGATCTTCAAGATGACGGTTCCGTTGCTAACCACGATGAACGTCAAGCTGCGGGATGCCCTGGTGGAGGGTTTGAGTTGTCTGAATGTGAACATCTTCAACTCCTTCATGCAGGTGATCGAGCCCACGATCGATGAGTGGAAGATGGGCCAGCAGACCGAATTGACCGATAACCTCCAATTGAAGGTTCAAACTGCGTGTATATTGAACAAAGTGATGAACAAATTCTCTCGGGCACATGTCCAGTTCCTCGAGGAATCGACGATCAGCAAATTGGTCAATCTCTTGAAAAACATGAAGAACATACTCGAAAATCCCAAGATCCAGACCAATTACAGATTTCAGAACGTGCGAAAGTACTTTTGTGGCATCTTTGAGACCCTCCACAGCGAGCTGTTGGTTAACGACACCGTTGAACGGTGGCTAGAGTTTGATTTTAGAAGAAAAAGCTTTGATTTCCTTATCGAATGGACCGGATACGGGGCATCCAGCAGGGTTTTGAACACCAGATACTCGTTCATGAAGAAGGAGATCAAAAACCAGAATAATTTGACGCTACAGGCCTCATTGGAGCTCCAAAGACACCAATTGCAGTTTGTCGCCATCAGCTGTATGACGAATATGTGTGGCAGTTTAATCTCCACCGACAGCGAGACCTTCAACTTGGATAGCATCTTTGATTGGCTGGACGCCTTATTCAGGGCTCACAACGGCAAGATCATCAAGATGGCCAGTGGAGCGCTCGAGGATATTTTAACGCGGAATAAGAATGCCAAGGACATCTATGATAGGGTGATCAGGAGGAGTTACACCCATGATATTGCTCTGGGCAATTACTTTATCACGTTGAAGAACGCGTTGACGCAAGGCGTGAAGTTTGCATACGAGTCCTACAGACCGTTGGCCCTCGCTTTGTTCTCGTGTGGGTCCGACAATTACAACGTGAGAGCCGCAGCGGCCTCGCTGTTGGAGTTTGTCGAGATGAAGTTCTATCAAACCAACCAGACGATTAATTACGTGGACGGGGTCTGTTCTAGATCGAGAATCATCTATAAGCGGACGCTATTCCAGTTGTCGAGCTTCTTTGCTGTTCAAATACCCGAGGAGAAGTATAGAATGATCTCGGAGTTGACAATGTTGTTTGCAAAGGTGGACGCGGGTCCAATACGAGACATCATTGCGGTCTTGCTTCCGTGGGTTCAGACGTTGGAGTTGAAGTTCGACGGCAGCAAGGAAGAGAACGATTACTCAATGGCTGTTCTGGTGAACTTTTTTGATATCACAATGAGTTTCAGCCACAAAATCCAGAACGAGATTGAGGCCTTATGGGTGGCTTTGGGTACGTCCGACAACGGCGATAACGTGAAAGGCATTTACAAGTTCATCGTCGACAACAGTTTAACTCTGAAGAACTTGGCATTCATTGAATGCTCCAGACAGGTGATTGTGTCTCTTTCTACGGTTCCAGGCAGCTTCAGTTTCATCGATACCTTGATTTCAGACATCCAACCAAAGTCCATCATCCCGTTTGAATCAAACGACAGCAATCTCTTGATTTCTTCAATGGAGGGTAAGACGATAGCGGGATTGCCGTATGTTGCGAATTTGTCGTCGATTATTCAAAAGAACTCCGCAACAACGATCCCCTCGTTTTCTTCATGCGAATTGTCGGTCGTCTTCCTCGTGGATTTGATCCTAACGCCAAATGACTCCATCAGAGAGAATTTGCCGTTGTTATTGCATTTGTCGTTCATTTTGTTGGATCACCAGTTGACGCTAATCAAGGACCAGGCTGTATCCTTGTTGATCCACTTGATCCACCAATACGGGGATCCCGACTGCAAGATGAACAAGGATATTGTGGATATGTTGCGAGCACACGATTATTCGAAGAATCTTTGGTCAAGCAACGATCTCCTGTCCAATAAGAGCGATGGCCGGATCCCGGAAAGCATGGATTCTTTGATCAGGAGCGTCTTGAAGATCTTTGAACAGAAGATCCCGACAATCCAGCATGATTGGGGGAAGGTTGCAATCTACTGGGCAACCACGTGTAAGGTGATGCACATTGCGTCGAGATCCTTCCAGGTGTTCAGATGCCTCATTTCCTTCTTGGACCAGTCGATTCTCAAGGATATGCTTTCCTGCTTGGCCAACACGATATCCGACGACAACAACGGGATTCAGAGCTTTTCGATCCAGGTGTTGATGACTTTCAACGCGATCACCGCCGAGTTGTACAGCGAGCAATTGATTGCGTTTCCTCAATTGTTCTGGTCTGCCGTGGCCTCGTTGACGACGATTCATGAGAATGAGTTCATCGAAGTCTTGTCGACGCTATCGAAATTTGTTTCTAAGATCGATTTCAACTCGGAGGATACCGTCAACTGTTTGATAGCCACGTTCCCTGCTAAATGGGAGGGTCGATTCGAGGGCTTGACAAAGACGATAATGGTTGGTCTGAGGTCGGCCAATGCATACGACGCCACCTTGAAGCTTTTGAGCAAGTTAAACACGTTGAATGACAGTCAGATCATCGGCTCTGGCCGACACAGGGTGTTGATGACGCTCTTGGCCAACTTGCCACGGTTTTTGAACGCTCAAACAACAAAGAGGTTTGGAGACGACGTCATCAGCGCGGCAAACTCGTTGAGTGAGATGGCGGACAGAAACGAGATCATCGGCTTGTCCCGTATCATAGAGTCGTTGGTCAAGAGAAGGTTCAGAAACAAGGAGGATTTCATTGGCCAAATCATGAACATCTTGACGAGATACTTTTTCCCCACCTATGCGGCCGAGTCATTGTTGTTTCTCCTAGGGATCTTGTTCAACAAGACGAGTTGGATCAAGGTGGAGACGATGAATCTCTTGAAGTATGTTTTTCGTGCCGTGGATTTGACAAGTGACGAATTCACGGGTTTGGGTGCTGACTTGATTGCTCCATTGTTGAGGTTGTTATTGACAAACCACGTTGATCAGGCCTTGGAGGTTCTTGACGAGGCCACATGCATCTCGCCATCACCGTTTGACAAGTATTACTTGATCATGTCGGTCGGCGATAGCAACTTGAGGAAGGAGTTTGAAAAGGTGTCTTCCTTGTTCGGCATCCCCGATGACAGCGGATGGTCTGTGCCGATGCCTGCGTTGAGCACAGCGGTCACACGAAACAACATCCATTCGGTTTACGAGTCCTGCACCGTTGCTCTTGTGGAGAAGATTCAACAGCAGCAACAGCAGCAGCAGCCGCCGCCGCCCGTGGGCCAGCCGTACGAAGAAGGTATTGCCAGTGGTCAACCCCAGTTATCGCAGCCCCACCTCGCCCTGCAGATGGACCAACTTGCGATTCAAGAGGACAGGTATGTTCAATATAACCCGCTACCTCGTGACGTTCAGAACCAAATCAACAGACACCATCTGCAGCATGACCATGTCATTGCTGATAGCGGATCAAACGGAGACCAAAATTCTCTCAGTGACATGTTGGCCACGTTGGAGACGTTGGATTCCTTCTTCACGAAGGACGACATCAAGGAGAAGTACGGCCACGAATACAGCAGCTCAATCGATACCAAATCCACGTCTCACACCACTGCGGAAAACAACTGGAGCTTGGATTTCGACGTTAATTCCCCAAAGCTGGACCAGAACGTTCAATTCGAATCAACGGCTTCCTTCAGAACGTTGCTAGCCGACGTGAACACTCCGACAAGCTCGAGAATGATGACGTCTCCATTCCGGTCCTCGATCATCACGAAGCGGAAGACGTTGGGTGCAGCGAACCCCGTGGAGCCTTTGGCCCTGGCGAGAGACTTCTCGAAGGAGTCGATCATCCAGACGTCACCGGAATCCAACGACGCAGACAGCATGTTTGGCTTCGACATTTTGCGCCAGACCAACAAGACACGGAGGATGTCTGCTCGCATGTCTAACCCCAGATCACCACGAACGCCCAGGACACCACGTACACCACGTACACCACGTACACCCAAGACCCCAATGGCCAAGACCAGCAAGTTCCGCTACACAAACTACAAGCACACCAAGCATTTCACTCCCCAGGAGGAGACCCCCGATGTGACGCCCTAATTGTATATTACTTTATTACTTTCGTACCACAGGCGGACGTAGTTGCGCAGTTGGACCCAGTTACAATGCGTAACCACGTGTAACCACGTGTAACCACGCGTAACCACGCGTAACCACGCGTAGCCACCCGATATCACCCTGTAGCACCTCACAGCACCTCAGGGCGCTGATTCTACTGCAACGCAAGGCCGGAGTCATGAGCACCGACCATAACCGAGCCACCTCTTATTATACGACATTATGTCATCATATTATTCGTCCGGCGGTGACTCTTTTCTCTTTCCAGTGCACTTCTTTGCTGCCCAAACCCAATAACATCGAGTATGACCAACGACGCAACCTTGCTTAGTAATATCACGACAATTCACGTGTCCAATGCAGCCAATTCCGCCAAATGGTACAAGGATGCGTTCAACATGGTGGTTTTGAGAGAAACCGATGCTGACAAATACCACTCCATCTTCATTGGTACGGAGTCCACCAAGCCATTGGGTGCTCGTGAGGGTGTTGTTGAATTGAGACAATTGAAGGCTGAGAAGAAGATTGTGAACGGTAATTCAGACCCCTACAAGGGATTCGGCCATCTCTGTGTTTCGGTGTCGAACATCGAAGCGGCCCAAAAGGATCTTCTCTCGAAAGGAGTTGTGTTCAAGAAGAGATTGGAGGACGGCAGACAGAGCGAAATTGCGTTTGTTCTTGATCCTGATCAATACTGGGTGGAACTGATTGAAAACAAGGTGAACAAGCAGGACAACGTGTACGATCTGAGCGTGAATCTGATGAACCACACCATGGTGAGAGTCAAGGATCCGAAGAAGTCGTTGGATTTCTACAGAAACGTCCTGGGCATGAAGTTGTTCAGAACCAGTGAACATGCTGCAGCCAAGTTCACGCTCTACTTCTTGGGTTACGACTACACGCCTGAGTATGTTGAAAACAGCAGTGATGCTCTCATCAACTCAAGAAGATCGGCCATTGTGGAATTGACCCACAATTACGGGACGGAGGACGAGGCGGATTTCGAATATTATGTCACCGGCAAGGAAGACGAGGAGGTGGCTAGTTTCAGCCACTTCTCTGTCTCCTCCAAGACTCCAAAGACGTTTATTGAGGAGATTGATGCCATTGGTGGTGTGAACTGGATTTCCAAGGGAGAAGCCAGTGCTGTGATTGCCGATCCAGACGGATGGAGAGTCGAGATTCATGGTTATGATTTCTAAATCCACTACTAACGAATGCAGTGATAATTTTGCGGTGGTTTAGTGAGTTAGGCAGATGATTAAGTAGAGTAATGTTTATTTCTGAGATCACCACCAACGAACGCAGTGATTTAGTGTGCGAATGGTTTAGTTGGTAGATAATTAAGTTGCGTGAGAGTTCCTTATCAGTGAGAGGTCTGTCGAGCGAGAAAGTGAGGACGGAATCATTTCTGATAATCATTTAAGATCACATACAGATGCATCTCGGCTTCTACAATTGATAAGGATGACTACTGCCCTCGGATCCATTTTATTCACTAAGTTGATCGAAAATGTGTATGTATGAACCGATATGGACGCGTCATGTTCAGGGCAGCATGCGAAACCCTTGGAGGTGGCTTGATTAGTTAGCCTCATGAGCACCGCGCTGACATAAGTCAGATCAATGGATTCATGAAAACATCATTTCTACTGGTAAGCCATCCGATGTTTATGATATCATGGGAAACCAATGGATGTTGAAACATAAATTAACATATATTTATTGAGGTGGAATTGGAGATTGCCGATTAGAAGCCCACTACTTACTATGGCTATTCCCGGCCTGTTGTACTTTTTAACCGAAAGTCATATGGAGTGGGTTTGAAATTTGTTGACCAATATAAACAGGCAGGCATACCAATATCCGCTCTTTAAAATCAGATACAAACGTGTAGATAGCGGAAATGTGGCGATGAATCCACTCAGCGAACTTTACGTAGGGTATGGTCAATACTGAAAAGTCTCATCCAACCTCTGTGACAAGCCCTTATAGGAAGAGCCGTGTTGCCTGGCGAGATAGCGCCTCCGTTGGTTTACAATCTCGAATATTCCGACGGGAATGTCTCACTTTATTCAATGAGCAAAAACATGCTCAGCCTAAAGTTACAATATGTTAAGGGCTTAACCAGGCGCTGCAAGAAGTTGAAAATAGGTTGATAAACACGAAGTGTTCAGACCAGAAGGCAGCCTATTAAAAAAATGGAGAAGAATGGAATTTGAAATTTATCTAAGGCAGGAGTAGGGTGAAAGTAGTGAAAGATATAAAAGAGGTCAGTCGGTGAGGGGTAAATGCTTTTAACATTGAATCCAAGTTTATACAAACAGCGAAGCACCAATCTACAGTAGCTAACAGGTGGAAAATTTAGTTACTTACAATTGCAAGTGGAGAGACACAGAGTTGGCTGAACTATATCAACTACATGCAGAAAGATCAATTGCAGTAACTTGTTGAACAAAACCAAGGTAAAAAGAAAGCAGATTGCCAATATACACAACTAGAGGTATCAAAAACAAATTGCTAGAACGCTGAAAACACAGCTGCAAAAGTAAACGAAGGGTAACAACCATCTCTTTTCCAATTCTTTTCTCTTGTCATTCTGTAAGCTGCCGTAGTATGTTTGGTCACAATAAACAGGGCTCTTTACGCCTAACTATGTACACAATTCACAGCAAAGAGAAGCAGGGTTCACACTAAAACACCAACCAGCTCACTGGGCTGAACGTATGAAACACCCTTAAAGGCCAGGACGATTCTAATCAAAACAAGAGTCACCATTGTCATCACTGCTTAAACAAGCAAATTTATCCTGGAATAAAGGTAAAGTAAAACAATTAAGTCCTCACTTAAATACGCTATTACACATATCACTCTCTTTTCAACAAAAACACCTCTCAGGTGTCAATCGACATAAAAGCAGCCACTAGGATCACAAATATAGCCATATCCATTGAATGGGTGTAACCAAGTCAAGCAGAGTCAAGTATGCTTTTAACCACGGTATATTAGTTGAACCATTGATCGTCTCATTTTCTTCCTTACTTGGTCATACAAAAGCCATAATCACAACAGCATACACACGTCATTCACCAATGCAGATGAATTAAACAAACGATGCATCAACTACATCAAATACATCAAATACATCAAATACATCAAATACATCAAATACATCAAATACATCAAATACATCAAATACATCAAATACATCAAATACATTCAGACAACCTAACTCTCCCCACATCAATCCCATCAAATACAGCCTCAACCGGGCTTGCTTTCCATCCCAGGATAATCAAAAATGAGCTCACTCACAAACCCACTTCGTTCGTTTGCTTGCTTGTTCGCTTGTTCGTTGCTTACTCGGCGTCAAACTTCAACGAAATCGAGTTTACACAGTGACGCTCATCAGTAGGGTTCTTGTAGCCCTCTCCCTTGAACACATGGCCTAAGTGGCCTCCGCAATTGGCACATTTGATCTCAGTCCTCTCCATTCCATGAGAGGAGTCCACGTTTCTCGTGATGGCACCTGGGATGGCGTCATAGAACGCAGGCCATCCGCATCCCGCCTGGAACTTCGTTGCTGACTTATAGAGCGGTGCCTCGCACCCAGCACAAGTGTAACTGCCCTTCTCGAAGTGGTTATTGTATTCCCCCGTAAACGGTCTCTCGGTCGCAGCCTGTCTCAAGACAGCAAACTGAGAGGGAGTGAGCACCGCACGCCATTGATCCTCTGTTTTCTTCACCATCCTTGTAAAGGATCTCACCGACATTGTAAAAACAAGCATGTTTCATCCTGGCGATTCTTTATCTGCAATGGCTACTTCGAAGCCAGAGAAGGGACAAGGTTGCCCACGACTCCAATTCGATAGGGTTGAACCACTCCTAGACCCTACATTAAGGTGCTTCCTCACCACCATCCTAAAGGATAAGGGTTACATATCAGACCACCATGAGGTGCCATGGGGACCCATCGTGGTGGATTCCCTGTGTAGACTTCTCGAGACAATCATCTTTGATGTGTTCAAATGCAGCAGAGATTACGCCCACTACAATGCACTGATGAATGCCTCAATGTCTGCAACAGAAATGGTGGAATGGATATCGTCTCGGTTGAAGACGAGTTTCCCTGTCTGGCCGCCCTTCACCATCTACAGGATTGCGGAGCTACTCACATTCACTGGAGGAGGCATTCAGCTGCCTGATTCCAACAACTCGATTTTCAAACGAGCCAATGATGGGTCAATCATACGGAGTGATCATAGCGCTATCACCGGAGATAAAACCAGCGTTAGAGCGATCAACAACTATCATAGGACCTCCGTGGAGGAGTACACTCTGGTGCGGTTGAACAACGTCTACGCTATAAGATATCTCGTTGATTTGAAGAAGTCCGTGGCTGTTCAGTCCAACAGCAAGGATGTCCTTGACGAGCTGACCAATTCAAACTCAACCAAGATGATCGGGTCTACAGATGTGGAGGAGATTCGGGGCAGAAACTATCCCGTGAAATTGGAGCGAATCCCATGGTTACTACCTCAAGGAGAGAAGGAGAACACGCAACAACAACAACAACAACAACAGCAGAAGCAGCAGCAGCAGCAACTCAGCAACCACCAGTATCAACATGAACCCAATATCCACCAATCTTCTCCGAAAAGAGCTGTTGAAACCGAAGGCCAGGAACGTACAATCAAGAGAACAAAATCTTCAACAAACTTGGGCGTGGAAGGTGAAACAGAGGCCGAATTGAACACATCCATCACAAGAAACTCACCAGAAATCTGCGACACAAGCGTCAACCTCACTCTCGACGTTAGCGGCTCTCCACTGGGCTCACCAATCTCCGGGGCCGATTGCTCATGATCATTTCAAGATTCACACCAAAATAAATTTTCATCCGCCAGCCGATGTTATAGCAAGTTCCAAATGTCCCGTTTAGTGCTGTTCAAGACCATCACCGGGGCGCTGAGGCCGCGATTGCAAAGCTCGGCTCAATTCATCACCCTCGGCGTGTGGAGACTCCAATCCACTCTCAATCAGGCATCAAAGACCACCACTCTTGGCCTGGAACCAAAGTCCACCACCCTCACTTCATTGGAAGAGGCGCGTTCAAGGTTCACAGCAGAGGCTCTAGAGGAGGCACGTGTTGCTCGTCTCAACGGATTGGGCATCCTCAAGAAGTTCCCACCATCGTGGGTGCCGTACATGGAATTGATGAGAATTGAAAAGCCGATCGGTACCTACCTCTTGTTATCACCCTGCACTTGGTCGATTACAATGGCAGCGTTCATGACTTCCGCTCCATTACTCAACACTATTTGGATGCTCTCGGTGTTCACAGTGGGAGCATTTGTGATGAGAGGTGCCGGGTGTACGATCAATGACATATGGGACAGAGACCTGGATAACAAGGTGGCAAGAACCATGGAGAGACCAATTACCTCAGGTAGAGTCAACGTCAAACAGGCCTCCGTGTTTTTAGGCGCACAGCTTATGGTGGGACTCTTGGTTCTTCTTCAATTGCCATTGGATTGTTTTCTTCTAGGTGCATCTTCTCTCATCTTGGTGGGCTCATACCCATTGTTCAAGAGAGTGACATATTACCCGCAAGTGGTTCTTTCTGCTTGCTTCAACTGGGGAGCTCTTTTGGGGTTCCCAGCCATGGGTCTCTGGGACCTCAATGTGATGATCCCGCTTTATTTGAGTGGATTCTTCTGGTGCATGCATTACGATACCATTTACGCCCATCAGGATAAGAAATTTGACGTTACCGCTGGCATCAAATCCACAGCATTGGCATGGGGAACCCATTCAAAGAAGATCTTCGTTGGGTTATCGACGGCCCAAATGGCGTGCTACACTCTCAGTGGGTTTATGGCAGGCATGGGTCCGGGATTTTATTTGGCTGCAGCGGTGGGGGGTTATAGGTTGTTTGACATGACAAGAAGGGTCAACTTGGACGATCCAAAGGATTGCTGGTATTGGTTCAAGAACAATATCAACACTGGTCACGTCTTTTGGTTTGGTATTGTTGTTGATTATTTCTTGAGATTGGCAGGTGTGCTATAGGTGCCACGAGCAAATGAACCAAGTGAGTTTGTGAGTGAACCCATGTCAAATTCAAGACGGTCCACCGCTTACAGTATTTTAATTAGATTAATAGATGTTATCATATGTCGTAGGCGGTTAGAGAGTGTGTCACAACCCGTGAATACCATTAATGCAATTTATAACAGCTGTCAATGTCGATTGGCCCAGAGCCACACTGTCGTCCACAACATGTTGACCAATTCAACCTCTTTTTCCACCTATCGATTAATTGCTGTCTCAACCAAACACGACGCACGGACAGGCTCTTATTGAACTATGATAATTTTACTTTATATAAGTACTTAAAACACGCTTATTGTGGAGCGTTAGAGTTCATCTTTCTCTTACCACCTGGGGTGACAGCGGCGTTGACGAATCTGTTGGTGTACAAAAGTCTCTTGTAAGCTCTACCCTTTGGCTTCTTTGGCTTTTCAGTCTTGTCAACCTTTGGAGTAGAGGACTTAACCTTACCTGCTCTTGCAAGGGAACCGTGAACCTTACCCTGTAGGAATGAGAGTGTTAGTATACTAATCAAGGCAAAAATGTCTTTCTTTGTGAATTTGAGCGACAGAAGGCTTTTCCAAATAAACGATTCTTCAAATACCACTCTTCCTATCATCGATCGATCCCCAATACCTGTCTTCTGATAATTTTTCAACCATAATACTTCACATAACTCCGTTTTCCATTCAACCAACGTGTGGCCCTTGATCTTCGCTACGGCTCTCTTTCGCTCCCCTATTCTCCTCTTGTCTTTTCTCGTCTCATTCACATGCACTGGCTACATACCATATTTGAATTAGTTAACGTATAATGAAGAACGACCTCGGATGAGATGAGGTCTTGGGTTATTAAAAATTTTTGTGCGTGGCTCGCCACCGGGGGGTGAGGAGCGGGGAGGGTTTTGGGAGATGAAACCCTGATGCGAAGCACGTGATTAAATTTTCCACATTACGTAAACAGAGTAGCCACAGTCACGTGCCCTAAAGCGACAACACAACAGCTAATGATATCACCGTTAACACCGCAGTCAAGGTGTAAGTACTGGCCACCCCAACCCTGCTCACGGGGAATTGATTTCTTAATAGGGAATCCTGAATACTGAAATATCTTATTGTGCCAATACTGATGGTGACAATTGCCACAACTATGAACGATAAGCCCAACCCTTTACTGAACCGTATCAAGACTCCACTGGACTGATCATTCTCACCCAACTTCAACAACTGTGCAATGCCCACACCCACCGAGGCAAGCGACAATGAGGTTCTAAGCCATGCCAAATACGTTCTTTCCGACGCCAAATGATCTCTGGCCACCGACCCCCTGTTCTCCAGCAACAAGGACCCAAAATAGTACCACACACGAGACCGCTTCACCCCCGGGGGATCTTGTGAAGGGTTGGAAAGTTGGCCTATTTGGGGTGATTCTCCTCCGACCTGGACCTCGACGGTCCTGCCCTGGGGCCCATGGCCAGGGATCAGTAGAGGGCTTCTATTAGTGGCCACCGATTGGTAGTCCCCTCCAGTCGCCATCCTTTAAACCTTGTAGAGTAAAACAAATGATGTAATGACAGAGGCAATCAAAACTGTGGCGATGAACACCATAATGATCCAATTCTCTTCAAAGACATCAGGCCCTCTAATCAACAAGTGCTGGATGCGCCAGTACCGCAAAAGCCCCAGAGCCGAGACTACAACCCCTAAAGACATCACAAGACCTCCCAATGGTCTCATATATCGCTCCATCAATTTAACGATCTGATTCAAGAAGATCACAACCTCTACAGGATCCTGATATTGTTCCAGCGACCCCAATTTCATATTCACCGGTCTCAAGATCGTGTGCTTGGTGAACTGTGTGATAACAACTCCCAGTAAAAAGACATTCATGCTAGTTCGAATGTAAGCTAGGATTGTCCTCTCATTTGAAAGGTGGTCCCTTGCGGGGTTTCCACCAAGAGACTTGCCACATATTTTCCTGATAAAGCTTACAACAGGGGGGGCGGGAGCCATGGGGTTGATTGGCTGCCACTTGGATTTAAATGCAGACTCATCAACCTCTCTCAACCCACCGCTCTGATCCATTCCCATGGTGGCACATGTCTCCACCCTGTGAAGGTCTTCCATTTCCAGGCCGTAATCCCTGTCGCGATCCCCGTTGCGGTCACCACCTCTTCTCACCGAATCCGCCATCTCAATCCCTAAATTTATCTATTAAACAAGAAAGACAGTCTGTCATGCGTTACCAAAAGTTACACAACAATACATCAGTACTCCGTCAATGGCAAACAAACAGCCAATGAAAACCAGCATCCCCAAATTAGTAGCCGAAATGTCATCTCTCTCCCCCAACAAGAACAAGTTCTTGATAAACCGTCGTATGGCCCAAATGTAGACAAAGCATGCCACTGCACACATGAACAAGAGCAAGGGTTTGAATACCCTGGTATAGAGATGATGCTTCCAAGTGAAATCCTCTTCGGGTTTCTCCTTCAAAAGAACAGCTATCCCGACTTCTACTAGATCTTTGCCCATCAACTGAGATATCGTGAAGACGGAGACCAAAACAGTTGTTCCCATTCGCAAATACGCCAAAAAGGACCTTTCGTTAGACAATTCGTCTCGTGTAAGGGAGAACTTGTTGTCGAACTGTCGTGCCAGCGGCCAGAGTCTCCTCCAGACTGGACCCATGGTTAGCTGTGGTGGGAGAAACATGCTCATGATCTGAAATTTCTTTTGATCTCTATAAAGCTCTAAACTACTGGGTGACCTTGACTGTTTGGTACGTTCTGAGAGTACCGACAGTCCCCGAGATCGTTCCCAAACCTACAGACCCTGCGGGAACAGAGGCGACCGTACTGTACATCGATATAAACTGCTGGGTGTATGTGTAGGAATAGGTGGTTGTGACTCCATTGGAGGAACCTGTTCCCCACACAATGGTTACACTGGTGGTACTAGAAGAGCCCGATGTGGTAGATGTGGTAGAAGTGGTGCCCTTGGTGGTGAGGGCCGTGGTGGTGCCGGTACCGGTACCGGTAGATGAGGTGGTAGTGGAGCTGGCCGTGGCTTCCAGAGTGTCAGTGGTAATTGCTGCTGCTGCTGTTGTCGTTGCAATACCTGTGTTGGTGGTGGTAAGCCCAGCTGTTCCCACCGGTGTCGTTACAGCCGTTTGATCAGTGGTGGTATTGACAGGGAGTGGAGTATCTGTGGTTGTGCGAACTGGCGTATCAGTCGTGGCAAGGACCGTCCCTAGACCTGTCATAGTCGCTGATGTTGTTTCTGTCCCTTTTCCTGGTCCTGTAATTACTGCATTCACATCTCTTCTTTCATTCCAATACCTGAATTGATCTCGTGCTGAAACAAGGCTCACTATTATCCAGATGAAGTAGCCAATTCCATTCAATTTCATCCTGTGCAAAAAAGCTGTTTGAACAACCGGAGGGCAAAGTGTTGGCAAAAGCGAATACGTTAAAAATAAAAATGACACGCTTTCTTTTTTTCACAGAACAAATTTTGGAATATGTAATACGGTGATTACTCTGATCCGTTAACTCCATACTATTTAATCAACACACCATCACCAGTATCAGGTTTCTGCGCAAATACCGCCAAAACACCCTCTGAACAAATTGGAAACATCTCAAATATTCTATATATAAGTCACCCCCTGTTGGACCCTTTAAAAAATTCCTTGGCGTTGCACCTTTTCTTTTTCGAAAGATAGTTTCTTTTTTTGCGCCTATGACATCATCAAAAAGTTGAAGGGTGTTTCGTCTCGGCTCGGCAAGGGGACGGTAATTATTTTTACCGGTGAACTGACGTTCGCCATCCTTGTGATAACTTTGCGCCAATTGTAATAAGTGTTGATTTGCAACTAGAACGGGGCTCAAGAAGATCTGGATTGCATAACTCTCATTTGATAGCAAATGACCCAGATGGTAGCTCATTTTCATTGCATATGGCCCAGATAATTCTTGACCTTGTAATCAATGTGGACAAAACACCTATTGACGTAAGGTAGGGTTTCAATGGCATATTGTAGAGACTCACCCAAATCGTGGTAATCCTTCAACGTCAACTTTGTGTTCTTCACAACAATATCAACCTCAACATTGACATCATCTCCCATATGGTACATCCTATAATTCTTGATCTTTGAGATTTTATCAGTGAATCTCATAATCAGGTACAATACCTGCTGATAGTCCTCTTTTGAAGCATGAGACCCGCTTAAATGATCGATATGCTCAAAGGTGATGAACCCCCATTGAACGATGACATAAAGGCATAGCAAACAAGCTCCAATAGGATCCATGAACCACAAGTTGGTCAACCAACCGATGAGCGGGAAAATCAACGAAAAGGAGTTAAAAACAACATCGGTTTTGGCATCCTCGGTCAGTGCTTGGATGGAAGAGTTTTTCACATGTCCAAACCACCACCAAGCCAAGACCTTTGTTGTGATCGTGGCACCCATAATCGAGATCGAAATTGCGTTCAAACCCCTCAATTCTTGGTCGCCGCCAAACAAAGCCCTCACAGACTCAATCAAGACCTGTAAAAAGGAGATTATGATGACAACAGAAAAGACCAGAACCCCCAATGGTTCCAATTGCTTGCGCCCAACTGGGAACCTCGAGGATCTCGTGCCAGCATACTTGTTGGCAAAATAAATGATCAAAGTAGACAGAAAATCCAACGATGAGTCAACAACCGATGCAATCAAAGAAAACGATCTCGTGTAGTAAATCATGACAATCTTACCGGTCAAAAGTAGAAAATTCATAATAAAGGTGACCCTAATTGCAAGTTGCACCATATCAGACTCCTTTTCCACCGAGGTGATCCCTAACAGTTTGGCGGTTTCCGAATCAAGATTTGCTGGAACACTGGACAAATCCCTGCTCCGTTTCAACGGTGTTTGTCCTTCCAAATCCCTTTCATTATCTTCATTGAAGGATTCATCAGAACTAGAGTTGTCTGCATAGTTTTGGATCATTTCAATATGGATCCCTGTATCAAGTAACGAATCAATCTCCTTGTATCGGTTGATAAATTCATTCTGAATCTCATAATACTCCGCGACCGACGGCTTTGAGGTCCTGATTACCAAATCACTCGTCCTACTCTTCTCCCAGTTCACTAATCTGCGCGCATTGCCAATCAAACGGAAGGGCCTCATCAAATTCAATGAATCCACCCTCCCCACCATGTTGATATCGTTATCATTGAAAACCGTCAATCTTCTATGAAGCTTGTCATGAGGGTCCCCAGACGATCGACTGCTCAACTTTCTCACAAGAGGCGGCAATTCATTCACACTCTTAGCTCTTCTCTTGGGGTCTGCTCTTGCCAATTCCGAAGCCTCCCTCCCCCCACTAACGGAATTGTAATTTACCTTATTCTGGTCTCCATCTTGAGGTCTCCATAGTGAAATACCCGCGTCTTCTTCAAGAGACATTGCTTTATAGGGAATAAAATATACTACAAACACTCTATTAAGAATCAAAATTAATAAATGAGGTTGGCTTCAGCCACGTGACAGGCTTTTTGTCCAAGGCCGGGTTTGGCTCAGACTTCGACCAAACTCAGATTTAGGTAATCTGATTCGCCCATCGGACCTGTCGGGCGTGCGGAAGCGAATCATATAAATAGGGACCCAAATCCCCTCTTCCGTACCGGAAGTAAGTTTGTATTTTCTCTTTATCCTTTTTTACAAATGGCCAGGCTCACCAGTCAATTATCAATCACTGAGTGAACTATCTTTTCTTACTAAAAGCTTATTACCTTCTTGTGCTAATCGTTGGTATGATCAAGACACTGGATATGCTATCGGATCATATATTAGGGGCTTGACCGCTGACATATTGGCTCAGGATGAAGGTATGTGGTATAATGATGTTAGTGATATATACGTCCATTTTTATTGGTCTAGTGACGGCGAAACTACTTTTTGGCCCTTGCTGGATCTGAAGGTAATCCCAGAAGTTGAAACATTCGATGATGGGTTCGAATCATGCAGGAATTATTAGTTTGTGGGACTATTTACACGAGCATACACCAACAGAATATTTAATTAGGTGTGAGTGGTTCTATTATGAAATTTACATCACAGAATAGTTTCAATATTAACATTTCTACCAGATTCTACAATCAATCTAGAAATCTAATGCCTTTGGTTAAAATTTCACGTAAAGCATGTACCGCTTACAGAACCTTTTGGTACGACCACCGTGCGCAAAGCCGAGCAGCAAGGTTTGCTTCTTGGTTGGAAAAGCTCGTCACCAGCTACTATCAGCCGCTATATGATTATTTCCGCGTGCTGGGTTGAAGATTACCTCAATCTGAGTTTGGTCGACGTGTCCAAATCGATTTATCAGGGTCTGAGCCAAATCCGCCATTGGACAAAAAGCCTGTCACGTGGCTGAAGCCAACAGGATCTCTCTTGGCTCTCATACCGATAAAGAGCTCAGCGTAATGTGATGACTAATGTGAGTTGCAGGGGTCGTGAATCATCGAGTTCTTGAACGCCCATTGCACCCTGTGGTATTCCGCAGGGCATCCTTGTTTGAGCGTCAGATTGATCTTTGAGCTGAGTCTACTGACCTCTATCAGTCACAGAAAATTCGCATGATTTAGTTGTGCCTCTTACCTTTCATAATGCAAATTGAAACAACCTGAATGGATGAATATGCTTCCGAAGCGGAAAGATGGTTCAAAAAATGTAGACTTGTGTGGAATGGGCGCACGGGTATTCTATCCAGAAATTGGCTTAAAACGCCTACTTTTCATTGCATTCCGGCTTGGTTGTATTCACACGCATGATTGCGACCAATCTACAGGAAGAACCCTCAGGTATTCGGTAATACAATTCATTATGTAAATTGATTAATGTAGTCAATCTAAGAATTTAACCCCTTTTGGTAAGCTTTTAAGTAGGTAAATTTCACGTTAAGTATGCTTCGCTTGCACCAACTCTTGGTAGACTTGCAAATTGGACAGGCCTGACCTATCGGGGTTCACATTTTGGGTTACCGACTGGGGCGACTTAACACGATCTTACCAAAAGAGGTTAAATTTTTAGATTGACTGTATAGATGTATAATAAACCAAGATATGTGGAGGTGTGCTTACGTAGCCGCATGCCCATTCAAATCACGCATCCCTCATACCGATATCCCCATCGTCATCAACCTTTTTGGACAGAATCCAGGAGGTGATCTTGGCCTTCAATTCCACATCATCCACAACGTCATCTAGGGATAGCGGCATTCTATTGAACGGATCAGTGGGATCGTTCATCAAGTGTGCTTTTAAAACGCTTCTGTCCATAGAGACCTTTGAAGTGGGCAAAATCACGGGATCCTTCATCAAGGTGTACATCAAAGGATCCAAGAACTCATCAGGAACATCGCCCAATTCCAACTCCTGCTCGGCATCCATTTGAACCGCCTGTTCCGCTCTCCTAGTGAAATCTAAAAGCTGTCGCTCCCATTGTTCGTCTGGAACCCTATAGCCCTTCTTCAAAATGGTGACGGCCTTCCTCATGTTGTCCGCATCAAAGGATCTCAAATCCCTTGCAATGGCGGAAACAAATTCCTCCTCGTTGGATAAATTGATGTAAATCGAACACAATTGGAATAAAAGTTCCTTGGGATCGAATTTGTACTCTTCAGGGCTCTTAACCTTCAACTCATTACACTTCTTGCCAACCAAGGCCTGCAAATTGTAATTCAACATCCCAGCCAATCTGTCCACAATCTCCACAATGACAAAAGACCGCGGGGTCTCCTTAGTGAACAAATTGAACAAATGGACGGTCTTGTTACTCAATTGAACAAATGTCTTGGCCATACGTTCACTCTCTTGTAACCTCTTGGTAATATCATCACTCGACTCCTCATCCTCTGAAACTTCCCGATCAGGATGAGCACCTCTGAGATCCAACTCCTTCTGACATTCATGAATGGTGTGAAGGTGGTTCAACGATTCATCCATTAAAAATGTTGTATCGTTAAGCATTCTAGCAATTAATCTCACAAAGAATTGTTGTAAGTTCTCGGCAATCTTCTTTAAATCCGCCTTGAATTCATCGTACTTCCACAATTGTTCGACGATGTAGGATATATGATATCTGGAATTGAACTTATCATAAAATTGGGAAGATGCACCTGTCTTCTCAACCATGACATAGAAATCAAGGAGAGAAATCAAGAGATTCTTCTTGATGATTTTATCCTCATTAAAAATTTGGATCATATAGCCCTCTTTCTGTTGGCCATTGCTCATTTGCAAAGGTAATGAGCCAAAGAATAGGACCTCTGTCAATCTAGCCTTTAAATGGGGATTGCTCACCAACTCTGGACATCTCAATATGACAATAGCAAATTCAACAAATTTAGTTAATTTGGCATCATTTTGATACATTGGATTGTTGTTAATTTTAGAGATAAAGTGGCAATAATTGATGATCCCCTCTAAATACAACTCCGGAAAGTATTTGAATGGAACCGGTGCCAACTTCCTCAAATATTCAATATCATCTAACTTTCCTGTATCATTATCAAAGTTGTGAATCGGGATGTTCAATGCTTCAAAAAAGCTGCCCATCGATGGATGGTATGAGTGATTTGGATCAATCAATCTAACAAAGTACTCAATTGAACCAATGATCACATCAAAAACCTCGGCCTGCATCTTTTCATTGTAAAAGAACATTTCAATCGATAACTTGAATGCGCTCAATTTATCGACCCTTGCCTTCATTGGTTCCAAACGGGATTTGAGCATTTGAACCATTGGATTGTTGGCCATGGCATTACCCAATTTTTCATCAATCAACTGCTTCATTTGATTGTATTGTTCCCTTGCCTGTTTCAACATCTTGTTGTTCTTTTTCGAGGTCACAATAGTACCGCCTAAACCATAGTGAAGATAAGTCAACATAAGGTAAAAACACTCCGAGACGAAGTTCAATCTCATTTCTTTCTCATACATCTTATCTTTGTAATAATCATTGCATTCCTGGATTGTTGAGTTAATCTTTGTTTCTTCTCCTGCATCAATCAATCTATTTCTATAGTTTAGATAATCGATTGAAATCTTATCAATTCTTGACAAACTTCCATCCTTAATGATTGGTAATGATAGTTTGGTCAAAATCAAAGTTATGTTCAACATGAGGGAATCTGATGCCAAGTCCTTTGGGTTTGAATGCTCACCTACTCTTAAGTGACTTTTATTCACTAAATCCGACATCCACGTAAGAACCGCCAATCTGGATTCTTCTCCAGCTCTCACTAATGTGTTGGTGATATTGAACAACCTTTCCACTGTTAATGAATAGGAAACTTGGACGGATTCGTTAACTGACTTGATTTGCTGTTTGGTCATCCCGTCGGAATAAATCAAGATTGCAAGTTCTGGCAACAGTGGAGAAATTCTAAAGATTCTCCCCAACATTGTGTCATTTTCCAGTTCTTTTGCCTTGAGATTTGTTGGATGAAAGGTTGGGATTTTATGGACTGCTCTTGCCAATTTCTTAAATCCAAGAATCACTTCAATTAAATTAATCAGACGATTGAATTCCGAATCTGTGTGATAATCCAAACTAGCAAACCTTTTAGTTATTGTGTCTAGAACAGGGGCAAGAAACTCCACTTCTGTTTGGTTGTCCAAGACCGATTCCATAATCGCCTGCCAAAAGTAGGTATATACCAATGAATGTTGCTTCAACTCTTCAACAAGACCCTCAATCTGGGATTCGTCAATAAATGCGTCACCTTCGTAGAACAAGATGGAACCATACCCTGCTGCTAGTCTGGAAATTTCTTTGTATATTGCGAGCTTTTCGTCCTTTTGTGGGTCACAAGAAGGCACGATTCTCAATGAGGTTTGTGCACTGGACCAGACTTTGAAAAGATATTGCAATGGAGAATCATAGACTGATGTAACACCCATTTCAAACAGTAAGGTGATAAACACACTATCCAAATCATTGGATGTGAGAAGACCGGAGTTAACATCCCTTTCCTCACTGATTGATTCTAAGTAAAATAAGTCTTCCTGTAAAGGATCCAAAGTCACTTTCATTAACCTACCAATTTCACAATTGGTCCATTGGTCAAGGTCAACAGGATTGAGTTGCTGCTGAGGCTTAGCGGCCATTGAGACCTTCTTTTGTATTGGTTCCTTTGGAGGTTCCTGTTGATGTTGTGGCTGGGGTTCTGGTTGGGGAACTGGGGGTAGTTTTTCTTTGGATGATGTGCTTTCTGCTGCAAGGGCTTCTAAACGGGCTAATCGCCGTTCACGTATCTCTTGAGGAGTACTCATTTGCCACAGGTGATGATAAAGATGATCTGGGAAGTTGTTACGTAAGGAAAGGCGATGGGGTTACGTAAGAATGTTACGTAATCAAGACTCCCGCTTACGCAATCGTCTCCCTCCTTCTCTACCGAAGATTGTTAGTTTTAAACGTTAAAAAAGTTACACAATTAGGCCTTGATGGCGAACTTTCTTGCTGGGTAAGCAATGGCAGCCTTCTTAGCTCTCAAGGTGGTCTTGGACTTTTCCTCGGTGGTCAAAGCTCTTCTCAAAGCTCTGGTCTTCTTGGCTCTCATGTCCTTTGGAATGTACTTCTTACCGGCGTAGAAAGCTCTGACAGACGCTCTTTGTTGCAAGTTGATGACGGTCAAAACTCTAGCGATGTTCTTTCTCACGGTCTTGATAGCTGGAACGGATGGCTTGGTCAACTTTTGGACCTTCAAGTCAGCCAATTCCTTCTTCAAGTCAACGAGTTGTTCTTGTAATTGTTCCTTGGACTTGGACTTTAATTCGAATGCCTTAAGGGAAGCGACCTGTTTAAGGGTGTTAGTAACTCTCGAAGTGTGGTGAGGGGTCAAGTGTGGTGAAAGATTTGCATTCAATTCATTTTTTTCATATTAAACCATGTTATCTCTTGCTTTCGAGTATTTTAATCGTTCCAAACGTGGATGATGTCATTTATTGTAACAGTGTCCTCATTAAATAGGATATTACATGTCATATAAGGTATAGTGTGGTTGAATCCATCGAAATTAGAGCTTTTCTCAATTCATGATTTCAGCGTCAATTCACGATCGGGGGTTTTTGTCCTGTCTCTTCCATCTTCTTTCATATGTCATGGTGTGTCATCTGTGCAAATCATTTCCATCCTCTATTCATGTCTTTAACATACCATTTTAACTTACTGGGTATCCTTTTCGTTGAGTACTTTGACAAAAAAAAGTTTCAAAATTTTCAGGTGCCAACCCCCCACGGCAGTGTGCGCGGCACTGAGCATTTTTCCAAATCGGGAAAGCAAAAGAAAATGTGACTGCGGATTTGAACCGTGCGGTGTAAGGAGGGGTTTCCGAAATAGACGATTGGCTCAGCGCAAGTGCCTGCAGCGTTGATACGAATGGAAGAGGTGAACATGTGGGGAAACGGCACATTGATGGTTCTTAGAGTGAATATATGAGTTATTGAAACACCAGGGGAAGGTTGTGTAAATTGTCCCAGTATTTTCAAAGATGATCAGATCATTGGGATGCTTTTAAAAGAAATGGCCCATCAAGAGGCGGGAATCATCAAGAGCAGTGGGTTCGTGCCATGGATAATGAATGTAAGGATGTTCTCGATGTTATTGATTCAAGCATACCAAAATCATCTCCAGAACACCTCGATGGCAATGGTTTTTCGTTATCGAGAAATGAAATATTCACCAGCTACACCTGTTGGACGTAAGAGACATACTATGACCCCCGGTCACCCCTGACATGAATCCGATTTACTCTTCACTATCTGATTTAAAAATAATATTAAAACAAGTACAAAAGAGATGATACCCGTTGTCTTGAAAGTGGTTCAACCACTTATCAGGAGCTGTTTTTCAAGGTCGTGGACAACCATTCCAAACCTTCGTACAAACCGTCACCGGAGGTGGCACAGGTGGCCTGGATGTACCATGGTCTTGGTCTAATGGATTGAAGACCCAACTTTTCGGTGATTTCTGCGGCAGTCATGGCGTTTGGCAAATCTTGCTTGTTGGCAAACACCAATAACACAGCGTCCCTCAATTCGTCCTCGTTCAACATTCTTTGTAATTCCTCTCTAGCCTCGGAGATTCTATCCCTATCGTTGGAATCAACAACGAAAATAATACCTTGGGTGTTTTGGAAGTAGTGTCTCCACAATGGTCTGATCTTGTCTTGTCCACCCACATCCCAGACCGTGAAGGAGATGTTCTTGTATTCAACCGTTTCCACGTTGAAACCAATCGTTGGGATGGTGGTCACAATCTCTCCCAACTTCAACTTGTATAGAATTGTCGTCTTACCGGCGGCATCCAACCCCACCATCAAGATTCTCATTTCCTTGTGGCCAAATAGACCCTGCAACAACTTTGAGATGGATAAACCCATGTTTCTACTGCAATCGTTAGTATGAGTTCGTGGTGGTGACACTGTTTTTTTCTTCGAGGTGGCGAGAATCCAAATATGGTGGCACGGGAATTAAAATGGCAGTCTGCAATTGTCATCGTCACAAGCCTCTGATGTGGAGGCAAACCTCGCTGGTGGTATTGTGATGTGACCATCACCACGAAGGTGGCTTGAGTCACCTCGATTTCACTCCTCACACGTCTCCGCCCCGCCACGGCAATTCAAATTGCAGGCCCACCAATGGCGCCTGCGCTGTCAATGTTTTCGGGATCGCTTTCTAGAGCCCCCACCAGTGTGCTCCCCAAGGGATCAGTCGCTACCTCCTCTGCTTCGCCTACTTACTTATTATTGACGTGTTTATTAAAAGAAGAAGGGTGATCAAAAAATTCACGACTTGCCTCCTTTGGCGAATTATATGATAGCAAGTCAATTGAGGAAAGAGGATGATATTTTAGAAGGTGTATAAAAGATTCAGCGGCCAATCTTCGCCTTGCTGGTGGAGTAGGATTGGAGGGCACGTAAAAAGACGGCGTAGGTGACCCTATCATTATCGGATTCCCAGTACATTTCAGTTAAGCGAATGTGCCAAGGCGGATATCCGCGGAGATCCAACGATGGTTGGAAGGCGACAAGCAAGTCGGGCTCCTCCCCAACAAGCTGTCTGAGCTCCTTGTCTATGAATTTGACGTCGATATCGGTCGGATTCAATTCCCCCCTCTGACACAGCTCCCCCAAGACCTTGGTCAATTCCACAATTGTAGGTCTGCCGTCCACATAGCTGAGGAGGGTTATGTCAATGTCGTAATTAACGTCGTGCTTATACTCGCCGTCAAACCCACCTGTGTAGGAGATATTCAAATGAGGAATTCGGATGATGAACTTGGGTGTGGTATTTGTGCCAAAATTCATCATCAATGATTCCACAATCGACTTTCGCAGCTGGGGGATGCTCTTCTTGAGAATCCCGTCATGCTCGTAAAGGGACAAATGAGGGATTCCCGAAGCTAGACACCAGGTGACAATTTTCGAGCTGTCATTGCACAATCCCCCAACACCGCCGCCTTCCTCCTGTTCAGACCTGTAGGTAAGAATCGAAGACAATCGGTAGGGGATCTTGGCCAACTTGGTGACATCCGCATTGATCACACTGGGGTCGCTGTTGGGGTTGTAAGCCATGTTCAAAACACGCAACTTTGTGGAATTGATCAGCTTTTCAATCGACCTGAAAAGAGTGAAAAATAGATAAAAAAGAAGCAAGATCCCGTGGTAAACGTAGAAGCACACAACATCCCCCATCGTAATCCGCTTCTTATCCCCAAAAAACCTCTTCTTCACCTCTTTATCTCCGAGATCCATCTCCGTCACAGATGAGAAGAATCCTGTAATGGGGCGCATCGCCTGGTCGGTCTCGACGTGCCGCCTGTCCATTATGGCACCGGGTTCCAACCCCATCACACACAATAATTAGGAGAGGAGACGCTCGTGACGTGTAAAAAAACGAGGCGGCACGGATTGCCTTTTATACCCCCGCAGTTGCTCAGCAGCAATCACTGATCTTGCTCAGCAAGCATTACCTTGTAGAAATGACTCCTGGTCAATCGTATAGACCGGTAAACTGAAAATTGGTCATGGTGGACCCACTGACAGTGGTCCCCACACTTGGAGCAGATGTGGTTCGGAAGATGACGTTGTCGTCGTCCACCTCGTCTCGTCCAATCAGTTTGGCCTGCTCTTGAGCAATCATTGCAAGATAATCGTCAATATCCTCGGAGGTGAATTGGTGATTGTTGGCCTCCCTCGTCGCGACACTGTCAATCACCTGGAAGTCCTTTCTTCTCTCGGCCAACTGTTCCTCTAAGATCTGCTTGTTCACCTTGATCGAATTCCAGGCGTGGGGACTCCTCCGATACAATTCATCAATGTATTCCAACATTAAACCACGGGATTCGTAAACTAGGAGATATGTAATGATGACACCCAGCAAATTGAAACTGCCCCAAAGGAAAAAGATCTTGGTGCCCAAAGAAAGCGTGTGGGTTCCGTTGTCAATTAGATATGGGGTGATGTAGGCAAAAATGAAATTAACAAGCCAGTTGGTACAGGCACAAATGGAAACCCCTTTTTGACGAATACTCAAAGTGAACAACTCCCCCGTAAGCACCCAAACAACCGGACCCCAAGTAGAGGCAAAAAATGCAATAAACACACACACAAACGCCAACATGACCTTGTCGGCAATGACGCTGGATATCGTCGAGCCTACAATGGCAATGATGTAATTCGACAGAGACATACCGAGCCCACCGTAAAATAGAACATTTCTCCTCCCAACCATCTCCACAAGGTAAATCCCTGGCACGGTAAAGACAACATTGACCGCGTAGGTCACAAAGGACATCAAATATGACTTCGAGACGCCAGTTCTCACAAAGAAATCAACACCAAAGTAAAAAATGAAATTTATTCCGGAACATTGTTGGAAGACCTGTAATAAGACCCCCGTAATGATCCGCCTAAATTGGTCCTTGTTTTTGAACCCTTTCAGAAATTCCCACAAGGTTGCACTTCGTAAACTTTTCTCATAATCATGAGCAGCCTTAATTTCAATCATTTCCTCAATCAACTCTCGATTGCGTACATCCATCCTCCTCAAAGTTGCCAAAGCCAAGATGGCTCTATCGGTATCATCGTGCATTATATAAAACCGTGGTGACTCTGGTAACGACCACATGAATAAGGTGAAAAAAGCACAAAATGCAAATTGTAAGCCAATTGGTATCCTCATGCATCGTGCATCCTTATACTCCTTTGTACCTTGTGATATTGCGCTTGAGACTAGCAATCCCCAAGTGATGGCCCATTGGTAAAAACTGATGATCGAACCTCTGACCCATTTCGGTGATGTCTCTGCTTGGTATAAGGGTATAACTGCAGAAATCACACCAACACCCAATCCATTAAAAAACCTACCACAGTAAAGTAATTCGATACTGTTAGCTGCCATTTGTAGAACCGTGCCTAAATTGAAAAAGATTAGGGTGGACCAAATGATGGTGAACCTTCTTCCATACCGATCAGATGCAATGGGTGCAAACAAACTGCCAAAAAACGTACCAATTGATAAGATGCTAGTCAGAATCGCGGTTTGATGAACACTGAACTGGTCACTGCCAGAGAAATGTTTTATAACGTATGGCATCGAAATGATATTGTTAATCATACCCGTGTCATAACCATAGAGAAACCCCCCAGTTGACGCAATAATACCCATGTATATTGCCATGAATAAGGGGTGTTCTTGAGTCCCCGCATCGTTATCACTTAATTCACTAATAGGACTGCTAATATCATCTGCATTGGGAGGTTCCCCATTGAAAGTTTCACCAGTTTTGAAACCGCCACTGATACTACTCGTGGGTCGCTGTAGAGGGTACGAGGTTGTTAGGATGGTGTCCAACTCCATCCTCAGATGACAAATTGACGGAGATGAAATGTGTGATCCATTACGTAACGGGCGGCTGAAGGTAAATACATGCTCAGCAGATCTTCATCTTTCAATCAATTACCAGTAATTATACAATTCCACTAATCTATAAAAAACGCAAATTTAAGATGACTTAGTAAGAAATTGGAGAGATGATTTCATTTTCTCCTTCTTTGCTGCAGGAGGTAATGCAGTCAACGTGGACCTCTTAGAAGCCCCTCTTTTGACTGTTTGCAGTTCGCCTTTGCTCAAGACATCCTCTTTGGCCTTGGTACCAATTTCAGCTGATGATGAAGATGGTGCGGGTGGCACGCTCTGTTTGTGAGTGTGATGCTGCTTAGAAACGTGGTTTTCTTTTGGGTTATCATGTTTACTTATCTCATCATTCGGCTTTCTCTTGAACATTCCCTTGAACATTAAACCAATGCCGGTCGGTTTCTGTTGCTTCGATTGCTTCTTCTTTAGATCTATGGGAGGTTGTAACGAGGGCATTTTTGGGACCACTACCTGAGTATTCTTCTGTTGCTGAAGTTCCCTCTTCTCCTCCTTGACCAACCCCAATGCAAGCGGCTGCCTTGGTTCGTCTCCGCTGCTGAGCAGAATATCCACCGGCGTATGAATGACTGATCCATCACTGCTGGTGTTCGTTGCAATCTTAGACAGCCCAGCATGTCCTATGTTCTCGTCCATCCCCTTTGAATCATTATTGTTGACGCGAATCTTTATAGCCGAAGGGCCCATCTCCGTTTTTGGTATATTGAGATCAAACTCCTCGTTATAAGACATTACTGAGCCAATTGATTCATTACTGGCCCATTTTCTAACAACCTTAACCCCGGTGTTGGCGATATTAGCATTGGGCTGCAATATATTTTTGGCGTTTAACACCTTGTCCATTTCCGCCTTCTTTGAAATGAGGACTGGTTTCAGCTGATCCAACAAATGGGGATAATATTCAATCCAATTTGTTAGCACCTTTTCGAAGTTATCGTAGAGGTTCTTCAGTTCTGAAAAACTTTCCATTGACCCCACATGGTCGAAATCGGAGGTCTGCTGGACGTGGTCATCGGTGTTGAAGATCGACAATTGCATCATTTTTGCAATATTGCACGAATCCATCCGTGTCTTCTTTATCACCTCGTCCGCGGTGAGTTTGTGGAATACATCCAACAAATACAAGAGCAGATGGAGGTTTTCGATCGGTGATTGGGCTAGCTGCTTCGAATACAATTCCGGAATCCGACTTGCTGCCCGTTCGGGTATATCATTTTGGGAGATGTCGTTACTGAATTTATCATCTGTGGGGGTCTTTAAATTATCGTCCCCGTCCGCAAAATCGTTCTGTCTGGGGGTGTCAAAGAGGGGATTGGCAATGGTGACTGGTGTGTCTGTTGGAGTTGAAGACCGGTTCTGGTCTTCGATTGGGTTGACTTTATTCACCTGCAAATTGATTTCGTCACCAACTTCCCTTACTATAAGGCCTCCGTCGATCCTAGAAATCCATCTCTTCAACAACGTGGAAATATCGTGTGGAGTCACATAAAGCGTTTCCTCCTCTCCATTCACCTCGGGTTCCTCTTGTATTTGGTGTGATTGTTTCGTCGTGTCCTTGATCAGGGAAAACTCAAAGTTTTGACCCAAATCCTGTGCGATTCGTCTCTCCAAAGAGGACACCTTTCTTATCGAACCGTTCATTCTAAAAATCCCCTCCACGATTCCGTTCTCCAGAATAAACGTGGCGCATTTCACCCCAAATTGGGGGACAAACACCCTCGTTCCGTCTTGGTCCACCACAACATTTTTGTTAAATTTGTATTCTGCTGCCAGTGGCACCTTCACTGCAGCCTGTGTCAACTGGGAAATGTGGCTATCCTGAGAAGCATTGGAATGAGACGTGAACGATATCAGCGAGGACATGCTTGACGAAAACTGGAGGGACAACCGCCTCAAACCCTTTGTAGTTGAATTCATTGCTGCAGGACCTGAAACTGACCGTCTTTTGAAATGAGAAGACATTCTCTTCTTTGGCAACGGGGCCATTCCGGTAGTTGCTTGATTGTCCGTGTCCGACGCGTGATAAGGCGACATCAACGTGGAACCTAAGAAAAGATGACGTTTGAAACCCGCTTTTCAGGGTGGATCCCGCCAAAAAAAACACCCCGGCACGCATGCTCAGCACTCTATGACCCCAATGGCGAAGTACTTCTCGTCAAGAAAAGCGGTCCATTTTGCTACCGTTTGCCCTGCTTGCTCGTCAGTGTGGTCCCAGTGGCAGCTGCAAGTGTCTGTGCCAAAACCCCCGGTTAAAAAGAGGTTTGTACAGTCTCGGCCCACTAATGCTGCATATCTGCTGGCACGATAAAAGTGTGAATTGATTCCCACATCATAGACGGTGCCATTCAATGCGACAAAAGTGTGGCCATCAATTCTGCTCTGCCAAAGAGTCTCTTTGGTAAATTCTCGCTGCGGAAATCCCTTCAGGGTGTGGATCCAGAAGGGGTAATAGGACCACTTCTTTGATCCAAGGCTGGAGAGCCATTCGTGCCCCCCCAGTTGCCAAAAAATCGCCCAAAGTAGTATAATCAGTCCGGAAAGCACCCTCAAACCGTCCACAATGGACCATGTGTCCTGCACGTCTGGTGATTCCGTATCCATACCCAGATCAGAGATGATTCTACCGGAACACAAAAAATTTAATCTGCGCTGCTACACAGTGCTACAGTCTACACCAACAAGTTGTCTCTGATCTTGTCGAGATCCAGCTGGGTGAACCCCATTGTCTGTTGGAGATATTGGCGGACGCCGCCAAAATGGGCCTCCAAATACTGGAGCGTTTTGAGCATCACCTCGTACTTGCAGGCCAGTAAGTTCGTTAGGGAATTATGCTCATCAAGGCCGTAGCGAGCCAGTAATGGCTTGACAAAGTGGGACAACCGCTCAAAATCAGGCTTGAGACCCTCCCACGTCAACTCGTACTCCCGGGCAATGATCTCGTTGGGAACTCCGGCCAGTTTCAAAATAATAGCGGTCAAAACACCCGTCCTATCTTTTCCTGCCTTGCAGTGATAAAGAATCGGGTCGGTCGAGTCTCTGAGATGCTCGAGGATTGGCTTGTAAACGGGGATGATAGTCTTCAAAAGATACTCGTAGACCGCGTAGTAATTGGTCCACGATTGAGCCATCCCCTTGTAGAAGTTGGGGCTGTTTTGGGTAATCTGTGATGACCCCAATGAATGGAACTCCACCTTTCCCTCCAGCAGTTCAAACGGTGAACGATCCGCCACCTCAAATTGGGACCTGAAGTCAAACACCTTAGTGATCCCTAGATCCAAAATCGTCCTCTGTCCTTTAGGCGTCAACGCGTCAATATCGGCACATCTGAAAATCCGCCCCCATTTAACAAACCTACCCCCGGACCACGTTGGGTCGCAGGTCTTCCAGCCGCCCACATCCCGGAAATTCGAAACGCCCTCCACCTGCTTCCATCTGGGCAAAAACTCGTGGATCTTGACGCTCTTTTCATAGAACCTCAAACGCACCGCCTCACTGTCAAGCCAATCGCCGACAATGTCTGCCACGCGATAGTTGTAGTCCGCGCGGCCAAGCTTCTTGTTGATTGGTACCTCAGGAAATCCCCAGTCACTCTCGTTAACGACATCCACGCCGTAATAGGAGTGGGTGGCATTCGGAACAAAGACGAGAGTATTTCGATCACCCAATTGATTGGCATAGTGGGCAGAATCCGTGAGTGGAATGATCTCCTCCTTCAACCCATACACCAGAAGCGTGTCCGTGTACTTGGAGATCGTCTTGATGTCTGTCATCACCAATTCACCCAAACTCTCTGTTTCTTTGAATGGCACCCAGACATCCCTATAAGCACCGTCCTGAAATCCCTTGATTGTGTGGCCACCCTCAGCTTCAAAGTTGGGATGGATTCTTCTAATTGAATCCGGTAAGCCCTTACCAATGAATCTGCCCGCACAGGCAACTAGATTTGGGATGTAGACATCCTTGTGTTGTAATTGCCAATTGAAGACATCAACTACACCTCTCGAGTGACCGATGAGTGCATCAACATAATACCCTTCATTCACAAGATACCTATAGACCGCCTCGCAGTCCACAAGATCGTCCTGCAGCGTTCGGCCTTTAGAACCGGTCTTGGTAGAAAACCCACAGTTTCTGAAGTCAAACCGGATCGATGTCACCCCCTGGTCATGAGCCAATTTGCGGGCCAATTTCGAATGATAGGTGTAGCTCTTGTGGCCGCCAATTCCATGCATGATGATCACAGCTCGAAGCGTAGCCGGATGAGGATCATCACTTTTCATCACCAAATTCGGATCCAGTGGATACCGTTCCAATTGGTCAATTTGAGCCCTTGTAATTGGAGTCGTAATAATGGATGATAATTCTATTCCCTCCGTCAATGACGGCAACATAAACTGCCTTTCATTGGGCTGCAGCGTGTAACCAGAAGACATGTGAAGAAGAAGCTGAGGCAATGGCCGGAATCGCTCAGCACAAAAAATAAAAGAATTACATCGTTTTAAATACCCTATTATACACCGCCTTTGGCGTCCAGAAGAAGATTCTCCTCTATGCTTTGAAGACTGCCGTCTATCTCTGACATGGGGATGTTGCTCAAAATGGCCAGTAGTCTCCTGTATTTATTGATCCTCTCTCGCGTCTCATCTCCCTGGGCCATCATGTTAACCAACGATGACACCATTGATCTCCGCTTCAGCTGAAGCTTTGACAAGCGGACACCCAATTGGAAAGGAACGTCGTCCTGGCGATCCGACGGAGATTGATCCTTCAAAGTAGAGATCAAGCTCTCTTCTTGCTCCACGAGGGACCTCAAGTGGGAGGATTGAGACCGTTCAATAAAGGACTTAACTTGCTCTCTCTTGAATTGAAACCGGTCCTCCAACATTTGAAGGTTTGTCCTCACAAGATCCGAGGCCTCAACAACGGTTTTTACGTTGGGGTCCCCCTGTTGTGACCGTTCCTTGGTCTCGACAATCACGAAGTCGTTCAATATTCCCCCTAGAATATTTGTTATGTTAGTTTTGAACTTGTTCAATTCCTGGTCAACCTTGTCCACTATCCCGTCCAGCTCCCGCTTATCGTTGTCCTTCGCAACAACGTCATTCTCAAACGCCTTGGCCAGCTCCCCAAGCTTGTCGATGATCTCAGGAGTGGTTTGAACCACGTTCATGGCCGACTCGCTTGTGTAGGTGGCTATCTTATGGGGAGAGATGACCGATGTGGGATACGTGCCGTATCTGTTCAAACTCTGTTGGTATGGGTTCAGGAAAGAGAGGTCACGTGACTGTAAGATCCCGTTGCCTCGGTCCAACCTTCCCAGAGAATCCATCGGCTGCGCAGACAGATCGAAGGGCATCCCCAAATTCATATAGCTGACGGACTTGTTGATGTAATCCCGCACGATTTCGTTCTTGTGGTTCAAGATATCAATCTTGGCGTTGTGCTCCATTAGGATTCTAATACACCTATCGGCATGAAACCTGGAAAAGATGTGTAATGCTGTGTCACCATTGATATCTTGCTTGTTAATAAAGGCGCCCAGATAATCGACCGTCATATCGCTCATTTCACTGATTGTTCGCAATAGCTGCTCAGTGTAATACCGCGCAGAGGGCTTTTTGTCCCTGTCATCCGTTGTCAGGGCAATCTGGTGCAATAGAGTGTGGCCCTGGGAGTCCACTTCAAAGATGGTATCACTTAGAAGCCCCAAGAATCTCTCGAAGTTTCTGTCTCCTCTGTAGTAGCTGTTTGCAAAGCCGACCAAGTCGAAAATGGGTATTTTCCCGTGAAGATTGGGTATTTTGGTGTTGGCGTGCCTCCGGATCAATATCTCACACAATCGCAAGTCGCCCATTCCGCAGGCCAAATGCAGCGTTGTATTTCCGTCCACGTCCACAGGCTGGTCCACGTTAAACCCCTCCGTGTCGTGGCTGATGAAGCTCGGTATGATGGCCTTGGGATCCTTGGTTTCAAAGTACTGGATCAATTCCATTGCAAATTGTTTGTCTTTTGGAGTCAGTATGTACCCCACAGGTGGGGAATTTCTCTTGGTGATCTTTGCGAGGGAGTTGGGGTCCCTCACTAATGAGCTGGCCCCCTTGCCGTATGTTTGCGATTGAGCCAACGCATGGTCCAAATCCTTGTCTGTCATAAACTCCGCCACGGGTGAGTGCTGAGAAAGCGGTCTTTGCGACAGTCTGTGTAGGTTTAGATCTGCATTCAGATGGTCCTCCTCCTCGTTGAAACCATCTTCGTCCGGGTCCGAAATTGCCATCACAGGGGACGATTCTGTGCCTCTGATTAGACCCAGACTGCCATTCGAGGTCACCTTTCGTCCAATTGGTTCCACCACCCTCGATCTTTTGAAATTCAGTCCTGTCGATGAGAATGCTATGGGTGATAACGGTGGGGGCAATGACTGAAGCTCAGGCTTTGTCACCTTTGCCACACTCTTCCTTCTTCGTCCCCTTGTTCGTCCTGGCTCCTGTTGGGGAGATCCGCCTGCAGATGACGCGTTTGCCCCTGCCATAAGCGTGGTGGCCATCAGTGCTGTTGCCGTCCCTGCTGTTGCCGCAGCTGCCAACCGATTTGATTTCTTTCTTCCCCCAGCCCCTGAAGTGGCATGGTGGTGCTTCGGAGCCGGCGGCGGGGTCTTGGTCCCGTCTGGCTCGTAGTCAAACACCGGTGATAAAGGCTCCAAGACGTCGAATTCCTTAGCAATTTGAATTGCTGTTTCCAAGGGCACCCATGTCCCCTGGTACTTTCCGTAGCCCCCCTGGACCTTCTCATGCACTCCAGTCTGTGCTCCCTTCTCTAATATACGTGTTCTCTTCGCCTTTGGGAAGTTGGCAACCTTAAGAATATGGGTGGCGTTGACCCATCCGTCCTTTTTCCTGCGCATCACCGAGGACTTGGGATGAATGAACTCATACACCGGGACCCCCGAGTAGGTGGCCGAGTAGAGGTTCTCAGGTATCATGTGACGCTAACGAGCTTGGAGCGTTTTAAGCGTTTTATGTTGTTTACAGACGGGAGAAGATGAAGGAGGGACGCGGTAAAAGTGCTCAGGTGCTCAGCGTGTGTAATATTTGTGCTCATGTGCTCATGAAAGGAGTCAAAAATAATTTCACTCTTTCAGGTTACAGTTTTATAAAGAATCATTGGGAAGTGATGACACCCCTGGATTGAAGAATGTTGACAAATGAAAGGATAGCGTGGACAGAGGCCTTGGTGATGTTTTCATGAAGACCAATACCCCATTGGGACTCTCCGTTGACGTTGATCTTGATGTAAGAGGCAGCCTTGGTGCTGGAACCCTGACCAACGGAATGTTCGGAGTAGGTCTCGACCTGGAAGTCGCAGTTGTAGTACTTGCTCAAGGCATTCAAAGCAGAGGAGATTGGACCGTTACCAGTGCCTTCGATGTTGACCTCAACGCCGCTGTTGACGAGAGTACCGGTGAAATCGGTGATGTCGTCGGACTTCTTGTTGTACTTGTAGTCGGCCAATCTGACGTCGGAAATAGCACACGAGTCGACGTTGTAGGTGGTTCTCAACAAGTCGACAATTTCGTCGGACTTCAATTCCCTGCCAAGGGAATCGGCGTTGTCTTGAACCACCTTGGAGAAGAGGATTTGCATTGGTCTTGGAAGCTCCAAACCAATGGCCCTCTCGACAATCCAGGCAGCACCACCCTTACCGGATTGGGAGTTGACTCTGATCACAGCCTCGTAGGATCTGCCAATATCCTTTGGATCCAATGGCAAGTATGGCAACAACCATCTTGGGTCGCCGTTGGCCTCTCTGGTGGATTGCTTGGTGAACCCCTTCTTGATCGCATCCTGATGAGAACCCGAGAAGGCACACACAACCAATTGACCACCGTATGGTGCTCTTTCGTGAACTGGGATCTTGTTACCTCTTTCAACAATGTCAATCACAGACTGGATGTCGGAGAAGTCCAATTCCGGTGAAACTCCGTCCGTGTACATGTTCAAGGCCACGGTGACCAAGTCAACGTTACCGGTTCTTTCACCGTTACCAAAAAGGCACCCTTCGACTCTGTCGGCACCGGCCATGAGACCAAGCTCAATGGCTGCAACACCACAGCCTCTGTCGTTGTGGCAGTGGAGGGAGATGATACACTTTTCACGCTCCGAGATGTTTCTACAGAAGTATTCGATTTGATCCGCGTAAACGTTAGGGGAGGCCACTTCAACAGTTGCAGGCAAGTTGAAGATGATTGGGTTGTCCACTGTTGGCTCCCAAGCGGCCTTGACTGCCTCACAGATCTCGAGGGCGAACTCGGTTGGGGTGTCCGAGAAACATTCTGGCGAGAATTCATACGACCACTTGGTCCCGCTCATCGCAGGATCGTCCTTGGTCAAGGATCTCACCAATTTGGTTGTTTCAACCGCCTTCTTGACCGCTTCCTCCTGGGTCATGTTGAAGACGATGTCTCTGAACATGTCGGAGGTGGCCAAGTAGGTGTGAACGATGGCATGGTTGGCACCCTTCAAGGCCTCAACAGTTCTTCTCACAAGATGTTCTCTGGATTGAACAAGACATTGGATGGCCACATCCTTTGGTGCGTTTTCCACCGCGTATCTCGTGAAATCAAAATCCGTCTGAGATGCAGATGGGAAGGAGACCTCGATCTCCTTGAACCCCAACTCGATCAACTTGTGAAAATACTCCTTCTTCTGTTCCACCGACATGGGATCGGGAAGAGACTGGTTACCGTCTCTTAGATCAGTCGACAGCCATCTTGGAGCCTTCTCAATCACCTTGTCTGGCCACGTCCTATCAGGAAGCTTGACCCCTTGGAATCTAGTGTATTTTTTTGACGGATCACGGAGCATGTTTTTATATGTTGGCGTGAAGGAGGATACCTCCTTCATGGCGACCATTGACTTCTTGAACATCGTTGCTCTTGGGTTTACACGGAAGAAGAGGAATGGTTCCCATGACTGAAGGTATATATGAAATTTTTCAGAACCGGCCCGTTCACCGGAGCTTACAACCTCACCCAATTTTCAGAGTCATAGGGTCATCCTTAAGGGTGGAAAAGCGGGGGTGATTTTTTGAAACCATACGATTCGCCCAGTGACGGGTGAATTGAAAATATCCACTAGAGACCATCCAGAGGATGGATTTATTGGATAGCAGCAAATTATCAAAATCCATCTGCTGTCTATCTGATGACCAAACTCCGATACCGGTTGCTTGTCTATTATTACCGGACGGGACCGTCGGCGTTGCATCACCGCAGGGCTTATCCACTTGTTGGATATCAATATGTCATACTGTCAAACCCTGGGTGACCTAAGCCCTCACACAGCGCACCCCCGAGCACGCGGTAAAAAAAAATTTCGCTCCTACGATTTGCTACCATCTCTCCTCTTCTTCCTTCTAACCATCCTTCAGACAGTACGTGGGTTCCATCTCCTCTGTATCGCTCATTGGAGAGGGTTGGTCCGCCTCTTTTAATTGTGAGCCGTGTATGGAAGATCACCAGCGTTTCTTAGTCGTTCAGCTCCTCCTAGTTCCTGTGTTAATCGGCTCCATCGATGGACCAGTTTTTGGCTCCATCGCACGGTGGTGTTGGCCAGCTCAGGGGCGCATTCTTTGGAAATGGGGGCAGCCGTCCACCTCTGACTCTGCTGGGGATAATAAGTCGCGGCTTGCCGTTTTAGAGGGGGGCCACTTTTGCACTACCGGAATCAGAACGTGATACTGGATGGTTAGATAGATTTAAGCTAATAAGAACTCGTCTGGATCCTACCGGAACGGAAAGAGGGGTGTCAGATAGCTTATACATGAGCAAACAAACGAGCGAAGTGAGTTTGTACGTCGTTCGTTTGGGGTTTAGTAAATAATCGAGTGTCGTCCACCCTCAGCTGGTCGGCTCTATTGATGTATGATCATGTTCACTTCAATCAGAAACCAAGTAAAGTTTCTGCCACTATACCGTTTAAATCACCAGCATGAGCGGTGGGAATTGGTGTCACATCGATAGCTCTCGAAGCACATTCCCCTATAGCAGACTCGCCCAGCGCATTTTCCACACAAGATGTGCACGTGACGCAAACCTCCAACTCAAATAAACCCATCAAGATCCAGTGTGCGGGCTGTGGCTAAAATACACGGCAATCAAGAACGCTGTTGCTTGACACACACTCAAGTTGGGATTGAAATTGGTAGTTTTGAAAGAAATGAAGGGATCACTTCCACCCGTGTCAGTTGTGGCGCATGCGCCGTGCGCCACTTCCCGCCCGTCAATCCACTAACTTTCCTCCCTGCAACCTTCCCATGAGCGATCTCTCGGTGGGTACCAACGTTCCCAGTGATAACCAACACCACTCGTACCCCTCACCTGATTTACTATCTGAATATACCGATCATCCCTCCTCCAGTAACTTACTGGTCCTTTGTTCGTGTCCACATCAAGTGTCTGTACCTTAAACCAATCATTAGAATGCCCTATACACACATCTATTAACGCTCCTTCAACAACTTGTTTCTCTTCTCCCTCCTCTTTAATCTGTCCACCTTCTTCTTATGCATCACCAGGGCTAAACGTTCGTATCTCTCCTGTTCCGCCTTCTTTTCTCTTCTTTCCTTGATTCTGTCAATACGGATTCTCTTCTCCTCCTCTTTTTCCTCCTTTAATTCCTTCAGTTTGGCCTTCATTTGCTGCTCCTTTAACCTCTTCTCTTGCTTTTTTTCCCATGGAGTTTGGACACCTAAAGACTTGATTCTGAACGCTTTTTTTGGTGCCTTCCATTCTTTACCAGAAACTCTGCGGCCTTGACCAGGGTCCTTTTTGAGCAGCTGCTCCTTCGTCTTCTCACTCAACTCAACGCTTGGTGCACTCATTACCTAACTAAGCATAGGAAGTGAAGTTTTTTTTTCAGCCAGATTTTTCATATCAGAGGCGCTCATCTGCTCAGCGAGACGCCCATTTGAAAAACCCACAGCTGGTGGAAGAATTGACGGATCCCTGCGATTGTGGGTCTTCCTGTTCCCATGAATCACCGCAAGGCTTCTCGCAGCACCAAAACTTCTTGCCTATATTTTCACCCTTGCTTACACTTCGCAAGACACACGAGTCGCCGTGTTTGCACACTGGGATATTTGCGTTGGTCTTCAAAAGAGCATTGAAGGTTGATGCAGAAAGGGTCCGCGTGGCCGGCAACACTGGAACCAACGCTGTGAGTTTCTCGTCGTCACTTTCATCTTCAGGCACAAATAAGGAGCTGCATTGGGGATTGATGACTTCCTCCTGCTTTTTGACAAAGAAAGTCTGTAAATTCGGCTGATTGGACTTCTTCCTGCTCACATAACCAGAGGGGGCGTCTTCCAATAAACGTTTGGTTGGTGGCGGTGGCGTGGACACCGGTGACGATGACGATGACGATGACGACCTCTTCTTCATTTTGAAAAAGCTGTCGATGCTTTTGCTCTGGTTCAATCCATAGAATAATTTTGCCTCGAAATGTTTGACCAGAGGTTCTCGTTTGATCCATTTGATCGCCTGAAGTGGTTCTGTCTCCGTCTCAATATCGCAATAAATGGGACAATGATCGGAGCCGTAAAGATATCTGAATATATCGCACTCCTGGACTCCATCTCGTATAGCCTTGGTTGCCAAGAACAGGTCAATTCTCGAGCCCATGTTTAGGGGACGGTAATTCTTCTGGGTGTTCCAACATGTGTACATCTTGATTCTCTTGGGGTTCATCTCCCTGCCCAAATCATAGAGAATCTTTTCGGAATTGTCAGTGAATCCCCGCGTGTCAAAAAGATATAGGTTGAGCAAGGTCCTTGCTGGTGAGGATTTCTTGTATAGAATGGCCTGTTGCTTGTTCAACAACTCGAAATCTTCGTCCTCCTTACATTTTTTGACCACCCCCTCAGCGACGGCGTCCCGGATGTATTCGTCTTTATCGATCAATCCCGGAGACACATTGATGTCTCCCATGATTATCACTTCTTTGCCTGCTGATTTCAACTTATCCACCCTTTTCAATAGACATTGAAGGAACAAGCACCGCTGGTTTTCCCCGTCCTCTGTGATGCCAGAATTCGCTGGACAGTAGACGGATATTATCACCAATCCTGTAGCCATTTCGACCATGATACATCTACCCTCACTATCCACTTCCAAACCAACCGATTTCTCAATATCTTCCTGATATCCACCAATCGATAAACCCCCATCTCCCTCCTGATCCCAAACACTTCTGTAATTAGTTGTCTTTCCCCTCACATCCAACCACCCTGTTACACCCTCCTCCACTTTTATGACGTCTAGCCATGGCGTGTAAACCTCTGCCTTTCGAACAAAGACACCAACTCCGGAATAACCCTTTTTGACCTTTGGGATCGTGATGAAGCATTTGAATCCGGCCACATCCGCCAGCTTGAGATCGATGTCCATCTTCTGCAACTTCAGCTCCTGAAACGTCAGTATATCCACCTTGAGAAACTCAAACATGTAGTGGAAGGTTTGAAGTTCATTCCATGGATGGTACTCCTTCAAAGTTTTGACCCCGTTGATGTTAAACGAGACCAACCTGATTGTGGAGGCGGTTGACTTGGACGGGATCGGGGTCGCTATTCGCACGGTGTCCAACGGTGTCGTCATCAACCAGTAAAAAAAAGGTGTTTAAATGAACTTCACTGGGATGGTCCTGAGACCATCGAGGGCAATGCCAACGATACGCATCTCGATTAAAAGATATAAAGATATAAAGTGGGTCGCAGAGACCCCCCCGAAGCTGGCCTAATTCTTGATGTCCAAGACTGTGTTGGCATCGTCGAGAACAATGAATCCAACAGCAGGACCAACCTCTTGGGCCTTGACGGCGGCAACGGCCACCAAAAGGGACATGGCAAGTGAGAGACAGTTCATGTTTGTAGATTTGAGTAGAGAAAGAAAACCTGGTGGGTATTTTCCCCCTTGATGGCACCATAGTATCTGTCTGGGGTGGGTGCATATTATGTAATCAGGCACCGGCGGCAAGCCACCGCACCAGCCACCGCACCAGCCATCACATAATCGGAAGAGGCCTGCTCTTGAAGATGACCCGCTTCCTGATGAGGTCCACAATCTGGCAGTTCTCCTGGGTGGCCAGCTTCAGGATCCCCAGTGGAGGTTCCAGTGTTTCTATCACTCCCACCAGTCTTTGTGACTTACCGATGAAGAGTGTGGCCTTTTTCAGGTCTTCGTCGATCTCCAGCCTGCCAAACTTCACCACGTCCACTGGGGAGCCCTGTGATAGGAACTCCGGAGGGGTGAACCTCTGGAACAGTTGGCATTCCTCCTCGCTCAACCCCCTTGGTTTATTCTTAGGTATGTTCAATTCTCCTTGGATTTCAATCATCGTCAGCCCCAGTGAGGTGGAAACAATCGTAGTGTAATCATCCAGCGTGGGGGTCCGCTCCCCAGCAGAAATCGACCTCTCCAAATGGTCCGTGTCTACAGGTACCGATGGCATACGAGGAGACGCGTTAGAGGGGGAACGATCGTTCCTGCGCCACACACTTGACGCGCGTAATGTCGTACAGTTGTGGCGTAGAACACCTTCTCGCTCACGATGAAACCAAAAAAGCCCGCTCACTGTGATGACATCGCTTCAATTGTCTGCTGTCCAATGACACCCGATACGTGATACAGGCAATCAACGTTGTTCGTATGCTTATCTCTCTCAGCGAGTCTTTCCGGCACGCCACATTTTTTTTATCGTTCGACTTTTCGGTGTCAAAATTATCAGATGATCTCCGGTACAAAAGAAAGCATCCGGGCTAAACTTGCTTTTCTCTACACTGCTCCTTTCTTTCTTCACCAATCAAATCAATACACTTAATGTCCCACTCCATCAAGATGACCACCTCTAAACTGATCGCTCTATCATACTTATCAATGGCCATCACAGTGCCATACCTCTTGCCATTGAAATCTACGTTGTACAATAAATACGACGTACCAACCCACGGAGTTTTCTCGATTGGCAAGACCTTCAGAATATAAATCAGGGGTTGTTCCAGAGGTGGATAATATACTGGGTTTATGATGGCCCAGAGGGCAGACCATACAGTGAACCAAGAGCCCAAGAGGCGCTATTTTCTAACACACATACACACATACACCACTTTCTTTTTAATGTCTTTTTCTAGTCGAACCAAGGGGTTTTGTGGACCACCAGGGTTGGTCCACTGTTTTATATCTCGTAATATTTTTATCATACACTGAAGTAAGGATTGTAGATGAGGCGCTCTTGCTGAGCAAAAAACGCTGTGGCGCGGCAAGGCTCAATGGTGTGGCGTTGCTCCTGCTCAGCACACCAAACCGTGCTCAGCGCCTCTCATCTGTATCTCAAATATAGTCCGTTCTTGAAATGAACGTGCTTGATTCCAGGCTTTTTCGACCGTTCAAACGCCGCAATTGCTTCACTTGGTGTCCACCCCAGCTTTTCGACCAAATAGCAGCAGATGAGATACCCTGTTCTATTCTGTCCGTAGTGACAATGGACGACAACAAATTGGTTCCCCCCTTTTTGGGCCATCAACTCGTCGACAATACCAATGAACCTAACAATTGTAACGTTGTCGGGGATGACCTTCGACTCCGTCTTGAATTTCACATACTTGACTCGCTGGAACTCGAGGGGGTCATATGCAGGCGTATCGGAACCAATGTCAACCACCGCATAAATCTCCGGATGCCCCAACTCAAAGTTGCGAGGATTGTGAATTGGATCCGACTGTCTGGGAGTTTTCATTCCCAGTAGATACGAGGGTGGTTTGGACGGATCGGTGTTTTTCAGCGGCGTGGAAAGGGTCACCACCTTGTCCCATTTCTCCTTGTTCTTCAACCCCCATTTGTCACCCGAAATCAGAGCCTTGACCTGTAAGACCCAAGTCGAGGAAATGTTCAAATCCAAGTCCTCGACAAAATTGTAGACAATACCCGACACAATGTTGGGACAATCCAAAAATAAGGAATGGTTTGCCTTCTCAATGGACTCAAATTGGTATCTATCTCCCCGCTGCTCGCAAATCGCAATGAATTGGTCACAGCAACTGATTGGCGTCACCTTGTCTTCCTTGGCCCCAATGATCAATATTCTCCTCTTATCGTCGGGTAACTTTGTCAGGGCCAGCCCAAACTCCTTCTCCGTGGCCGGGGTGAATCCCAACAAATATTTCAGAAAGATGTCCGAATCTGTATCCAAATTCCATCGGTACTGGGTCAATCTCTTGAACTCGCTGGTGTCCTCCTTCGAGAGAAAGGAGTTCACACTCTTCGAATTGAACCCCCCTTTTCTATCCAACAATCTATACCAGTCAAAAAGCTTCGGATAATATGTACATGTGTTCAAAAACATCCTTGAGACCACAGGTAATCGGGTCATTGCCCGGGATTCTTTGCGAGCCAACTTTGGTGGAGTCATCAACGTCACCGCCTCCACTCTGCCCTTTTCAAAGCGATTCACCAATTTCAGCGTGATATGTGTGCCCATGGAGTGTGCTATGAAGATGAACCTCCTTTGTGGGAACTTCTGGTCCAATATTTGTCCAATCATGCTCACAATCTTATCGGTTTCGTAATCCCCCCACGTGAGACAATCCAACGTTTGTTCCACCTTCTCACGCTGGTCCCTGTCGAACTCCGATAGGGACGTATAATGGACTCCATTTTCAGGATCGTCTCTGCTGGGTCTCTTTGAATTACCAAATCCTGGTAAATCAAAAGAAAAGATGTCTACGCAGTTTCTGAACTCCTGCAACAAGGGCTCAAACTGAGACATTTGGCCCCCTAACCCGTGGATAAACACCATCAACGGAATTGAATCGATCTTGTCCAACTGGCTTCTCGCTTGTTCAAACCCCATAACGTCATCACCGCTCTTCAACGCCTTCATCGATCGCTTGTGGAACTCTCTGAGGGGGTGGGGAGCCCAAAACGTCGCCAGGGCAACCTTCTCGCACCTGTCAAACCCTTCAACCTTAAAACACTCCACCTTGTTGAACTTAGCTACAATCGGACAGTCATTTGGCTGCATTTTCAGTACGCTCTTGTCAAATGGCGAAAGAAACGGCTGGCTCCGCCACCATTGTGATGTATACTCCTTCAACCCCACCGCATTGGTCTCGTCCTGCAACGCACTGAGTTTCTCTGCTGTCAGTACATCTGCCACCATATCTAGAGATAAAGGCATATAACGAAAAAGAGGGAACCAAATGCTCATCTCTGATTGCCCCTCTTTCTTCTTCTTATCTTTCGCCCTCTGTGTAATGAACGAGATGGACTTGTCGTTGCCGCTTAAGAGCTACGAATCCCGCTTTGTGAATGTTGGCACATTGGGCTCCGGGTCGTTTGGTTCGGTCACACTTGCGAGGACCAGCTCTCATTTGGTTCACGAACTGGTCAAGGAGATGGCACAGTGTCCTGGCACGTTACTTTATCCACTTTCAATCCATCAGAGAGGACCCACAGCGATGGTGGCCATCAAGACAATGACAAAGCACCTTAAAAGACCCCACGATTACACAAAGGTGAAGGAGGTCCACTTTATTTTGTCAGTAAGCAGCCACTTTAATTTGATCCAAGTGATGGACATCTTCATAGATAAGAAGACGGTGAAGTTGCACATCGTAATGGAGACGATGGACCAGAACTTGTATCAATTGATGAAGGCACGGAAGAACATGGTGTTCTCAGGCAGGACGCTAAAGTCGTTATTGGCTCAGCTCTTGGCAGCCATTCTTCATATTCACAAGCATTTCTTCTTCCATCGAGACGTGAAGCCAGAAAATATCCTAATCATGCAGGCGGGTAATTTTTACGGGTCAAAGCAAAACATCCCCCCATCCCAAAGAGATCATCCCTACATCTTGAAGTTGGCCGATTACGGATTGGCACGCAACGTCCAAAACCAGAGGCCCTACACCGCATATGTGTCCACCCGGTGGTATAGGTCACCGGAAATCCTCCTAAGACAGACCAGCTACTCGTTTCCGGTCGATATATGGGCCTTTGGTTGTGTTGCTGTGGAATGTGCGACTTTCATACCCCTATTTCCAGGATCCAACGAATTAGACCAAACCGACCGAGTGATGAAGTTTTTGGGCTCCCCAGTACCATTGTCAAATGGTAACAACTCCTTTGGAGGGATCTGGTCAGAAGCAGTTGATTTGGCAAGGAAGTTACAGTTGAGAATCAACACAGAATCAGGCGGCTCATCATTAGATAACGTAGTCTTCAGGTCGGATTTCACACCCAATGAAAGAAAACAATTCTTTGATGTCGTGAGGGGATGTCTAACTTGGGACCCATATAAAAGAATCACCGCAGTCACACTAAGTCATATGGCATATTTTAAAAATACGGGTGTTGATATAAAAGCGGAAAATGAGAATCTCAAATCCAGGATAACATTTTCCATTTACGACGAATACTCAGCAACACCGGGATACACCACGGCCCAGCTAGTTGGTGGAGTATCGCTAAATAAAAAACCTGAGCTTGACAATTTGAGAAGATTCGCCCATCTGCCCCTGGCAAACATCTCCAATATCAGAAAAGCCAACCCATCTTTGGTCAACGTTGGCAGCATCCAAGAAGGCGGTAGGGGGTTGAAAGATGGAAATAAAATCCCGGAAAGTGTCTTCCTTGGTCCATTACTCGGTTTTCAAGAGGAGGTTACATCTGAGTCTAATGAGGAAGATGACAACGACGCTAATGATGATTACCAATTGGTAGCCGGCGGGGCCAAACTATTCAACATCTTTGGTTTGTCCCGTCATCAACAGCATCCGGCTGTTCAAGATGTCAACAAAAAGTTGACTCAAATCAGCTACACTCTGGATGATGACGAGAAATGCAACAGCGATCCAAGATCGATAAATAAGTGACAAAATCACTTGGTCTTCTTATCTATTCAATTCTCCCCTCTTCATTTTTAATCATTATTTTATTGGCTTAATCATAGTAGGCTCTAATATGTCTGGTAGTCATACCCCTCGTAATAGTTGTAGGAATCATTGTATCTCTCTGTTCTATGGTTACAAGGACATGTTGCGCCTCTGGAACATTTGCCAACTTCATCCATGTCTGGACAATTAAAGTTGTGTTTCAGCGGACACCTTGAACCCTCTTCACAATACCCCATAAATGCAAAGGTCCTGCAAGTGTGAGCATTGGGATCCTCCAGTCTATGGATGTATCGACAGTGGGGGTTCTTGCAATTGTTCTTGTTGAAATAGATACAAGTCATTGCATTGAATTCGTTCTTCTCATGAGAATAAGGGCATCGATCTCTTCTTCTGCAATCTCCCTTCTTCATAATAAACGGACACAATGACACCTTTTCCGGGTTGTGTTGATAAGCACAGGACCGCTTATTGCAGACACCCGATCGCACATAAAACTTGCAATTCTCGAGGTGTTGAGCTGCAGTACGGGATTTTGCTCCTGATCCGTCCAAATTGTAGTCTCCCATCGCCGTCTTGATGTATGTCTGGTTCTTATACTCCACAGTCTCAGGCAAATCCCAGAGAATGTTCCCGGTGTCCTTATCAACATTGGATATCAAAAACAAGGTGGTATTCGACCAAGCGGGAGCAAACGTCAAATCTCCAATGACGACTCTGTTAATGTAGTAGTACTTTTTAACGTTTATCTTCATTGTGGCGGTCAGTATCGGTGCAAACTGGGGGTCCTTAGATTTTGGCTTTTTTGGCAGTTCAAGTTTATGAATCCTCTCCTTGTATATGTTTATTTTTGACTTCAAATGGGTAATCTGCAGTCGTAGTATTTTCACCTTCTCTTGATCCATCTTGGTTTCGGTGATGATAAGTGAAGATCATATAAAAGTAAAAAATTCGACACCTTCCTTTCTGCCATGTCAAATTACAGCAGGGCTCAAATTGATGCCTTTGCAATTCGCAGCATTCAGCCTTTGTTGCCTCTTGATGATGAGTCTGTCAAGGATATTGTGGGTTATGCGCTGACCAACTTGAAAACTAGAGATCAACTGTTCATCCATTTTTCCAACCTTCTTGGTGAATCACCGGAGGTGTTTGACTTTGTTGAAAAGTTTGGAGACATAATCTTTGGTGTCACCAAAGAAGAGGAGCCCAAGATTCCTGTGGTGAAGAAATCGGGGACGAAATCCCTCACGTTGGTTTCTAGTAATGGATCAAGAAGTAAGGTTGTTAGAAAGAAGATTGTGAGTAAAACCATCGATGGTACACCGATTCCTGCACAGAATGTGATATCACCCAAGCCCACCAATTGGCTTGATGAGGCCAAAAAGACGGTTGAAAAAGCGCCGAGGTCGAAGCATCCTTCCAACAAGAGTGAGTTCACCGTCTCGGAATTGTTCGATACCCCCAAAACCAAGCAGATGGCGAGTGTTCACAGGGCTCAGGTTAAGGAAAAGCTAGAAAACATTGAAGATATAGAAGAGGTTCTGATGAAGTTGGAGTTGATGAACTCCAAGAGTGGGGACGGTGATTTGAGGGTATGCAATTGTAATGCCACGAGACACCCGCTTTTCGAGCTCTATCCCAATTGTCTGAATTGCGGCAAAATCATTTGCGAAAAGGAAGGAATGCAGCCATGCTCGTTCTGTGGGCACTCCTTGATGTCGCAAGAGGAGAAGGATGAAATTGAGGACATATTGAAGCGAGAGAAAGAGGAAATGGAGCAGGATGAAACGCAGAAACAGCACCAAACCCAGAAGCCCAAGAGTAAGAAGAATGTGATGAAGATTTCGCTTAACAATCTTGGTCAGAACAACTTCAAGGTCCAGGAGCAGTTCTTCAAAATGATCGAAAAGAAGGACTCGGATATCAAGGAGCAGCAGAAGCGTAAAGTTCTCGAGAACAAGGAGATCGACGAGAACAAGCGGGAGCTGGAATACTGGAACTCCATTAGAGGCAAGGACGAGGAGCTACAGAAGGCGGAGGAGAGATTGGAGACGTTGCTCAGCTTCCAAGAGAACGGTGCTGAGCGGACCAAGATCATCGATAATGCGGCCGACTTTGAGTCTCCTGTGGCAGGCTCACTCTGGGCCACCCCCATGGAGCGGGCCCTGGAGTTGAAGCGAAGACAGAAGAATGCGGACCGGATCAAGGAACGCGAGGTTCAGCGATCCGGCAGAGGCGCCAGAAAGGTGGATATTGTGTTAAAGAACGGAAAGGCCTATTTGCGACAGTCTGCGGACACCTCTGGCGTATACGAAGAGGGGGAGTTGAGTGATGACGAGGAGATCCGGGATCTCAAGGCGAAATCTGCCAAGGAAAGAGCTCGATTGGCCGACAGCGATGTCAAGTACTATGATCTTGACGAGGTCAACAGCGAGTACATCAAACCGGTTTATCTGGGGGAAATTCCTGAGGGTGATGGCGCAGAACAGGTCAATGCCTCCGCCGCTTCGGTTGTCCAGATGGGTACGGGTGAAGAGGCCGAGGAGGCCCTCTTCACCATGATCGGCATCTAACACCAAACCCTCGTTGGGGGTTACCCGGCTGCCATAAAAATTTTCGGTATAAAAGGCCCCCTTGGCCCCCTCCACTTTTTTTACTCTTAAGCTCTTATAGTTACATCAGTAGAGGTTATACTAAACGTATAATACCTTTTATTGAGGGGGCTACGGCCCCCTCTAGAGCCATTTGCTGGGAAATCCTAGAATCCATCATGGGCTCCTGGGAACACCCACAATAATCAGCTAAACGTCTGCTCCGACGGGCCTAACAAACCCGCCACGGAAGATGTTTCGTTTCAGACTCTTAGATCGACTATGCAATGCGTTGGAGTTAGCTCGACGTCACCGGCCCCATAGGACCGTCTTTCGTCCTTCCAATTGTGTTGATACATCACTTCTCTATTTTTCGTAACTTCTCTGCTGAGCATCCCTCCAATGCTATCTCTATGCTGTGTTAAATATATACACGTCTACACTCATTTGTCCTTTGTCTCCGTGTGAGTTTTGGACTCCTCCTCCTTGGCCCTCTGGAACTCCTCCAGATACTCCAATTCGTTCTTGATTCTCTCAAGAGATCTGTACACCTTGGACTGGATATAGAAGGACCCCCCCTTCTCCTTGGAGTTGATGTCAAAGAGGTAGTCATACTTCTTCTGTGCTGTGTCCATTGTCAACCCACTCAGATCCACATCAAGAATCTTGGTCGCCTCGTCCAAAGTGATATCACCATCCCTCGACTGAGAGCTCTTTACAGAGCCATCCTTACCACCCTTCTGCTGGGCGGTAGAGGCCGAGGCTGCGGCTGCCTCCTTGTAGGCCTCCGTGAATGCCCTACCGAAAACCCTCGCCCCCGTGAAGATCACCTGTGCCAATAACTTGTGTGCCATCTCTGGTTTAAACACCTCAAAAGCTCACATAATTGATTTAATTTTTTCGCCCTCTTGACCCCTCGGGGCACAAGTGGTGTGGAGGCCCGCGCGCGGCGCCCGTGCAAATGCTCGTTTCTCTCGTTTAAATTTCAGGTCTCTCAGAGGGCTAAACAGGTTGCTTCTCACTATGGAGAAGCTGGAAGACACAGAGGCGGCAGGCCTTCTTATGCTCTTTTCAAACCATAAGACCCAGAATCCTGCCAAGGACGCAGAACCTGCCCCGGTCGCAGAAAACCCCAATGTCAAAATCAGCCACATCACAAAGTCCCCAGGCCCAGCGGCCGCTGCGAGGGCTTCCAACAAGGCAATGGTGGCGGCGGCTGCCCTAGCGGCAGCTGCTGCAACCCCATTGCCAATTGTTCACCACAGAACAACGTCGATCTCGGATCAGACCGATAGTGTGTCGAGAGACTTGGAATCAATAAGAAGGTCCCAGAACCCGGCGGTCAAGCAGGAAGTGAAGCAAGAATTAAAAGACAGCTCTAGGGAGAAAAAGGGTAGTGAGGAGGTCCATCAGAAACCTCCACAAGCCTCGAAGACAGATCTGAAGCGGGTTGTCAAATCTGAGACACAGCCACATGTGAAGGAGGCGGATCAAGTGAAACCTTTGGAGGATGATAAGAATGAGACGGAGCCAGAGGGGGAACCAGAGCTGGAAAAGGAAACGGAGCATGAACCAGAGCAGCCGCAAGAGAAGAAGCCTTCAGTGAATCAAGGTCTACACCAGAAGGATCAGGAGCAAAATCAAGATAACGATAATGAGCAGGATCAGGATCAGGGGCAGGACCCGGGGCAAGATGAAAATCAGGATCAGCCCCAACCCAAGCAAGACGATGACCAAAAAATTCCTTCAGCTACATCAACGACACCAGCAACTGCAGAGCCAAAGTCGAAACAGAAGCAAAAGAGGAAACGCACGGTCAAACAGGTGCGGCCAGAATATGCAGTCAATCCGGATGCAGGTATAATTGGCTGCATTTGTGAATTGGATCATGACGATGGGTTCACTATTCAATGTGACAAATGTTTTCGCTGGCAACATGCTGCATGTATGGGTATTGAAAATGAGGATGTTCCCGATAACTACCTCTGTTACCTTTGTGACCCCAACTTGAACATCGATGCAGGTAAAGCGAGAAAGCTACAGGAGGACCATCTACAGCCCAAGAGAAGGAAATCCCCATACGCGCCAGACGGTGGCAAGGAGGTGGACCCGAAAACCGGTGCTGCCCAATTTAAGAAGAGAAAGACCTCAGATGAAGAAACCGAAATCGGCGTTAACAAATACCGGACATTTTATTATCCAATTGATTACACAATCTTCAAATCATCAGCCGCCAAGTCAATCTTCTTGCAATTGCCAGAATTGCTGAAGAAAAATAAGCAAGTCGTGAAAATGGATAAGTCTCAATTGAAGAGAACATTGATGGATCCAAGTAATTTGGACATTAAGGCGCCAAATGACAACTCCAAGAGCAAATTCACTGGGATTTCAAAAGTGGGATTATATACCCATGTTCATGCCAAGAAAGGAGATTTTATAAGTCCGCTCATGGGTGAATTGGACATTAAACAGAATTACATCAATGAAAAATGTAACCAATATGATTTAATGGGATGTCCAAAACCATGTGTTTTTTTTCACCCTCATTTGCCAATAATAATCGATGAGAGGGGAATGGGTAATCATACAAGATTTGTTAGAAAGAGCTGTACCCCGAACTGCGAAATCAGGACCATATTGGTTAGTAAATCAGATCCGATCTTCTGCTTGGCGGCTATGGAAGACATTTCTTCCGATGAGGAACTGACGTTGGATTGGTCGTGGGAGGATAACCATCCATTGAGATCATTGTTGAATGAGGAAATGACATACGATGATTTGGACGATGATACCAAAATTGAGGTCTTCAATGCCCTGCATAACATTCTCGACTTCATGGAATGTGGCTGTGGTGGGGGATCCGACTGCAAAATAACCAGGGCCAAAAAGCAATTCCCCCAGTTCAAGAATTCAAAGCGATTCCAATATAGCTACAACCCCACTCCTCATGAGACCCACACTCCCATTGTTGAAAGATATAGAGAAAGGGACGAGCTGATTCAGGATCGATCCATCCAAAGAGAGGGGAGAAAGTCCTCGGTTAATGGCGGCGACGACATCGACAGTGATGAAACCGTCATCAACAACCCATACGACGTTTTGCTCGATATGGACGAGCTGCCTACAAAATTCAAGATGGTAAAGCAGGCCCGTGCTTCCCTGGACGTTGTGGAGGATGCTGACGAGGACCATGATGATACCGGGTCCTTGTACACCCCAATTGGGTTGAGTTCCAAGGCCATGGCAAAGCTGGCTCCACCAATGGCGCACGATGATTCTTCGAATTCGGTCGACGGTACCACTGAGGATAAACCAAAGGTGGTCAAAAAGAAGTTCAGTTTGGCCGATTACAAAAAGAAGAAGACTATGTAGGATTGTACAATATTATTTTAACCTAATGAGCATTTTCTAAAATTTTTCATTCTAAGATCCATCAAATCGTAAGTATATGTGTGGTATATTACTCCAGAGGGGTGCAGGTCTCAATCACTTATTTGAACATTTAAGGCCAATAATAAAGACAAGAGGATCAGATTTTGAGCAAGTGAAAAACTCCCACTCTGGCAACTTCAAGTGGTACTCCTCAGTCTTATCACTGAGACAACCTCTTTGTGAGCAGCCGATTGATGTTGGCCACATGACTCTTCAATTTAATGGGGAGTTGTACAATGTGGGAATCCATTCCGGTAACGATGTGGCCTATTTTGGTAATCAACTGATTCAAAATGATTTCGATATTCCACAAACCATTCAGAATCTTTATGGAGAGTTTGCGTATTGTATAACCGACAATAGGAATGATACGGTGATTTTTGGTAAGGATTCAATTGGGAGGAAAAGTCTCTGTTATTATTTGACCTCAACTGGTGAATTGATCATTAGCAGTTGTCCTCCATTTGACCATGAACTGAGAGTGGGGTTCATAGAATGTGAAGGAAATGTCATATACAAATACACTCCAGCAGATGGTTTAGTGCATAAGATTGGATCAGTTAGAGATTATCCCCGTGTTGCTGGTGCTCCAGATTTGAGTTTCCAAGTGGATCAATTATACGATCAGCTGAGAATCAGCGTACATGAGAGAATAACTACTATTAATCCACTACACACACACCTTGGTGATTCACTTTTTGGTATTTTGTTTAGTGGAGGAATTGATTGTACTCTTATTGCAGCTTTATGTGCAGAGGACCTCATCCACTCAAATAAGAAGGGAACAGTTGATTTACTAACAGTTGGGTTTCACAATCCCCGTGCCAAACTGACTCCTGCCAACACTCCGGACAGGAGATTGGCACAAAAGGGCTGGAGAGAGTTGAATGAGAAATATGCTTGTAATGGCGTCCAATTCAACCTTGTCGAGGTGGATGTCTCATACGAACAGTATTTGGAGGCAAAGTCACATATCATGGATTTAATTTACCCCAACGATACAGAAATGGACTTGTCGATTGCAATCGCCTTTTACTTTGCCTCTGGTGGCATGGGTGTCAACTGCAAGAGTGATTGCAAGGTGTTATTGAGCGGACTTGGAGCTGATGAGTTATTTGGTGGATACACCCGTCATGAAATGGTCTTTACGGAATACAGTAATTTCATCAGGAGGTCCCTTAAGGGCAAGCCCCAATCCCCGAAGGAATACGATTTACCCCAACTGAAATCCCAATTGAGGAATGAATTACAAATGGATTTGGAAAGAATTTGGATAAGAAACTTGAGTAGGGATGACAGAGTGATCTGTCAATGGTCAAAGGAAGTGCGGTATCCGTTTTTGGATGAACGTTTCATCCAATGGGCAACTGCAAACCTTGGATTAGACCACAAACTAATCATGGATTTGGAAACCGGTGTCATCACCCGTAAGAGGGCCCTGCGTTTATTAGCAGATAGTATGGGATTGAAATGGGTTGTTGAAGAACCGAAGCGGGCAATTCAGTTTGGCGCCAAGAGCGCCAAGATGGACCTAGGCTCCGGTAACAAAAGAGGAGATTGGAAAGTGACATGAGCAGATGAGCAGATGAGCGTATTGGCATTGTTGTAGGCCAACACGTGTGATGGATTATTGGGAGATTTAATGTCAACTACACTATTCTTGCTGATTCATGGTTATAGAGCAGAGTCGGTCTTTGGCTCCATTTGAAAAATGGTACTTCTGGAGAAACGAATTGGGGATGTATTCGAATTTCCGTGTTGGAGCAAAATATGGGGTTGATCTTACTCCGGAGATGATCTTTACGGTGGTTAATTCGATGGTTTATAAGTACCCCAGTTTGGCTATGAATGTCCATTGTGGAGATCAGGTTTTACAAGAAGGGGCTGATTCCGGTATTGTAGACTCTCAAGATGATGACCATTTGGAGTTAAAATTCATGCAAAGATTCAAGTTGAGGGATGTTTTGGAGATAATCAACGATGAGAATTTAGATGTACCTCATTTATTTGACTGCTTGGAGTTGAGGAGGTTTCATTATGGTGGGCCCGAGCCGTTATGGAAGCTGATCTTATTAAACAAACGAACCCTCATTTACTTCTCTGATCACGTTCTCTTTGATGGTACCTCCGGTAGCAATTTTCACAAGGTGTTTTCGCAGGAATTGTCTCTTTTGGTCACACACAGAGGGGGTGTCAATAATAATCCGTTCAATAGGGGGATGGACTCCATTGTGTTCACTTTGGATCAGGCTCATTACAAATTAGCACCTAATCCCTCCCAATTGTTAGACTATTCGGTTCCTTTGGTCTATTTGCTCTATATTGTGATGATCTTTTATTTACCAAAGTGGGTTTCCAATGGAATTCAATATTGGATCGATGATAGCAAATACAGTTTAAAGAAGACTTACAATTCCCATTTTTGTCCTCCTAAGGTTAAGGGAACAAGGGACGTATGCGAATTGGTTCATCTAGACTCTGGTAGGGTCTCAAAGCTTTTGGCAAAATGTAGAGCACATAACGTCAAGTTCACGTCGCTATTGGTCGTATTGGCCCAAATTGCCATCAGAGGTATAACCGGGGATCAAAAGGATACCATTACCATTGTCCCCGTTAATTCCCGTTTTCAGTTGAATAATGGAGGATCCAAAGTGGTTGATGACCGCTTTGGTTTATACCTTGGTGACGTGCATGTTAGGTTACCACCAATAGGCCGAATTTCGGATGATGGGGAACTGAATTGGGAGGTTGTTGAATATGTTAATGATACCATTCAAACCAACAAGAGTGACGCCCTCAAGGATTTAGGTCTTGTGGGATGGATCAATCCAAGAGACTTTTTGAGGCAAAGGAAGGTTTCCGATGGCGGTCAGCCATGCTCCACTCTTGTTGTTTCCAATTTGGGGTATATTTCTGATCCCACTGGTAGTCTAGGGGAGGTGTGGTTTGATCAGCCTTGTAGGTCGGCTACTTTGGCACTCTTCAGCTTATCTGTCATTGGATCCCCAGCAGGGGTCAATTTGGTCTTGAGAGCGATGAACGATGAATGGTTGCAAGTGTTCAAAGTTGAGTTGGAGAAGGTACTTGAAGAGACATCTTAATCTACTCATCTATCAATATTATAAATTCTATACCATCATATATTGTATCCTTACTATCTTCATCTACGAACTCCCATTCACCCAAACGGATTCTATCTCCGTGTTTCAATTCCACATATCTTCTCGAAGGAATCTCTACTCCGTTCAACCACGTGCCATTTGTAGATTTAAGATCCAGTAGATATAACTTGATCTCACCGATTTGTGATCTGAATTGGAAGACACAATGTTCCTTCGATACTAAATCATCAAAAGGTCTCCCTATTACAATATCACATTCTTGGTTCCGTCCCACTATCGTGAATGACTTCCCGTTTGTCAATGGTATTTGTTCTTGTTTTGTACCAGACACTGTTGGTGTCACTTTAAACAAATGACAGTCTGGTCTCGTTTGAGGAATATACTGGTCTGATGGGGGTCCATACTTGGAATTTGTCCCAGTTTCGCCCTTCCTTGGGGGAAAATACTTCACAAGCCCCCCAGTGGGGCGCAAATCCACCTTCAACCGTGTCTTCGACGTCATTTATAGGGATGAATAAGGGGATGATGGCATGGCAAGCTAAAAGCGGTCAGCCGTTGTCACGTGATGATGTGGCGCATGCCCTCAACGGTCCTCATCTTAGTGAGGGGAAGAAAACTTTTTCGACGCCTTTAATTGGTCCTTTCAAGTGAAGATGTCGTACCCAGTTTACTTCAAGGAGCCAATTAGATGGGCACGTTACCAAGCACATAACAAGCCCCACTTGTTCTTTTCGGGGTTTATTGCTCTTTTGGGCCCAGCTTTCCTCTTCATCGGTACTCCATTGAGGAGGAAATTCCTCTACGATGATGCTGCACCATTGCCACTGGATGGGTACCCAATTCCTCAAGGTCCTAGAAAGCAATTGGAAGGCTATGAGGATTAGATCAGGGGTTTATATATTACATACATGCTATTTATTCGACAAAGTTACAATACGTCAAAAATGATTGACTGTGAGTAGAGATATAAGTTTGAGGGCTGCATGAGGGTGCATGGTTGCTGAATGACCGCTACATGGTTCATCTGATTAGTTGCTAAACCAATTTACAGCAGCGATCATTATCCACTGTAGAGTAAATAATCGCCCCGGTCTTGCCATACCTTACTGAGTATTACTGTGATCATGAATCTGCTTCCTCCACAAATAAATCTCACCAACGTCGATTTGCAGGTAAATTTGCCATTAAGTAAGTCTCAAACTCATCACAAACTTACCTAACATTCACCTAACTCACTTGCGCACATCTAATCTTAACTTTTTGTTTTATTCATATTAAAACGGGATAGTATCTATTTACAAACACCTTCCTCGGCATCCTCACCACCTGTAGTAACCTGGCAATGAGCCCTTAATCTTCCCCATGTCGATCTTGTTCAAAACCTTCCTATTTTGTTCCCTCTCTTGGGCTTCCCATTGGAGTCTCTTCTGGGTTTGGTCTGATTTCAAGAGGATTCTCACCGAAACATATCTGTGTGTCAAAATCCCCATTCTACCTCTACCCTTCCACTCCACACGACGGACCCATTGACCGTCGGTGTGGACCCAGAGTTGATCCAAGTATAATTTATTCACATCGTAACCCATTTTCTCCGCATCTCCAAGTCCTCTCTCCAGCATTTCACTCAATTCCGTTGAAACCTTCTTTTCCATGAAGTGACATTGAGTGATCGCCTTCTTCAAAGGAAGACCCTTGAGCGCTCTGAGAACAATGTTGGTCTTCTTCACCGAGGATTTGATTCTCCACGATCTCAAAAACACAGATGGCTCCAACGCTTCAATCTCTTCCCTTGACAATTTCATTTTGTATTGAGATCCCTTGTGGTTCATCTCAATCCCGTTCTTGAAAAATCCATTTTCCTTCACATTCAACTTATAGAGCTCCCTTTTGAGGGGGGAAAGCAACGTCTCTGTGGTGATAATAGGCTTTGGGTTTAAGAACGCCTGCAATGCCTCATCATTCTCCACCGTCACATCCTCCGGTTTCACCTCTTTCACTTCCTTTGCCTCCTTGGCAACTATGGTCTCACCTGCACTGGAAATGTCCCCAAAAACAGACCCCCCATTGGTGGCCATCGATCTAAACCCAGTGGCTCTCCATGGAGCGAGCTGGCGCAGTGCTGACCGCTTGAACAGTGGAAGCATCCTTAAGAAGAAGGTCGAACCCAATGCTGTGAAAATTTTCCGTCTGCTTTAGGAGGGAGGTGGATGGCTGCTTACGTAACCGCCCCATATTAATCACCACCTTTATCATCAAATGGGAAGACTACTAACCGATGTGTTTGACATGGAGGAGATGACGCCGTCTGGTGGCTCGCTTGGAGGTCAGAGCGGGCTTGAAACCCCTGGGGGCGCACTAGCCAAGACGTATCTCCCCGTGGGCGAGAGCCATCTTATCCCTCGTTATCATTACCATCCAATGCACTGGAATGAGGAGTCGGAGTCGGAATCGGAATCGGAATCGGAGGCAGAATCAAGCTCTGATGACCCCAGTGACAGATTGAACACGACATACACGTATTCCACGGCCGCAACAGAGATCGAGACGGAACCAACACCAAAGCGGAAGTCCAAGACAATCTATAGGTGTCCCGACTGCCAAACCGACATTGCCCAGTCCTCAAGTGTGATTTCAAAGGACTTTTGGGGGTCCCATGGAGAGGCCTACTTGGTGAACTCTGTTCTGAATGTTCATCTGGACTCAATGGAGACAAGACAAATGAGAACAGGCAATTACGGTGTTAGAACAATTCACTGCATCCAATGCAAAAAAGACTTGGGTTGGAAGTACTGTGTCTCTGAATTGGCAAGGGAACAATACAAGATTGGCAAGTACGTGATTGAAAAGAATGTAATGACGGAATTTCACATTTAATAGGACCAAGCAATATAATTTTTTTACTTATACCAATGCAAAGGAAAGGACATGACATGGAGACACCAATACCAATTAATTCTGTCTGCCAATTGATGCCATTTAACAATTTATTATACCAACTTTATACCAATTAACTCCTTACCGATAAAACTCGCTCAGATAAAACCGTTAAAGATACTGAAAATAAAAATACAGATGGTTATATGAACAATGTATGGTAATGCAAATCCCCCCTCTTCTCAATCTATAAACTAGGTCTCCTCGTCCGAGAGGCTGGAGCCCCACGAATTTCTCACCACGCTGAAACTGTCAACCACCCCCACATGGGAGGTCTTTCTAGGAGGTGGCAATTTTGGCGGGATTTTCGTGCCATTCAATGGCTCCAAAGGCTCTTTCAACGTCTGCTTCAAATGAAACACACTTTCGCTTAAAGATTCATATCGCTTGGGGAAGGAGCCCGATCTACCCCTACTCCAATTGGTATCCGAAAATGGACTCTTGGGGGACAAACTTTCCGTTTCTGACATATATCCCGGCGGGATCACTATCGGAGGCGGTGGTGCCTTCCGTTTTTTGTACTGTGGAATCGCTAAAGGAGAACCGCCAATGCCATAATCACTTGAATTCCGTAACGGCGAAGAATTGAACCGGCCATGATCCAAAGGTTCGCTCTCGTTATCACTCTCATAAACGACACCCATGGATCTATCTAATCGCGGTGGTGGTGTTCCTCTCAGAACCTCTCTGATATCGGGAGGACCCCCAAGAGTCTTCTCCAACCTCGTTGGTGTAGCAAAAGCCAGATCATGCTCTTCACTTGAAGTACTTCTGATCATCGATCTAAGACCCAGTAATTGCTCCTCCTCATCATCTACATCCTCCTCATATTCGACGCGTGGCGAAGAGGTGTGTTTAATCGACTGCAATTTTGACTTCATATCAAATAGCGAGAATTCATGGTCAAATGTGGGACCTCCGCCAATTTCGGGTGTGTTATAAGCTGATCCATCAGATGGATCAATTCTATGTGTTTCTTCAACCTGTTGAGTGGCAAAAGGATCATCGTTATCAACAATTCCCTTAATATGTTGAAAGCCCATTTCAACATCATCTCCATCATCAAGATCTTCCTCTTTGTCGCATTTATTTCTCCTCCTCAACCAAAACAAGGCCCCCAATGCCATCAACGTGAGGCCCAATATGGTCCCAACGGTTATACCGGCTATACCACCTTTAGACAATCCGGATTTACCGCCCAGTTGAAAATCGCTGTAGCTGTTGTACATGGCCTTGAATGAGGCCACATCGGTGGTAATTGCAGGTGGACTCAGTTCATACGTGGCCGACAGCTGGGTCACAAAAAACCCCGTTGTAACTAGCACATCCGTTGTCAAAGATGTGTATTCATTCGTAACAACATAAACCTGAGTATATGTCAAATTCTCAAAGTAGTTGGTAACAGTGGTCGTCTTATTTGTCGAGGGGCTGGTCGTGGGAGTCGGACTCCAACTAGTCATGGGAGTGAGAAGGACAGTAGACGTTGAAGTGGGCGTGGTCACGTGATACGAGTCGCTTCTTCTTGATGTGGTCCCTGTCATCAATTGCACAACCCCTGAGGAGTTTCCTGAGCTCCTTGAACCTCCAGAGCAAGACACAACCAGAGAGCCAGCTCTGGATGATCCACTCATGTCGGTTTGACTGGGCAGTTGATTTGTAGTTATAGTTGGAATCCTCCAACTAATGGTCGGCGTTATGGATTGGCCGCTGATGGGCTTCTGGGTAGTGACAGTCACTACTCCATTATCCGTTGTGTCCGTCGAGGTTTCCACTACCGTTTGATCGGGTGTAAGGGCCAACTGTAGGCCCGATCCTGCGTCACTAGATGTGTCGGCGCCAGCACCTGTGTTGGTCCTTGTCGATAAATTCTCGGACGGTTTGGTCGTGGTTTCCACCCCTTCCTTGTCCAAGGGAACCTTCCACCTCTTTATTAATCCAACCATTAACTCTATCCAATAGTAATTACTCGGCTCTAAAAAACCGATTGTGAAAAAAATTCTCCACGGTGTCTTTTCGACAAACAAATCTTCTTCACTGCTTGGTTGTAAGGTGTGTTAAGGAGCTTCTTCGATTCATTCACAAGTTGGCTTGGTTTGGAAATGTAAAGTAATTACATTTACCGATTTAAAAATGGTTTTGAAAGTGCAAGTCACTTAGAAGAAAAGACGCTCATGTGCTCAGTTAATACATTTGAGGTTCTTCCCAGATCCATCAATAAGGTTTCCTTGGCATGAAGTTCAGATAATGTTTAGCAAAGGGGGTTAATATAAACATTGTCTATTCCAAGGGTTTATCTTGTCAAGAGGAATGGCATCCGCCCATCTTATGTACCCAGGTAGAGGATTCTTAACCAGGATAGAACAATGAAGAAACTTTATCACCAATTCATGGTGTGACGAATGACGGCCTCAGGGAGTGTGGTAGAGAAGCTTTACTCAAACAATTATTGTATTCAATAAATTAGGTGGGTAAACATGACCATTTGAACTGATCAGCATATCCAACATCATCCTCTTCGGGCAATTAACAAGGGTTATTGTAATGAAGATAAAATCCCCTTTGTTGTTCCCGGTTGTGAGGCAGCAAAGTATTAAATAATCAGTGGGCACAGTTCCAAAAGATCTGCTGGCAGATACTTTGTTAGGGGAAAATATGATTCCAAAAACAGGGATGTGTCTAGAAAACTAGTTTGGACAATCCAAGCGTGAAATAACCAATCTTTTTTTCCTTTATTATATGGATCTGCAGTAATATGTACTTTCCCATTTTCATAAATTTCCATTCTTTCTGATGCAGTTTCAAATCCACTTTAAAAAGGTTGATAACGTATTTGAAAACCGCTTATAATCCATGAAAACTTTCTTTTGTCACTGATTCATCTTTCACTTAAACAAAGCTGGGATATATAGAACGAAATACACCGAATTCACTATGCTCGGCAATTTACCCTAAATTTTTAAGTTTAACTTTAGCCATTTCCGCAAATAATAAAAAAGAAGATTATAGTATAGCAAAGTCGTGTCACAAATTACATTGAGTGCCATAAGAAAACAAGACCAAAACCACAGAAAACACTCACAATAGAGGCCTGCAATACCCAACCGTCGGAAGAATTCTTTTGCTTCGTGATATCCGCAGGCTCGGTGGTTTCTTTTGTGGTCTTTCCTCTGTCATCAACAAGCTTCACTTCCTTTGGTTTATCCCCTGCAGAACACTCAATCTTCCCTCCTCTCACGGCCTTGGAAATTTCACTGGACATCCATTCACTACAAACCAATTCATTAGATGTGCTTTTAATTATGGCACTTCCCTTAAGAATTTTCATTCCTTTAAAACTCGTTGAAGAGATATCTCCGTGCATTTCAACGGCACCTCCCACTGATTTCAAGCTTGGAAAAAAGTCTACCTTGTGGATCTTGGGATTGTCTATCACCATCAACCCCCCTCCAATTTCACTTAAGGAGCCAAAATCAACAAGCTCCAAGTTTTCGTTGCTGATTATACTCAATGTGCGGCCTATAGAGTTCAAATTTGAAAGATTCAACGATTCGAAATCGTTGTCAATGAAATCAGCATTCTCCTCTACACTTTCTAAGGAATCCAAATTGGCAGTTTGAGCATCCCTCACAGTGAGGCTCTTCACTGCTTTTAACTCCGGTAGGAAAACTTGTACGTTTGCTGCATTGGCTGAAATGGATAACTCCCCAGTAATTTCACTCACTGATGACTCAATTCTTTCAAGAAATCTGTTATTATTAATGTGCAAATTTCTCAAAGAGTCAACATTAAACCCTCCAAACCCGGTCAAGGATGTATCAGACATGGTAATTGACTTGATACTGTTGATGCCAGCGTCGAAATTAACTGAGGTCAAAATCGGTAAAACATGCCATCTCAAAGTCTCGACAGATTGTAGCTTTGGAAAAGATAAGTCGGTCAAAGATGTCAAAGTGTCAAAGCCAAACGTTCCTCCAATTGATTCCAATTGTGCCCCTTGAATTCTTTGGATTGAACTGGCATTGGTGATAGTAAAGTCACCCCTAATTTCGCTGATGTGACCTAAATCCATATAGGGGGAGTCATATCCAGTAATGTATATACTACCGGAAATAACTTTACAATCTGAAAGTTGTAGCAAATCCCCTGATGTTTTGATATCGTATGTTGGTTTGACGCACTTTGGCGCAACCTCACCTTTAATCGACCTCAGAACCATTAAAACAACTAGAAGTCTTATAGCGATTAAAAATATCATGTTCATTATACTTAGATGTTGGCGTGAATCAGCTATATTTGGGGATAAAAAGAAATGCTTTTGGAGGGCAACAAAAAAATGATGAGCACGCTCCCTAAAAAGGGAATTGCTCATGAAGGATATAAAAGGCCATCAAGGATGCTTGGAATGTTATGGAATTAGATGAGATACTTTGCTACTTAAATCGGTAGTTTTCTGAAAAAACAGCACTTATCCAGCTATCATTCAGAAAAAAGGATGATGGTAAGAAAACTCATTAACCTAGTTTAAAAAAATGCTCTAGGCGAGAATCGAACTCGCGATCTTCAGATTATGAGACTGACGCCTTAACCGACTGGGCCACCAAAGCATTTGTTGAGCTAGAAATTTAAAAGTAGTACTGGTAGAGTGATTAATAGGTTATTACCCTCCTCAACTATACCAGATATGAATTTATCCAATTTCACATTTGCATTCATAAAAACGTTTTTTGATTTCCCTAAATATTCTTTCCACCCTGTGTTGAAATTTGCAAAATTGAATTTATTGATTACTCAGTTATTCAATCTCCCTGCCGGATTTTACAGTCAAAGTTATCCAATATGTGTAATACAAAAACATTCATCAACTCCATTTCAATGGCCTAAAAACGCAGTTCCTTGTATCTTTTCTGTCGAAAGAGGTGAATTTCCTGTGACCCTGTAACAGAATACAAAGCCGTGTTAAGGCATTTAATATACCACGTGTCAAGACAACGAATATACCACGTGTTAACAAGGAAACTACATCATTTATAATCAAGATTTTAATATAAAAAGGGGCAAGCATTCCTTGAACTCAATAGATATTGTATATTTTAATTAACTAATTTGGATAGGATTTAACATTTTCATCTTCACCTATCTTTTTTGTATGCAAGAGTTTATAGATTTCCAATAAAATCAAGAATAAATATTCTAATTCCGGTTTTGTCTTACAAAGTTCTTTCAAGGACTGGGCAATATTATTAAAAGAAGCAAGTTTGATCTATTTGTTTTATAGAAAAAGATTAAATGAATGGCATACCTACTTTTAAGAAATAAATCATCACAGATTACATTTAAGACAATTACTGATGTTGAGTTATTCATTCAAAAATCGCTGTATCAGGGAATACTATCTCTATTCAAAGAGGAAAGCGTTCACTCCTAAATAAATCTTTACCAACCGTAATTCTAATAAAAGAGAACAAAAAAAATCCACCAAAGATTGCTAATAGTTTCCTAATGCCATGAACTTTCTATGGCAGTCAAGAATCTTTGAATGGTCTTGTCCAATGACCTGTATGATAACATGCTCAGCAATTTCAAAAACGGAATTTATCATTATTAAAAGGCGGCATAATTTTCGGAATAAAGATAGAATCAGACTGTCCCACTAATCCAAGAAAATAGTATACCACCCAACCAAATGAATAAACCCAACCAACCTATCCATCTTTCCACCAGCCACTTCCTATAAGGAACAACAACCAAAAAGATCACCAACATAAAGCTGAGGGCGCCAATTTGAAACCAAATCTGGGTATCTAAATTAATTGTCAAATGTTTCAACGTTTCTCCTTTGTGTGGACCTGCACCTGCAGTTGTGCCCAATAACAAAGTGATAAAACTGACCCCACCGATCCCACCACAGAGATAGCAGATAGTACCACCGGCGACGGCGGAAACTGCCACATCTATACGGCCCAATTTGGTCAATGCGGCAGCTGTTATAACATCTCCTGCACTATTGGCAAGGGAGATGATTGTGATTGCCAATAAGGATTCCGATAAGTGATATTCTGCGGCTACAGACATGATCAATGAGACTAAGAAATTGGTCGTCAAGGAAAGGAGCTTAATCACGTAAAGGAATGACACAACAGATAGCAAAATCGGAAAAACATCATTGGATTCATCCTTTGTCATCGATAAGTCAGGTTGGCAATTGTTCTCTTCAAAGACACCAATGACCATATTGGAAGGCATCTCCACAGGCTTCCTCTTCCTGAGTATAAATAGATCCAAGGACCAAGAAAAAATAGGTATCACAATACTAGGAATGACCACCCACCCGATCAAGTCGCTCCAAAATTCTTCACTACCATTAAAGTAGGTACCAAAATCGGTGAAAATCCATGGAAGCCAAAATAGTTGAAAATGGAACAATTTCCTAGTCAAAGCAAATTCCCATTGAAAGGAGGCCACATCTCTATCTCTTAATTCTGCAGGGATAGGAATTGGAATGACTATATTGAAGAGCGTTATCAGCGGTAAAATGGACAAATTGTAGATCTTTTCTGCTCCAACAGAATTGTCTGCCATATGAATTGGACAAAGTCTATGTAGTAAGGATGGGGTCAAATAATGAATTGTACCTGAAAAATCATTCCCCTCCAAATCAAACTTATTTGAAGAAATATCAAAACTCAAGGAATGTCTTCTTATTGGACTTATAACTGGACTGGAGCCTTGAAACATCCCCTGCTCCAAATCCGTATTCAAATGGGATATCTTTGGTTTGTGTTTGTCCTGGAATGGCATCATGTCACTAATGTCCTGGCTATTTAAATCCTCCCTATGACCGACGATATCTGTGACAGCAATTCCCGGTGCCTTCTTTTTGGATTTGAATGGCAGAGGAGGCACTGCCGGTAGGTGTTCACCGCTGGAGGTCAAAAGATCATCTGTGAATGAATTAGATCTTGTACTGGACTGGGAATGGACCTTGTAAACCGCTTTGAAGGGTATATGTAGGTGACCATCATCATCATAGTTTCCTTCAGTCGGTTCCTTGATGGGCTCCAGTTTATTTGAACCCACGTTTGGGCTTACTCCTCCAATATTGTGGGAATCAACAAAATTTTTCACCTTTGAGCTGACCCTGGATAATCGTGAGCCAGAGCCGGACTTTTTATTCTTCATCCCCAGCATGGCCAATCTCACGGAATCAATCAAGGGTAATCTCCAACTGTTTCCTTTTTCCAAATTATCGATGTTTGTATGAAAGTAGAATTCCCCAATATCTGAACTGTGAGAGGCCATTGAAGAGGAGCTTCTACTTCTAGTCAAGGGCAAAGTGGGCTGATTGGGCAACTGGTAAGATTTTGTCTGGGTTGGGCTCAATGGGGCATTAAAATTGTATGGTTCGATCACGGAGGATCCGCTTATTCCGTGATTCATAGACACAGCTTGGGGTTCTTGGACTTGTTGCGGTTGCGACTGATGTTGGAAGCGATCTTGCGGAAACGAATTTCGATGGATTTCTTGTTGGGCTGACTGGAGCATTTCCTGATGTTGCTGCAGGCGTTCTATGCTGAGCAACTCTTCTTCGCAGGGTCTTTCAAGCAATGATTCCTCATTGACTCCATCTTCAAAAGCTTTATGATTAACATCAATGAACAAGCCTGAGTGATTGCTCCGCCAGATCCAGATCGAGATCACTGTGAAGTAGCATGCTATTAAAATGATTGAGTCAAAGAGGGTGATCGTTCCATCGTGGATGACGTACCCAATGAAGACCGTTATAAGCAGCAAAGTTCCTGTGTCCCAAACCCACTTACTCCCGACAACCATCAACCCTTCGTAGATGGGTGTGCCGTTGCTATCCTCTGTTCGGGCCATTATACTGATAGTACCGAAAACAACGCAAATTCCAAACGTGGCGCTTCCAAGCACTTCCCCAACACCCATAGTGGTTCCCTGGGGGGTCCCCTGTCTCAATGCTGTATAACAGGTGATCAAGTCGGGAGCAGCATTTGCAAACGATAAGAACGTCAACGACATCACTCTAGGAGGAAACGGTAGCGAATGTAGCATGTACGTCAACGAGGGCATCAAATAAGTGGCCAGCATCGTCAAGAGCACAAGAGGAATTGGTATCAAGAGTAGATCCCACAGCATCGTCTCAGTGGAAGCCCTTTCAGTGAATAATAAGACGATAATCGAGATTAAAAAAAGTCTCGAGTGAGTTTGCTCATGACTTTGGGCTGTTAATCAACGGGTAATGGCAATAGTGCTGATTTTAAGAGCCAGCTCAAGTGTAGCTGGTTATTTAACTGTTGAAAGTAAATGGAAAGAGGTTATAGGCAGCTGTTCCAATTTAAGATAGCCAGAAATTGGAATTAAGGCGGAATCAATCACTTGTGTATGAAATATTGTGCAGTAATGTTCTAATTGAGTGAATGAATGGAAGAGGCAGGAACCCATAAGCCACCAACCGGTAATAAACGCCCTTCATTGATTCATCACTTGTTGGTTCTTCGCCTCTTTTGCATATAGGCATGAATTATAAATAAACCATCTATAAGTAGTATGTACAGAACGTTCACTCGGTGTCATTGAGTAGAGTCTTTGGAACCCTCTCAGTACCGGTGAAGGGGAACCCAAGGGCGGAAATCAAAGTACGGGCTTCGGGGTCCACTTGGGCCGTGGTTTGGATCGTCACATCAAAACCAAACGTTTGTAACCAAGCGTCTTGGTTCAATTCGATTTCGGGGAAGAACTTCACGTCTTCGGCAGTGAGACCAAAGGCAATGCCACCGTAACGGTCCCCAGACCTGTTGGAGATCCCCTGGAAGTCTCTGCATCTTGGCAGAACCAACTCGGTCAACGTGGAGAGAAATTGGGACGCGTCGTTACCGTGGAGCACCACCTTGGCACCCACCTTCATCCCGGGTCTTAACTTCCAGTTTGGAACGTTGGTCTTGGCAAACAATGGCTTGGGCTTCACACCGGTGATCTGTTGTAGCTGGAGGTTTGCAGCAATCGCTTGTGCTGGGTACAACTTCGCATCCTTCACAAAACAGTTCAATGTCACCGATTCTACCTTGGGGATGTTGGCAACCGATCTAGGAGCTATGGTTGGGGATGGCACAATCTGGCCTCTTGGTTTTCTCAAAGGTCTGTTCAAATGATATGGGGAAGACATATCCCATTCTCTTCTCTTGTTACCGTAGAGAGTGATCTGATCATGGTGGTAGTTGATCAAGAGCAAGTCAGGAGCAATGGTGTTGTAGTAGTGATCCTTGACTCTGTCGAAATGTGTGAGTGTTGGCTTGAACTTTGGCGATCTGATGTCATTTGGGTCCAACTTGAGCTCCGGGAACCTCGTGGACAGTTGCGGCTTTTTGATCTTCACAGTGTGATGCACAGGGTGGACAATCGAGTAACCCGCCTTGAGGGCCCTTGTCGAGGTGGTGAAGTAACGCTGCTGCATCGATAACTTCGAAGGAGTTGATGGCCACTCGTCAGAAAAATTTTCAGGTTACAGTGAAGTATTGATATAAATTTGTAGTGGCACAATGAAGATCTCATTTTTGGACATCGAGCATCGGTTTGAGGCTCTGGATCATGAGCCTAAGGAGATAGAGCCGCTTGAATTACCCAGTGAAGCAAAAAAATGGGTTCAATGGGCACAGGAGGCCCTGAAATCAGACAATTTGGTACCATTTGAAGAGACTCAAATAGCTTCCGATACCGGCTCTCAGGAGAGGGTTGAAGAGCCTCAAAGCTACCCTGAGAAGGATAAAGTCGATAGTGTCTCCCAGGTGTTTGAGCGCGTCGCAAGTGTGACAATGAGCCAGCACAGAACCAATGTGGCTCGATTGATCGCATTGGAAGAGAAGCGGATTCAAGAGGAGAAGGAGGAGAAGGAGAGATTAGCCCGTGAGGAGCAGGAACGACAGCGAAAGGCAAGAGAGGAGGCAGAACGCTTGGCTAAAGAGCAGCAGGAGAGAGAGAGAAGAGAAAAGGAGGAAGAGTTACGAATGAAGAGGGAGCAGGAGCTGAGGGCCAAGCAAGAGGCCGAGGCGAAGGCCAAACAAGAGGAGGAGCAGAAGAAGAAAGAAGAAGCGGAGAAGAAAAAGAAGGAAGAAGAAGAAGCCAAAAAGGCGGCAGGAAGTGTGATGTTTCATAAGAAGGAATGTGACGATACATTCAATAAGCACAAGAAGGAGATCACAAGAATAAAAGAGGAGGTGGTGGAGCCAATGAAGAAGAATACGGAATTGAAGAAGAAGGTCAATGCCCACAAACGTAAGATGAATCCAAAATTCGGTCAGTTGACAAACTCTCAGGCACAATTGTCAAGAATCACACAGGAGTTGAACAATTTGTTGAACGAAGGCAAAGGCAATCCATTGGTTTACTCGTGGCTACTAAACTTTATTGCCAAGGCGTTCGTTGCCCAGGCCGAGACGGAGGTCTCCATCAAACCCAAAATGGCGGTCCCATTGGCCAAATTGGCGCTAAATCTCTGGTGCCTTCATCCCGAGTTAGGTTCTTACCTGATGGCCAGATTTGTCAAAAAGTGTCCTCTTGTGATCGGGTACATCTGTGAGATTGACACCGAGGAAGGAAGATCGAAGATGGGGTGGAAGAGAAACAGCGAGGGCAAGTATGAGGATGACAGCCAATACAGCGAAAGACTTGGAGGAATAATGTCTCTATTTGCTGTGATGAGTCGCTTTTCCATTGATTCCACCTTCTTGGGCTACGACCAAAGCTGGAAACACCCCCTGCCGTTGAACCACTCGTGGACCCTCTTGGCACGAATAATGGACGCAATGCCTTCACTAATAGGAGCTGCACATTTCACAATAGTAGGAGCATGGTGGGAGGCATGTGGGGGGGAATTTCACAGGGCCTACGGTGTCCAGGGAAAGAAACTACTGCAGCTCGTGAGTACCAAATGGGTCCTTCTAGGTAAACCCTGTGCATCTCGCGAAAGACTCAAGATGATTGGTGACGACTGGAGAACAGGAAAGACCTCTGAACTGCCTCCAATGGAGCCCTAACCACATACGTTAATCATTTCCATTGTATATTATTCGATAATTGAGCCACAGTAGAAGTGGTTGGGCTGAGCAGATGAGCATTGCATACTTAAAGGCCCGATTTGATGCTTACCTAATCGTCTTAGCTAATCATCACCCAGACATGGTTAGACCGATTGTCAACATTCCAGACTCCCCTAGCGGCGTGTATCCCATCCATGTGCCATCCACCGAGATCATTCCTGGTTTTGGAAGAGGTTCGACAAAACTGGGGTTTCCAACAGCTAATATATGCATAGATTCTTATGAATCTCTCAAAACCCTTGATACCGGTGTCTACTTTGGTTGGGCCCATCTCACGGTTCCAGACTGCACGGGGGAATTTTACCAGAAGGATAGAATTGATGGGAAATCTCAAGTTGAGGTGACCTACGGTTTGAAGTTGGACAAGGTCCAATTGGAACCAATTTACCCAATGGTTATGTCGATTGGCTGGAACCCATTCTTCCACAACAAGGAGAAGTCGTGCGAGGTATATATCATCAACGAGTTTAGTTCCAAGTTTTATGGTGCTAATTTGGAGGTTGTAATTTGCGGTTATATTAGGCCTCAGTTGGATTATGAAGGAATCGAGGCGCTGAAGAGAGATATTGGCATTGATGTTGATCTGGGCAAGAAAGCGTTGGAGAAGAGTGCGTATATCAAGTGCAAGGACTTGTTTAAAGACATGTAGAGCTTATGTTATAGATATTGTATAATTTAGATCAACTTCCACACTAGAGGAAGATGGATATAAATGTTGATGTTGATGTCGATAAAAAGAACAAGAAGAATGAAGAATTTATTTAAAACTAGCTACATTAGATCTTGCAAATGATTTAAATATTGAATAATTTTAATCCAGATGTAAGGATCCAAAAGAAACATTTACAGATGTTGAGTTGGACGAGAAATGGTTAAACAGGGACTCATATCTTAACTCAATAACGTGCTAAGAGATCCATGAAGATAAATAACTTTACAACCATCTGTTTTGTTTTCCAGCCCAGATCCATCCGAGAGTAGAGTACAATGACACTTATCTGACAAGGCTACGATGTCTAAAGCTTTTGTTATAAATAGTATATAATCCACGCAAGGATTTAAGCGCTCAAATCGCCGTTGGCCTGGGAAAGAACTCACCCAAACACGTGGATCTCAATTCCAGTTGTTCTAAAGCCTTTGTTTGAGAAAGTATAAATCACATCAGCTTCAACTTGTCATCTTCCTTGTTCTTTTCAGAGAATCCAAACATCTGCTTGAGCGTTGTGATTGCAACAATCATCATTTTTGAGAACCAGAAGACATTGAGGATATCCAAAACAGCGTTACATGAAAGGATAACGAGTGCTCCCCAAGTGTTGAATCTTGGGTCAGAATGAACAGCCCAAAGGTCCAAACCCAGTCTACCCACTTGATACCAACCCCAGAGAATTCTGATAAAAAAGAAAATCAGAATGAGAATGATGTTGTTAACCAATTCTATGAGATCGGAGAGAACGCACAACTTCAACCCAATCCATCTGATGTTTAGGAAGGGAGTCGATGACTCAAAGAGAAGAAAAATGGCAGAATAATATTGAATAAATTGGTACTCCACCGCGATCCCAAACACCACGGTGGACACGATCCCATGGATCAGGAATCCCAGACCGAAATACCTCAGATAATAGAGGGAGACTGTTGCGTCCCAGATAAAATATGAGAGGGCCATCGATGTGTAGAACTTAGAATATGGGGTTGTCGCAAAGATGTGGTCTTGGTCCAAGTACTGGTTGGAGAAGACCGGAACCCCCAGCACACAGATGAAGATCGATTGAAGGAACGATACTGTTCTCACAGAAACATCGACCCGATCCTTCTTCTTGACTAGGGTCTTGTCCACATGGGGAATCAAGAACCAGAGCTTTCCCACATGATAAAGCAGGGTATAAAGGGTCAAACCAAAGAGGAGAGTGTGCAGATTCGATTGGACAATTTCCAATCCTTGCAGAGAAGATGGAAGTTGAGGAACAATTGCAGAGTCAACCCATGGCTTTAAAGACCCCAGAGGATCTTCATAGGCCCACTTGGACCTCAACGAACGGACGCAATCCATTCTTTAAAAGAGGAAGAGATACAGTTACAAAAAAATTCTTGGTAACAATGCCACGAAATATTTTATAAATATTCCATTTGTAATTCGGTGACGAAGGAAATAAAATGTCGTTTTTTCGTCCAATAAAGTTGCATTTTAATACTAACAGTACAATTGATATATTGGAGGAAAGAAATAAGGTGACCTGCGGAAATGGATTAACACACTTTTTAGAATCAAAAAACGCTTCACATAACACATAAAAATAATATTCGGTGATTGGGTTGTAGAAACAACTTGAAGCAGATGATATTAAAATATAGTATAATGAGGATTCACAAGTAAAATATATGACCAATACAATAAATTTATAGTTCTTTTAAGTAGTTAATAATTACCATTTCAATTGTATTCATTCTGTAATTCCGATTACGAGCAAGTCTTCAAAGGAATTTCAATTTCTTTCACATCAATGTTGTAATAACAGGCGCTACAGTGTGCCGAATTTACGCCCTTGCAAGAACAGTCAATATCCACAGGTGATGATTAGGTGTTAATATGGGTCCTCATAAAGTGGTTTGGCGTTTTGGAGCTTCGGTCGAACATAATTCACGGACAGAGGATAACACGGGTGGCTAACCAGTGTGTAATGATTGAAGAATTATCACGGACAAATATTCAGAATGCGGAGCTGCGTTCTGAGACTATAAATGCAGTGCAATTCACCAAAATTGGATGCTTTCATCAACATGACAAGATGATGGTTTAGCCACAAACAGCATGAGAGACTGCTGTCTTGGAAACTTTGATAAATAGGAGTGTATAAATATTAACAAGAATGAAATTCCTATCGTACACACTAGCTAGCTGAATTCTTTAGAGGACCAAGAGTGGGACACACGGGGGTAGTTTGACCAGTTTAGAATGTGTTTAACCTTTCTGTTCAAATGGTTTAATGTTTTCTTCAATAATTATAACCATACAGATACATTACCCATGGAATGTGTATTATGCATAATACAGAGTCAGGCTATGCCTTGATAACGAGCGGGAACTACCATCTTGGATATAATGTTGAACGGAGTAAGGGAAGTATGCTGCGCCGATTTGGGTATAATATCCGATCAGAGTGAGTGATGCATGTTAACCTAAAACTGCGTGTCAATCAGTTTGCTTAAAGACCCAGTCATATGATTGGAAATTAACTGAGCATGTTAAGCGTAAAACACGAATCTAATAAATTAGGTAATATTTTTTGTGACAAGCTACAGAAGTGGAGAAGACGGTGGAAAAGTTGTTCTTTTTTCTACCTTATTTACATGTTGATAAGGAGAGTGTGGATAACGCGTTTTGAAGGGAGTAAATGGGTAAATACGGCAACGAAGGGGAATATTGTTTTCACTGCTGAGCATGTGATTAAGTGGATGAATCCACCGAACCAGCGGGGGTACCACCATGAGTATAATTAATATGTTGCAAAGCATGTGCGATAATACGAGAAAACACTTTACTGCCCAAGAAAATCCCACCCACAACCCAATATAATTCAAAACAGGGAAATGAAAAATGGAAGTGATATTTTTTTGAAGTGGTGATGGAATTGAAACAGACATAAATCAATCCACAAAAGAGTAAATGACCCCGGATTAATTGGAACACCTTTCAGAAGCAATGTAGTTTCCCATAAAGAGGCACGTGGAGAAATTGAACCCCTTTTGGTGAATTTATTTCAAGTCTACACTTTTTGTGGTGGAGGTACACCAATTGCCGCTGAGCATTATTCTTTCTCAATGGTTTCCTGTCTGTTGGTTACCCCTTATTGGATCCCCCCTTAGTAACTGGGGGAGTGCTGTTGGTACCTCTTGTGTGTGCGTCCCGCTGGAGAAAGCGGGGGACGCCTGAGACACCTGGGGACACCGAACAGCAACGAGGGGTTTGATATAGGAAGAGAAAGTGATGGGTATTGGGTAAAAAAAAAAGCATAGGGCGCGAGGGACGGCGGAAAAACAAAAAAGAGGGTTGAGGGGTGTTATTTGGGAGATATATGGCCGAAAAAAGCAAAATGTAAAATGTATGTGGGGATTCTGAGAGGTTTGAAAAGGGTTGGTACGTCGGTAAAAGGTGGTTGAACAATGTATGATGGGAGCATACATGGAAAGAATATGGAAAAGGAAGGATGGACTAGTAAGGAAGCGAGTGAAAAGAAAGAAAAGAAATTTGGCAGAACACTTGATAAAGGGGACTGGGGCACCAAAAAAGAAGCTCCAATAGTGTGATACCCATTTCCTATGGTATAGAAAGTGTACAAAAGTATAGAAGTGCATTTTATTCGCAATGGAAATTGAAATTTCCAATCATAAAAAAAAGATGCTACCTAGACAAAGGCATGTGATCGCATAGTGATAACTAGAGTGTTGGAACAAGAAATGTGTATTCAATCACCCTTATGTGACCGATGGCATTTGGAACACTTATTAAAAGAAGTTGGAAAAATTGGAATTGAACAAAAAAAAGATAGAAGACTAAATTAAGGTGAAAGGTGTAAACGGGAAAGAAGGGGAAAAAGATGATTTTTAATGGCCAGTGATGTAAAGCAAGAACTGGCAAGTCTGATGTGGGGCTGCAAAGATTATATTATTGATTTGGTTGTGGAGAAATCTTGAAAGGAAGAAGGATGCAACTGGGAACAGGACGCAGAAAAAACAAAATGATGAGCGAGCTCGAGGGGAGGGTATTGATTACGTTATCTTAGGTTATTGATTACGTTATCTTGAGTTATTGATTACGTTATCTTAGGTTATTGATTA